>JAVJAQ010004780.1:0-394147 GCA_032362365.1 Zygogramma bicolorata | reverse complement strand
TAAGTAATCAATTTTCAACATCTGAAATTGGATGTTCCTATCAACTTCACAGTGATAAAGCTCAAATATATTACCTTTGTGGACTGTTATAATTGATACTCACACTTGAACACTTGCTGACACTGAATTATGCAGGAATGAATATCTTGATTCCTTCACAGTTTCCTCATTCATGAAAAAAAACTATATATACAAGTGGTATTTGTTATAATAGTACAGGTAATAGGGAGCGAGCTACTCGTGTCCATAATGCATAATTAGGCAGGAGTTATTTTATTCCATAGATAGTTCCAGTCTGACGTACTTAACCTAAAAACACAAAATACTTACAAAAATTGCGAACGGAAGTGCCCCCATTTTGTGAAAAACCGTTTGGGCCTGTATCTCTGTAACCGTGCACTTTAGGCCCACAATTATGAGGACCTTTTTATAGATAATTGAATTTCCTATCTTTTTTCTCCAAATAATTTTGTTGTATATTGTTATATATATATATATATATATATATATATATATATATGATCGGCTAGGCTTCCGCGGTCAGAAATGTGCTGGCTGGAACTTCCGGTTGATCCGCGTCTGGAAAGATTTACTTGTCTACGTTTCGACTCCCATTTCGGAGCCATTTTCAAGACTTAGTGACCTTGCGTCTAGGTCTGAGTTGTCTCACTAGCTGGCTATCATCACTGGAGATCGAGGATAGAAGGTTGGTGGGATTTGAGGGTTCATTAGTAATTATGGCAGGATCAGGTATCGGACGGTCGATGGGAGGTTCGAACGGATTGGTTCCCAAGTCGGAGTGAATAGAAGTATGTCGGACCAAAAGTGGTTTCCAGGTATTGGGGAGTCTTTGAGAATCGTCGCGTTTATTGAGACAGTTGGGGCGTTTTTCGATTTCAATGGCTTCACGGGTAATTCTGGTTTGGAGGGTTTTGGCTGTGGCAACGGTTTTGGTGTTTTTGAAATCCATTCTGTGGCCTGTTTCTAAATGATGTTGGAATAATGCCGAGTTTGTGTCAGAATTACGGACTGCTAGTTCGTGTTCATATGCTCTACAGGACACTCGTCGGTTGGTCTGGCCGATGTATGTTCTGGGACAGTTAGAGCATGGTATTTCATATATTCCTTGGGTTTCATTGGGGATTGTGTCTTTGGGTGTTCGAAGGTAGGTGGATATTTGGTTGTTAGCTGTGAAAATGGTTTTGATGTCATGTCGTGTCAGAATTCGACTTATTTTATCAGTAACACCATGAATATATGGAAGGAAAGCTTTTTGTCGTTCAGGTTCGTCCTTCGGGGGTCTAGGGTGAAGATCTCGGGTTTGCTGGAGTTTAATAGACTTGTGGATTTGGGAATCGGAAAAATCGTTCTGGGTAAGTGCGGATTTGAGCTTTTCCATTTCATTGGATCTATTGTGGTTATCGGTGAGTTTGAAGGACCTATGTATGAGAGAATTCAGAACCGAATTCAATTGTGCTGGGTGATGATGAGACTTGGCATTGAGGTACCGGTTTGTATGGGTTGGTTTGCGGTAGACGGTGTGAGTGAAAGAATTGTTGGACTTCCTGATGAGAACATCCAAGAATGGGAGGGAGTCGTCCTTTTCTATTTCCATAGTGAATTGTATGTTGTGGTGAATGGTGTTAAGGTGGGTCAGGAATGTTGGTAGGGTTTCAAACCCATGAGGCCAAATGGCAAAGATGTCATCTACGTATCTGAGCCAGCAAGTGGGCTTGAGTTCAGATGTGTCAATGGCTCTGGTTTCGAAGTCCACCATGTAGAGGTTTGCAAGAACTGGGGAGAGGGGGGAACCCATCGGAGCTCCTTTCACTTGTTTGTAGAATTTGCCCTGAAATAGAAAGTATGTACTGGACATACAATGGCTGATGAGGTTGAGATTGTCTCTAGAGATTTGATGCTTGGTTTCCAAAACAGTGAAGGTTTCAGCTAAAGGAATATTCGTGAAGAGAGATGCTACATCGAAGCTGACGAGAATGTCTGTTGGTCGGAGATTGAAGGTTTTGAGTGTTTCAATGAAATGAAAAGAGTTTTGGATATACGACGAACACTGTTCTACTAGAGGTTGGAGGGTGTTTGCTAAGTATCTGGAAAGGGGTTGTGTTGGGCATCCAAAGGCGCTAACTATGGGACGGAGTGGGATATTCGGTTTGTGTATTTTTGGGAGGCCATATATTCGGGGAATGCGCGAAGATTTCTCCCTCGGAATGAGAGCTTTCTTCTGGTCATTCGGGATATTGGAGTTGTTGATGAGGGTTTTGGTCTTTTTCTCGAGATACGTGGTGGGGTCTCTTGAAGTGTGTTGGTATTCAGGGGAGTTGATCAATGTTGTCATCTTTTCAACATAGTCTGTGGTGTTGAGGATCACAGTGGCGTTGCCCTTATCGGCTGGTAGAATGATGATATCTGGATTGTTGTGGAGATTCTTGAGGGACCGTCTCTCAGCTGGGGTTACATTGGATTGGGGGACTTTGATCTCCAGTGATGATAGCCAGCTAGTGAGACAACTCAGACCTAGACGCAAGGTCACTAAGTCTTGAAAATGGCTCCGAAATGGGAGTCGAAACGTAGACAAGTAAATCTTTCCAGACGCGGATCAACCGGAAGTTCCAGCCAGCATATATATATATATATATATATATATATATATATATATATATATATATATATATATATATATATATATATATATATCGAAAGAGGAGAGAGGCAACATGAACGCATGTTAATCGACCTGGCTACTTTAAGGTAAAATATAATGATTTTTTATGCACTGAAAAAAAAGTTTGATAATCAGTTGAAAGCTACTGAATAATGTATTGTTACAATTTTTATTTTGTTTTTTATTCGTTTTGTTAATTTAACCATTCAAAACTTATTGGTATTGCATGCTTTCAGTGGTTGCGATACAACTTCAGCACCGTACAATATTGAGAAATCAAAAGTTATGACAACACTTGGGAAGCATAAAAATTTAACCAATATCGTGAAGGTTTTCACAGAGACAAAAAACAGCCTGTAGAAGATATACAGGCCTAAACGGTTTTTCACAAAATGGCGGCACTTCCGTTCGCCATTTTTGTAAGTATTTTGTGTTTTTAGGTTAAGTACGTCAGACGGCAACTATCCATGCAATAAAATAACTCCTGCCTAATTTTGCAAAACGAAATTCTCTATTGCCTGTATTATAACTCGTATAAACTGTTCATATTGTGAATCATCGTGTTATTCGAGTTAACCAGCGACTGTCATACAACTTCTTCGAGTTCGTGATAACCTGAAGACAATCACAGAAGACGATGAAAAAAATCAAAATTCCTTGATAACAACCAACTTGAAACAAACTTATTTTCAACATAATTCACTACCCCATATTGTTTTTGTTCGATTTTTCTACGGATTTTAAAACTTCAATTTCATTATTTGCTTCTCTGTATTCAGTTTTCCAATCGTTGAATTATCTTCCATTTTTTTTCTGAATTCTCATCTCATTTATATAATAGCATTCACTGCTTCATTTTCTGATGTGTTTTAACCCAATAATTTTTTTTGTTAGTATCAATTTTTTTATATAATCTAATGTTAGTTTAAGCGAAAGTATATGAAACTCTCTCTCCCGTACTGGACACGTTTTATTCACCTATATTGTCGAAAATGCTGCTATCATTTCAGTAAAACACATTGCTTGTTTAAAGCAATCTTCATAGAACCTAACTGACACTCATAAGATATCATTGGCCTGTCAAACAGTTCCATTAACACCAAGCCAGTTTCAAACCATTTTCGAATCTACGTTCACAAAATGATGAAGACATTGCTTGATAGCATGACACGAGTTCTATCCACAATTCCTTTTTGGAATATAAATCTCATTGAAATCAACCCTACAGATATGCAATTATTGTTCAAAATATATTATTTTTTCAATTGATTGTGAACAAAATAGTAAACAGAAATATGCGAAAGCAGCATTTCTCTCTCGAGAAATTGTTATCCTAGGCCTACGGCCTTGGTAAACGATAGTTTTCGACCGATAATTAATGCAGCTTCTGCCTTGGTATGTAATATACAATTTCCTGTCTACTCCATCATATATTCTGAACTAATTTCAAATTAGGTAGTATACAAATCATATATTCCTCTTGAAATTAACAATTTACTTTCTGCCGCAGTATCAAGCACTTTATCTAAACACAATATAAATTCATTCAATGATGAATATTTGTTTTCCTTTCCCGAATAATTCAAATTTTTACGAACAGATTTATTCATACGAAACCTAAGTGACGGTTCCATTCATTATTCATCTTATACAGCGACGAAACATAATTCGAAAAGAATAAGCGGAGATTATAATGGATTTGCCAGAGAATTTTATTATCGATAAACGTGTTCGCATCATCTCCAACCAACAAAGCAATCACGGCGTCTACTTTTCAATTTGACGCTGTCTCCTACCGTGAAATTTCCGAGGTACTGTAGCCGATTGAATTCCATGATATCAATTACATTAATCTGTTGACAATGCTGTTCTGCTGTCGCGTTTTATTATGCCTAATACCATCATATTTCTACTGTGGAAGATGCAAAGGGGAAGTAAGTGGCTGTATGTAGTTATTTATATAACTGAATGAGATGGCATTTCGTTTAAAAGAGCTTCAATTGTTCCACAAGTTAGTCATTCGTTCTGAAGACAAACATTCGTTTCTGTTACGTTTTCAGTTGCGAAAAGGATACTCACTTGAAATTGGATAATTTCTCACCCTTTTTACTCAATTCTAGATCTAATAGTCGTGATAGGAAATATGCATGATTTTTTGTTATTGCTTGAATTAATCAATTATATCTTTATGAGATAGAAAAAACTTTAAATAGGCTTGAAAATATCCAAGCTATTTTCCGAAGTGATATCCAAAACATTGAATAAATCTGAGTCGCTGAAACGCCACCATTAAGCATATCATGTCCCGTTTTTCTTTACTCTAAGTGTTCCAGTTTGCTATACAGATTATGGAAGAAGCTGGAAAAACTTTCTACTAGTATTAATAAAGATAACGCACTCGATGAAATGATTTTTCATATTTCAAGCGATGCGAATGTACGAAAACAATGGTCTAAGATAAAGAGAAGGGAAAATTCATGTCCAAAAACGTGTTTATATTGTGCTAAATTCATATACAGTGTTTCTCAAAAGTCCCTTTTTTTCCCTCTTATCTTTGGAACGATTATATATAAACAAGTGAAATTTGGAAACGGAATATTAAACTTACCTACTAGTATAGATAAAGAAATCGGCAAAGATGACGTAACAAGGCCATTGTGACCAATAATTTTGAATGGAACCCTAAGGAAAGCGACATCTCTTTTTAATGGTATCGTAAGAACCTATTCAATGATACCAATTTTGTTTGTGTTTGTATCAGTTTAGGCAATTCTGTTTCGAAAAACGCAAAGCTGTGATGAATTAAAACAGTTTATATTAACATTCAAATTCAAGCTCTTCCTCAAAATAGTTGTCACATAAGCTGACGTTTTGGTTAGTCTCCCTAATTCGACGTTTTTGTATTTGTCCAAGTTTTTAATGAAAGGGTGGAGGGACTTTCGAGACGCACTATACAGTTCATTTTGAATGAGTCAGAATAAGTTTTGCATTCGCTATTTAGCAGTGAAAAATCAAGTTCAAAATATATTGGGATATCGATTTCTAATATGCATATCACTGCTGTGGGCATTTATGAAAACCAATATGTAATATGGACTCAGATATATTATATTATTACAATATCATGATTATCTGGCAGCTTCCACTCTTTTGATCTCTGCATACGTGAAATATATCATTTAAAATGTATCTATTGCTAGATTGTGCTCGAACAAAAATAGTTTCCATTTCGAGTATAGATTCACTAGGAATCACCACAGGATTACAAGTTTGAAATATTTTTCTCACAATCACCACTAACACAGTATGAATAACGACGCCGATAAATCAGTTGTTGTGTCGTCACATTTCGTTGCCACCAATGATGACGTGTTTTGTTAGTTTGAATATACCCTCCTAATTTTTTGCATTTTATAAGATATGGAGATTCGGGAAAAAATATTTGGGACAAATTCAAGTTCTATTCATATTCCCTATTACGATTGAAATTTCAATCTCTAACCTCCTTTTCCACGTTGCGGCTGACCGCAAGTGGTGAATAATTGTTTTTTAATATTATTTTTGAATATTGAATATCAATTTAAACCTGTTTTATGACGTTTCTATATTTGTTTATTAATGTATCAAATGTGTTCATCTTGCTCTATTATTTAATGTTTAACCACCAACTTTTGTATCGCAACCAACCTCGTTAACACACTTTCCTGAAGATGACAGTAGTCACTGTCGAAATATTGGAAATACAGTGTTAAAAAAGTACAACTTTTGCTTGCAGCTCCACCCGATATCTCTCCCCTTGTATCCTGACTAGTCAGCAAAGACTACCAATCTTTATATATATATATATATATATATATATATATATATATATATATATATATATTTGGTTTTTTGTTGGTAGAAGTGTTCTCTTTGGTAGGTCTGAGTTTTCAGAATACTTTATTCCATTATCAAAGACATCTAAAAAGTTTTAATGGTGAAACATAAAAGTATTAAGTAGAAAAATATTTTACTTACATCATGAGATAGAAAAGTAAGACTTGCATTAACATAAAAACCAAGAAAATTTTGAGATGAATGAAAAAAGAAGAACCCAAAAGGAAAATTGACAGCAAATTATTAGCTTGATGATCAAAACTGATTGAATGTTGTGCTAATCATTTGCCCGATTATGATAATGTGACGATATTGGAACATGAATCCAATCTTAAGAAAAGAACTTTTCTTGAAATGACACAAATTTTCAAAGAACCAAATTCCATAAATTCCAGGAAAGATATTGATAGTCTCAGCATCATCTACTCATATTTACTAAGTCGCCCCCTACTGGGTAGTAATAATAACAACTTTACACTTGGTACCCCTGTGTACTTGGTGATTTCACTTTCATTTTCATTGGGTGTTGGCAACAAGGTCACAGGAAACTGTAATCATTGGTCACTTGTCAACTTCATTCCCTTCTTTTCCACATCATTTTCGTTGAAATTACAAATATGGTTTCCAATGCCCGTTAGGAGAAACAACTTCTCCCATTTTTTCAATTCTTTAACATGTTTGATTGCTCATATCTTTTAAGTAAAGTTTTATATTATATTTGTACCATTTAGTCGATGTGTTTGTAATATGTTGTCCTTCATGTTTTTATTAAAAAAGGATTATTAACCTCACATTCGGAAGTAAGCACATGTTAAAAAACTTTTCTATTCTTACAATTTTTCCCAATTCATTGTAGAGTTCCTGATGAAGAGCCAATAAAGACTCGAAAGCTTGAACAGAATATAGAGTTCACTTTGTTCCAATTCCTTGTTGACTGCACACCCGAATATTAAAAGGATTCTTCTATATATATATTCATTCCTCCCAATTTCCATTATGCCTTTTTCACTCATAATTTCTCATGATAGCAGCAGCTACGTAGGTCAATGCAAACCTTCATTCCAAAAGATGATGATAACAACTCTCCTGTACATATTTCAGCAAGTGTAGGCTTACCTTGTTTATTGCCTCCATTATCTCTTTCAATTCGAAACAACATTGTGAACTATCACATCTGGGAGAATTGAAAAGCCAATGATTCATTGAATTTTCTCCCTGAATTATCACTTTTGAGTCCCTTCAAGGAGAGTTGTGAGTTGGTCCAACTGGTATGAAAAAATCATCAAATACAGACAGCTTTTCCAACCCCCGATTTTTATGATTTCCGGTCCCCTCCACAGAAGCCCTCTCGAGATATACCCGAACGTTAGTTCCCTTTCAGGACGCCAACCGTAAAATATATCTGATTGTACGCCGAATCTTCCCAATATGATGGTGACGAACGTGATATAAAAGCATGTGTGTCGAGTAATCTTGCCGTATTTGCCACTTCTAGCGATCCTGAAAACCTTCAATAACTCTCATAAATGCCTACTGGGATGCTATATCTCTACTCGCAATCTTTATTTGACCCAAGCTATCACTGCCAATCGGGAAGTTTTGGGAAGTTAGGGTTTCTTCCATGAACGTTAAAAAACTCGAGTTGGCATTTTCCAGGAGAGGTTCCATCCAATTATGAAAGTGATAATAATGATTAGGTCTTTAGATGATTTGATGAGATTTGTTGGTGCTGCATACACGTGAGTGAAAATCAGGAAAAGTCGTATTTCATGTGAATAAATTTATTTAAAAATCGCAGAGCGCTTTCGGCTATTAAGCCATCCTCAGTGCTATACCTGCAAGTAACTAATAGTCGAAAATTGAAATTAAAGTAAGAATTGAATTACTTACTCGTCTAGGTATTATACAGGAAGATCTTCACAATCACAAATAATCGTGAGACAATACACTGAATAAACATCAAAGTTAAAATCAGTGCCCTTTTGGGTTAACAATTGCCGATATTTTTCTATTAACGACAGTTGTTAAAAGATTAAAATTTAGATTCCCAACGTGCTGCATGCTGAGCAAGAGGGGTGACAGGAAGTGAAATTTGACATTGACTTGAGTTCCTAAATGATTCTGGAACATAAACTTTGTGACAATTTCACTACCACTCCCCCCTGCTGGTGGGTTTGTTTTTCCTTGAAAGTTGGTTTTTTTTTTATTATATTTTTTCTTTATTTTTTTTTTTTTTTTTTTTTTTTTTTCTACTTTTTATTATTTATTTTCTCTACTACTACTTTACTAATACGTCATTTGTCAAAAGTTTTGTTCGAAATATTTTAGGAACTCAAGTCAATATCAAAATTCACTTCCTGTCACCCTCCTGCTCGAATGCAGACGTTGTCATTTTAATCTGTTAACAATGTTTTAATGGAAAATTTCAATTGTTAACCCAAAAGGGCACTGTTTTAATTTTGATGTTTATTCGAGTGTAATGTCTCACGATTATTTGTGATTGTGAATATCTTCCTGGTTAAATACATCGACGTTTAAGTAATTTAGTATTCTATGCTTGATCCAATGTTCGACAAATGTACTATTCTTACCAGGTATCGTTACTGATAGATGACTTGGTAGCCGAAAGCGCTCTGGTATTTTTGAATAGATTTATCTACACGAGGTACGCTTTTCCTGACCCAGAAAATTTGTCCCGCCGGTAATTTATCGCTGTAATCTGATCGAAAATGTCCCACTGTGCATAATTTCGGGGTTTTTGGTCGAACATACGATGGATGAATATTCGTTCTGTTATTGATACGTAAATGGTAGTCCCGCTCGCCATATGGGATTTTCGAGACGATATCGATGGAAATATTCAGCGATACTTGTTCCTTTCGAGAAAATTATTTTCTAACTAACAATTGGGGGCAGTAATTTATAAATTTCACAATCTATGCAAGAACTACCTGCGAAGGTTTTTCTTCCGATATGGACATCTATTGTTGAATTTTATTCATTTTAATCGATTTCTCAACAATAAACTGAATAGCCGGCAATAAAAAGATAGGCCCTTTGTCACCATTCATAATATTTTTACATTTTGCTATTTCTAGAGTCTCGAATGCATCGAGAAGCCCTTTACCTTGCAATTCTTCAATCAGTCTCAGATTGCAATAATTACTGAGAGCATGGGCAAAACTGTACTTTTTACCCTTCTGTAGCTTATGTATGCATAGTGATCCTTGAAGCTGGGTTTTATTGCCCATCGACTCTGGCAAATGTATTCATTTTTGTAATCTTGACAATGTTCAATTTCTTTTGATCTCAAATGAGTCTCATTACGCTAGATAACTGACACAAATATTCGATGAAGAACATATGAAGGTTGCATATGAACCCCACTGCTTAGTAATTCAAAAGTTTAATTGAAGAACGCAACAAAGTCGGAAAAATACGAATTCAACTGTCCAGATTGCAACAATGAATACATTGGCCAGAGTCGACCAGCTATCAAAACCAGGTTCAAGGAACACAATATGTTCAAAATACGGTAAGGGTAGAACGGTTCAGTGTCGCCCAACTTGCTCTGTGCACTGACCATACAATGGGTGAATGCACAGATACTCAGTTTCTAGATTATTGAAACCTACAACAATCTGAAACTGGCATCTGTTGAATATAATTCAATTTCCTTCGCGGTATTTGCCAGGGTAGTATTCTTTTGGCAGATGTCAGTTCACCAATCTTCTGTGCATATAGTTGTGACTGACTTCGGGCGGGTTGAAACACGACAGGTTAACTGTGGTTAACACAGTCAACCTGTCGTGTTACAACCCGCCCTTAGAGTTTTTTCGTTCTGTATTGAAATCCATGTTTTGTGTTTTCTGTTCCCTGAAAATGAAAGAGGTTTTGATTCATATGATATATGTTTTCAGGACAAATAACTTTATTTGCCATGCTGACTGTCTATTTTGTCAGTTGCTCTCGAATCCTTCGAGAATTCAATGATTGAATTGAAGAAAAATATAAAAATATTTCTTTGGCGACGTTCCGCAAACTTCTCTGCTCTCTTTGGCAAGCCCCTTGGAAAAAATATTCTATAGATTCTGGTTTTTGTGACTTCTGTCATAATGTAACCCAGGCATCAATAATAGTTCTATCAACAGTGTTGATTTTAACAAAACCTACTTCGGTCTGAATCATTCCATTTCAATTTACGTCTCCAGAAGAGGCATCCAACATTGATCTCTGATCGATGAGCAAGTAGCAACTTTTTCGTTTGATAATACACAACTGAACTCTTTGAGTTTCCTTTTTGTTCCATTCTATTCTATCATATTCTGAAGTGATATTATTTTTTCCACCATGAGTGTATCATTTTTTGATAAAATGTGTTCAGCTTATTTTCAATTGATGATAATAATAATAAATATACTTTATTGTCTGAAGATTGAATCTTGTTGACAAAGCATCAAATTATATACATTTATTTATAAAACACAGACATCTTTTATAAACACATATACGTGGGATACAGGTTCCATACACGAACACTTTAAAATTGCCTTTATAAACATATATACAAAATAACATACATACAACATAAAATATGTACAAGATAAAATACTTCATTTCAGAAGCGATCCTCGTAAAATCCATACAAACTATGATAGGGTCTGCTCATCAATTAATGTTTTATGATTTTTCTGAAGTAGTCAATATTCTGATTGTTTTCTTTGATATTCTCTGGTAAGTGATTATACATTTTCAACCCATTATAAAAAAATGAGTCTTTGATCAGTTCAGAGGAGGGCAGGGGCAGTTTTAAACTATTTTTTCTGCTTAGACGAGTGTTATTATAAGAAGGGGTGTTCTCAAATCATAATATATGTTTTTTCACAAGACAAACAGTTTCTTAGATAAAAAGAGCTATAACTGTCAAAATTTTCCTATCTTCGGATAGGAGTTATTCGAAGATAGGATTATTATGAATTATCTATTTTTCGCCTTCTCAGGTTGTTTTTATGTTCATCTGTTCTCATTCTCAATGGTCTTGATATTTTGCCAGTATAAACTCTTGAAGTCTGTTCTGTGTTCAAATGTTTGTTTCGATAGCGATCTGATCGTGTCCTGATTTCATGAAAATGTAAATTTCCTGGAATGAACTATGCAATCGAAAAAAAGGCGGAAACGCTAATACTCGTTTCATGAATTTATTCCTTCCTATCGGGATTTCTTCAATTTCCTAACCCCGTCCCATTATTCATTCCAGCTAAATAATATTCGATTGTATTGTATCCAATACCGGTTTCCGATGCTGAAAAATTCATGGGATCTCGCAATTTATTTTAATGATTCAGTGGTATTTCTGACAAATTGAAATTTGGGATTATGCATTAATTCGGAATCGATATTGATATTTTCCAGGTAAATATAAAGTGGACGAGGTTATGCAAGAAGATATCGAAGACTGCTATCTAGCTACTCTGCACATCAAGGACACGACTTCCACCGATTCCAGAGCTTATTACCTTGCAGTAGAAAATGACAGGGGGACTGACAGGCATGCTGTCCAGTTATATGTGAATGGTGAGTGATTTGTTGTTTCTACAACCACACTCCGAATCACGTTTTTCGCATAGTTTTACGTTCGCAAACAATTATTTCTTACAATAATTGAAATTTGACATTAGTGCACATAAATCACTTCATATTCATCTGATATTTACCAAGTAAACGATATCATACTTTAGTGAACCTCAATGATGAATTATTATGTATACATTACTATGATATGGATGTTAATTATGGTTATTCATAGGTTATGTTATGGTATATTATGAACTACTTTGTGCATTAATGATCCAAATCGATTTTATGGACTGAATTATATCTATACCTTTCAGCTTTCATTTCTTCGATCTCTGCTCACGTAAAATCGATATTTTATACAAAATATGCTATACCATTTTGTGTCCTCTGACTTGACATCTCCTTTCGACCAGCGGCGACTTTAAATTCTACACCCTAATTGTTCATATTCATATAATTCTTCTTGGATTTGAGTAATAACTAAATAATAAAAATAATTTTTACTATAATGTGACGATAAAATAGATTCGAGAAAAAATATTTGAGACAGATTTGAATTTAATGAATATACCCCATTCTCGTTTCTGTTGGGAGTTGCAGCTTTTTCTGCAAGTGGACAGAAGACCAATCTCATTTGAGGCAGGTCATTTGTAACAGCTTTGCAAAACAATGTGCTTGCTGTCAGAGGTCTCCTATACTCAGTATACAAGGAGTATGATTCTTCTGTTATTCAGTAGATGGCGCTTGGCCTTCGAGATTTACAGCATCTACATCCGATTCAGATATTTACTTGGTAAGGATGTTTTGTGTTAGCAAGTCCAGTCGAGTGTCACTAATGAGACCCATGGCAGGTTCAAACAGTTTTCTGGAATTGGCATGGTGATTTCCACCTACTTAATAATTCGGTGGTTTTCATGGCAACGTGTCCAAAGCAAGTGACAGACAGGTCAATAATCACAAGGATGAAATCGCCACTCATCTTCAATATCCTTAGAGCTTGAGAACACTTTCTGAGACATTTTTCGACTCGAATTCTCAGAGGAAATTCGTAACTGAGAGTAAAAAACTGTTCGAAACTGTAATCGAAGTGGTGGTGATATACATCTGAAGAAAACCTTTGTAAATTCATCATCAGCAATGAAATGGAATACTTCGGTAGGATCACTCATTTCTAAAGATATTTCGTCCTGAAATTCGGACAACTTCATTGACAGATCGTAAAACAAGTCAGGGTGACATTCACTTCAACTCAACAGTTTTCTGGTGGAAATGCAAGCGTTGCAACTGGTTAAAATTTACAGGCATGAAATTTCCATTAATAATAATAATCAGGACTTTTTTCAATTTGCAAATTTCCTGAAAAAACTCACAAACTCGCAGCCATGAAATATCCCGTCGATCAACAATTGATTGAAAGAGATTGCAACGATATCTTTCAGAAAATGTAGTTCCAAGCGAATTCGATGAGTTCGTGGAAAAACGAACACTAATATTCAACAGAATTCGGATGAAAATATTGATTGATTGCCAACAAAAAACTACAGTTATTGAGAGCAGAAAATATTCCTGAATTTCTGATAATCTGAATAAGTACTATAAACATGGAGTAAAATTTGAAAATTGTTTTCACCATGTCATTCGTGTGTTGGGAGCAATATCAGAAACACGTTGAAGCAAAGATTTAAGGAATTATCATGTGTGCATGATAGACCAGAGAGAAATAAAAATTGGGGCATGCATAGTTGATTAGTAGATTATGAAATCATAAAATCAAATATTTGGGTATGGGATCATGCACTTCAGTTTCTTTCTGAGGCGAAGGGTGGATTTGGGTCCATTCCTTGGAGAGAGTGGGCAGTGAAATGCTGCCAGTAGAGGTAATAATTTACAAGGAATCATCTGATGAATCATAGATATAATCAATAGTAAAAGTAATAATCACTACAATTGATGAAATAATGTGGATGAAACAATTCCTGTTTTGATTATATTTTTTTCCCAATCCAAACAAGTAAAAATTAGGGGTTAATACCCCATCTCCCCCCATAAAATGTCCTTGTGTTGATACTGAGTAATTATTGAAATTAAACATCACAATTCATCTGAAAAAAAAAACTGAGATTGCTTTACTAAAAATTTTGTTTACAATAATTCAATAATGTAAAAAAATCATTCATTCTGTTGATCAAAAAAACTCATAAAACCCCATAAATAAAATCTCTGTGTGAAAATTGGAGAGGTAAAGGAAGTTGATAATTATTTTCCCAACCCCTCCATTTTCCAAGTTCATGACTAAGCTATTTCGATTACCTAATCAATTTTGCATTTGAAAAATTCAACCCCTTTGATGACATTTGTTTAAATATCCTGATTCTGCCGAAAGATTGAATTTTTCCATACCTAATGACTTGGGAATTCCCTCCTTTTTAATTTGGAATCGTGAAAATATAAATAGTTGGAAAAAAAAAATTCAAGTATTTGATTAAACTCCATCTTTATCATTCCATCTAGTTTTATTGTCTCCCTTTCATATCACTGAAATAATTTCCATTAGAAAAATATCCCCTCTTAGAATGTTCCATTGTGAAATTAATATCTGAAAATGTTCACCACACCGTAATATTGAAATATCTCTCTTCGTTGCGGAATTTTTGTGCTGCTCGTTTTTTGGTAAGGAAAAAGAAATTAGATAAATAATGTACCATAACCTAGCCAAAAATCTTCATTGATTTGATATAGTTTGCGACGACTAAATATCATCTAAATTTGTGATTTTTCGAAGATGATGATATAAGAAGATTTCTTTTCGATTTTCAATTTTTAAAAAACCATTGAATTCTTCTCTCCTCTTGAAAGGGAAAAAGCTTTGAAACCATCTCCAAATACTTTCTGATATGCTCTGTATATTGAGAAATATATATATGCAAACCTTTTTCTAATTTTGATGATTTTTTCTCACTATTATCACCAAATTCATCTAATTACTTTTAATTATACTATCAAATTTAACTTTAAAAATATTCATCATAAATCCAATATTGAGTTACATGAATATATGTATATGAAATTATTTCATTCCTCCCAATTTCCATTATGCCTTTTTCACTCATAATTTCTCATGATAGCAGCAGCTAAGTAGGTCAATGCAAACCTTCATTCCAAAAGATGATGATAACAACTCTCCTGTACATATTTCAGCAAGTGTAGGCTTACCTTGTTTATTGCCTCCATTATCTCTTTCAATTCGAAACAACATTGTGAACTATCACATCTGGGAGAATTGAAAAGCCAATGATTCATTGAATTTTCTCCCTGAATTATCACTTTTGAGTCCCTTCAAGGAGAGTTGTGAGTTGGTCCAACTGGTATGAAAAAATCATCAAATACAGACAGCTTTTCCAACCCCCGATTTTTATGATTTCCGGTCCCCTCCACAGAAGCCCTCTCGAGATATACCCGAACGTTAGTTCCCTTTCAGGACGCCAACCGTAAAATATATCTGATTGTACGCCGAATCTTCCCAATATGATGGTGACGAACGTGATATAAAAGCATGTGTGTCGAGTAATCTTGCCGTATTTGCCACTTCTAGCGATCCTGAAAACCTTCAATAACTCTCATAAATGCCTACTGGGATGCTATATCTCTACTCGCAATCTTTATTTGACCCAAGCTATCACTGCCAATCGGGAAGTTTCGGGAAGTTAGGGTTTCTTCCATGGACGTTAAAAAACTTGAGTTGGCATTTTCCAGGAGAGGTTCGATGCAATTATGGAAGTGATAGTAATGATTAGGTCTTTAGATGATTTGATTAGTTTTTGCTTCTGCATACACGTTAAATCTCGTATTTCATGTGAATAAATTTATTTAAAAATCGCAGAGCGCTTTCGGCTATTAAGCCATCCTCAGTGCTATACCTGCAAGTAACTAATAGTCGAAAATTGAAATTAAAGTAAGAATTGAATTACTTACTCGTCTAGGTATTTACAGGAAGATCTTCACAATCACAAATAATCGTGAGACAATACACTGAATAAACATCAAAGTTAAAATCAGTGCCCTTTTGGGTTAACAATTGAAATTTTTCTATTAACACATTGTTAAAAGATTAAAATTTAGATTCCCAACGTGCTGCATGCTGAGCAAGAGGGGTGACAGGAAGTGAAATTTGACATTGACTTGAGTTCCTAAATGATTCTGGAACATAAACTTTGTGACAATTTCACTACCACTCCCCCCTGCTGGTGGGATTGTTTTTCCTTGAAAGTTGGTTTTCGGAACGCACTCTTAAAATTTTCAGTCCTACTTCAAGTATAATTCATAACCACAATAGTTAACTTCAGAACGTACCTCGGACTATTCCAAATTAGTCACTCTTCTGTCAGATCTCTGTCAGTGACCGTAAGTTGGGTTCCCATTAGACTCAAACGGCTGGTACACTTTCAGAGATGGACCGAGAACGTACCCTACCTATTTTAAATAATCTCAATTGAATAATTCCGTGCTCACTACTACTACTACTGTAGTCACTAATACGTCATTTGTCACAAAGTTTATGTTCCAGAATCATTTAGGAACTCAAGTCAATGTCAAATTTCACTTCCTGTCACCCCTCCTGCTCAGCATGCAGCACGTTGGGAATCCAAATTTTAATCTTTTAACAATGTTTTAATGGAATAATTTCAATTGTTAACCCAAAAGGGCACTGATTTTAACTTTGATGTTTATTCAGTGTAATGTCTCACGATTATTTGTGATTGTGAAGATCTTCCTGTAAATACCTAGACGAGTAAGTAATTCAATTCTAACCTTTAATCCAATTTTCGACTATTACTTACTTGCAGGTATAGCACTGAAGATGACTTGATAGCCGAAAGCGCTCTGCGATTTTTGAATAAATTTATCTACACGAAATACGACTTTTCCTGATTTAGATGATTTGTCCCCACTAGTTCCATTGCTTTTCTGCTAAAAAATTCTTTGTGCAGAATTTCAGGGCGTTTGGGATCGAAATAAATATATGAATATTTGTTATTGTTATTAATACATCATATGGAATAGAAATACAATTCGCCAAATTTGTTTCGAGAAGATATTGAGGTATTATCAGCGAAACTCGTTCCTTTCGAGAAAATTGTTTTCTAACTCAACAATTAGGGGAAGTGATTTATATATTCTACGATCTATACAAGAACTACCTGCGAAAGTTTTTCCTCCCTTAGGGACTTCGTATGTTGATTATTATTCATTCTAATGGATTTCTCAACAATAAACTGAATAGCCAGCAATAAAAAGATAGGCCCTTTGTCAACATTTATAATATTTTTACATTTTGTTATTTCAAGAGTCTGGAATGCATCGAGTAGCCCTTTATCTTCAATCAGTCTCAGATTGCAATAATCACTGAGAGCATGAGCAAAACTGTACTTTTTACCCTTCTGAATCTTATGTATGCATAGTGATCCTTGAAGCTGGGTTCTATTGCCCATCGACTCTGGCCAATGTATTCATTATTGTAATCTTGACAATGTTCAACTGCTATTGATCTCAAATACATATGAAAGTTGCATACGGAACTTCTTACTGCTTGGTATTTCAAAAATTGCATTGAAGATCACAGCAAAGTCGGGAAAATACGAATTCAGTTGTCAAGATTGCAACAATGAATACATTGTCCAGAATCGACCAGCTATCAAAACCAGGTTCAAGGAACACGATATGTTCAAAATACGGCAAGGGTAGAACGGTTCAGTGTCGCCCAACTTGCTCTGTGCACTGACCATACAATAGGTGAATGCACAGATACTCAGTTTCTAGATTATTGAAACCTACAACAATCTGAAACTGGCATCTGTTGAATATAATTCAATTTCCTTCGCGGTATTTGCCAGGGGAGTATTTTTTTGGCAGATGTCAGCTCACCAATCTTCTGTGCATGTAGTTGTGACTGACTTAGGGCGGGTTGAAACACGACAGGTTAACTGTGGTTTACACAGTTGACCTGTCGTGTTACAACCCGCCCTTAGAATTTTTTAGTTTCGTATTGAAATCCATGTTTTGTGTTGTCTGTTCCCTGAAAATGAAAAAGTTTTTTGATTCATATGATATATGTTTTCAGGGCAAATAACTTTATTTGCCATGCTGACTGTCTACTTTGTCAGTTGCTATCGAATCCTTCCAGAATTCAATGATTGAGAGATTGGAGAAAATATTCTATAGATTCTGGTTCTTGTGACTTCTGTCATAATGTACCCCAGGCATCAATAATAGTTCTATCAACAGTGTTGATTTTAACAAAACCTACTTCGGTCTGAATCATTCCATTTCAATTTACGTCTCCAGAAGAGGCATCCAACATTGATCTTCAATCGATGAGCAAGTAGCAACTTTTTTGTTCGATAATATACAACTGAACTCTTTGAGTTTCCTTTTTGTTCCATTCTATTTTGTCATAATCTGATTTGATATTATTTTTTTCCACCATGAGAGTATCATTCCTTGATGAAGTGTGTTCAACTTATTTTCAATTATCTATTTTTCGCCTTCTCAAGTTGTTTTTATGTTCTTCTGTTCTCATTCTCAATGGTCTTGATATTTCGCTAGTATAAACTCTTGAAGTCTATTCTGTGTTCAAATGTTTGTTTCCACTCAATAGCGATCTGATCGTGTCCTGATTTCATGAAAATGTAAATTTCCAGGAATGAACTATGCAATGGAAAAAAACGCGGAAACGCTAAAACTCGTTTCATGAATTTATTCCTTCCTATCGGGATTTCTTCAATTTCCCAACTCCGTCCATATAAAAGCTATTATTCATTCCATCCAAATAATATTCGATTGTATTGTATCCGATACCAGTTTCCGATGCTGAAAAATTCATGGGATCTCGCAATTTATTTTAATGATTTAGTAGTATTTCTGACAAATTGAAATCTGGGATTATGCATTAATTCGGATTCGTTATTGATATTTTCCAGGTAAATACAAAGTGGACGACGTCATGCAAGAAGATATCGAAGACTGCTATCTAGCTACTCTGCACATCAAGGACACGACTTCCACCGATTCCAGAGCTTATTACCTTGCAGTAGAAAATGACAGGGGGACTGATAGGCATGCTGTCCAGTTATATGTGAATGGTGAGTGATTTGTTTTTTAATTATTTGTTTTTTCTACAATCACGCTTTTCTGCATAGGTTAACGTTCGCAAACATGATTATTTCTTACAATAATAGAAAGTTGACATTAGTGTACCACAAAGTACACATGAATCACTTGATATTCATGTGATATTCACTAAAATAAGCAAGCGATATCGCACTCTAGTGAACCTCAATAATAAATGATTATGTATACATTATTAGGTTTGTTCCAACAACGCATTTGACCGATCAGAAATTGGTCAGAAGCAGTCAGAAGCATGCGCAAAATGAATATTGGAAAGCAAAATTCTTTTTGCGCGTGCCTCTGACCAATTTCTGATCGGTCGAATATGTTGTTGGAACAAAGCTATTATGATATGAACGTAAATTATGGTTATTCATAGGTTATGTTATGGTATATTATAAACTGCTGTGTGCATGGATGATACAAATATATTTTATGAACTGAATTATATCTTTACCTTGCAGTTTTCATTTCTTCGATCTATGCTCACGTAAAATCGATATTTTTTGCAAAATATGCTATCATATTGTGTCCTCTGACTCGACATCTCCTTTCGAACATCAGCGACTTTAAATTCTTCCCCCTAATTTTTCACTTTCATATAATTCTTTTTGGATTTGAGTAATAACTAAATAATAAAAATAACTTTCTACTTTGATGTGACGATAGAATATATTCGAGAAAAAATATTTGAGACAGATTTAAATTTAATGAATATACACCATTCTCGTTTCTGTTGGGGGTTGCAGCTTTTTCTGCAAGTGGACAGAAGACCAATCTCATTTGCGGCAGGTCATTTGTTACAGCTTTGCAAAACAATGTGCTTGCCGTCAGAAGTGTCCTATACTCAGTATACAAGGAGTATGATTCTTCTGTTATTCAGTAGATGGCGCTTGGCCTTCGAGGTTTACAGCATCTACATCCGATTCAGATATTTACTTCGTAAGAATGTTTTGTGTTAGCAAGTCCAGTCGAGTGTCACTAATGAGACCCATGGCAGGTTCAAACAGTTTTCTGGAATTGGCATGGTGATTTCCACCTACTTAATAATTCGGTGGTTTTCATGGCAACGTGTCCAAAGCAAGTGACTGACAGGTCAATAATCACAAGGATGAAATCGCCACTCATCTTCAATATACTTAGAGCTTGAGAACACTTTCTGAGACATTTTTCGACTCGAATTCTCAGAGGAAATTCGTAACTGAGAGTAAAAAACTGTTCGAAACTATAATCGAAGTGGTGGTGATATCCATCTGAAGAATACCTTTGTAAATTCATCATCAGCAATGAGATGGAATACTTCGATAGCATCACTTATTTCTAAAGATATTTTGTCCTGGAATTCGAACAACTACATTGACAGATAGTAAAATAAGTCAGGGTGACATTCACTTCAACTCAACAGTTTTCTGGTGGAAATGCAAGCGTTGCAACTGGTTAAAATTTACAGGAATGAAATTTCCATCAATAATAATAATCAGGACTTTTTTCAATTTGCAAATTTCCTGAAAAAACTCACAAACTCACAGCCATGAAATATCCCGTCGATCAACAATTGATTGATAGAGATTGCAACGATATATATCAGAAAATATAGTTCCAAACGAATTTGATGAGTTCGTGGAAAAACGAACACTAATATTCAACAGAATTCGGATGAAAATATTGATTGATTGCCAACAAAAAACTACAGTTATTGAAAGCAGAAAATAGTCCTGAATTTCTGATAATCCGAATAAGTACTATAAACATGGAGTAAAATTTGAAAAATGTTTTCATCATGTCATTCGTGTGTTGAAAGCAATATCAGAAACACGTTGGAGCAAAGATTCAAGGAATTATCATGTGTGCATTGTGGTGATATATTGGTGAAACATCAGGACCAGAGAGAAATAGAAATTGGGGCACGCATGGTTGATTTGGATTTGAATATTTGGATATGGGATCATGCACTTCAGTTTCTTTCTGAGGCGGAGGGTGGATTTGGATTCATTTCTTGGAGAGAGTGGGCAGTAATATGCTGTCAGGAGAGGTTATTATTCATTCAGGAATCATCTGATGAATCATAGTAATAATCACTACAATTGATGAAATAATTTAGATGAAACAATTCCTGTTTTGATAATAATTTTTTTCCAACTCAAACAAGTTAAAATTTGGGGGATGATATTCCATCCCACCCCCAAAAAAGTGCCCTTGTGTTGATACTGAGTAATTAATTGGAAAATTGAACTTCACGGAATTCATCTGAAAAACAAAAAGGACTGAGATTGCTTTCAGCTGAACAATTTTGTTTACCAATAATTCAATACGTAACAAAAATCATTCAATCTGTTGATCAACAACAAACTCATAACAGCAACCCCATAGAATAAAATCTCTGTGTGAAAATTGTGTGAGGTAAAGGGAACGTTGATAATTACGTTTTCCCAGAACCCGCATAGCATTTTCCAGAGTTCATGACTAGAGGCTATTTCGATTAGCCTAATCGAATTTTGCATTCGAAAAATTCAACACCCTTTGATGACATTTGTTTCAAGAGTATCCTGATTCTGCCGAAAGATTGAATTTTTCCATACCTAATGACTTGCGGAATTCGCCTCCTTTTTAATTTGGAATCGTGAAAATATAAATCAGCGTTGGAAAAAAGAACAATTCCAAGGTATTTGAATAAACTCCATCTTTATCATTCCATCTAGGTTTTATTGTCTCCTTTTCATATCACTGAAATAGCAGTTTCCATTACGAAAAAGTATCCCACTCTTAGGAATGTTCCATTGTGAAATTAATATCTGAGAAATGTTCACCACACCGGTAATATCGAAATATCTTTCTTCGGTTGCGGAATTTTTGTGCTGCTCGTTTTTTGGTAAGGAAATGGAAATTAGGATAGTATAATGTACCATAACCTAGGCCAAGAAATCGTTCACTTGATTTGATATACGTTTGCGACGACTACAATATCAGTCTACAATTTGTGATTTTTCGAAGGACGATGATATAAGCGGGAGATTTCTTTTCAATTTTCAATTCTTCAGAAAACCATTAAATTCTTCTCATCCTCTTGAAAGGCGGGAAGATGCTTTGAAACCTATCGTCCCAGATACTTTCTGATATGCTCTGTATATGGAGAAATATATAGTAGTGCAAACCTTTTTTGACATTTCGATGATTTGTTTTCAGTATTACGTGGCCAAATCCATCTACTTTACTTTTCAATTATACTAGGTCAAATTCAGACAGTCTGTAAAAAATATTGATCATCAAATCCAGATCATTAAGTTACCATGAATATACTGTATACTGAACACTATTATGTTGTTCATTCATGGTAGTTCAATTTTTCTGAGTAGATATTTTTATGTCTGACTTTCATAAATTAGTGGCACTTGCTTTGGATTGATATATTATCATATTCATATATTTGCTCATTGAATCTTTCTAGTCTTATCTCTTTCTGATCATACTGATGTTGGGGAATATAATATCAATGTGAAACACACAAATTGTTTCTTGAAGCAATTTGATTACTTGAAATAAAATGATTTCTGTGGCAGATCGCTAATGTTCAGAATTCAATTTTACAAAATTCACTATTCCCAAGGAAAGATGGAATGAGCTAGGTGACATTGGCAGACTTTTTGGCTGAATTTTTAATCTTTTTGAAAGAGGAAATACTGCAAACAGAGCATATGACTACAGAATTCTGTTGTTTGTTAGAGATATATGGATTTATAGATGTGGTAATCCAGTGGCTTCAGTCTTATTCATCCAGACGAACGCAAAGCGTATCACTTCAAGGCAATTTACCACACAAATTAGAAATGAAATGGGGGGTACCTCAAGGGTCAGTTCTGGGACCATCCTTTTCCTAATTTATATAAATGATATGATATGATAAATGGCTCACAACTACATTAGATGATTTAGAACGATATAAGTAAAGTCAAAGATTGGTGTGAAGCTAATAAGCTATCTTTCTATACATCAAAAACTAGCATCCTTACTTTCAAATGTTATCTACAAGAAGTCCATATAGGAAACCAAGTAATTAGTTATGTGTCAGAAACAAAATTTCTGGGTTTACATATTGATGATGAATTGAAATTTTGAAGTCACATTGGAAAACTCAGAAGAAAACTGGCATCAGGATGTTTCGCAGTAAGAACCATTTCATGGGAACTTGATGAAGATATGGCAAGAAGTGTTCATTATGCTTTAATCAACTCACACCTGATATATGGAATCTGTTTTTGGGAATCATGTAGTCAATATTTGTTCAATATGATTTTTGTCTTGCAGAAACGAGCAATACGGTATGTATAAAGCTAAATTTCGGGATTCTTGCAAGCCACTCTTTATGAAACACAAAATTCTACCACTACCTTTCATTTTTATTCCAGAAGCAGTATGTCGCATGCATAGCAAATATAAAAACGAAATACATTAGATGTCTAAATATAACACTAGACAAACACTAAATATAACATTACCAATTCCAACTTCGACACAAATAAAAAATTTCATATTTTATAATGGTAGAAAATTATTCAATCACCTGTCGAACGGGATTAAAATTTTAAAAGATGAAAAAACAAAATTCGAACAGTCTGTAAAAAATCTTCTACTGACGAATGCTCCTATTCATCAGATGAATTCTACTGTCAGAACTTTTAATGATGTGTTTCAGTGATATTCATTAAATTTTTATTAAAGTTGTATTTATACTTGAAATGTTCTTATTATTTTCTATGTGTTTTATATTGTGTTTCGCTGTATTCTAATTTAGATTTTTATTAGTTTCTTGATAGACCGCCATATCGGCAGATATTTAATGAATATTATTGTTTCTCATTGTAAAGACTTTGGCAATGAGAACTACGTTCTTCAGACAATGAAGTATATTCGATTTGATTTGTTGTACGATTCTATAATAGTTTATCAATTATGGAACTCCATCCTATGCGTCATAAGGTTCTCTTGGTATTTCTGACAAAATGTCGAAAATAATGCATCATATCTTGGAACCAATATAATCAAATTTTTACAACACTTCCATAACAACATTGCGTCTTGCGAAATGTGATCGATCAGATATCCGATACCTACAGACAGATTCACTGCGCAACTGGAAGCAGGACGAATTACGCTGCGAGGATGAACTGCGAACATCAATAAGATTGTATTGTGGATATTATTTCTGTTTCAGAGCCTCTACAGATGAGTACATTGGTGAGCGTAGCAGGAGCTCTTCTGGTGGCATTCCTGCTCTTCATTTGCGTCTGTGTGTACGCAATCCGTGCGGAAAAATGCTGTTTTGCCCGTAAGTTATTCCAAAACTCGAAGTCAATACTTTTCATTCCTATATCTTACTGCCACTGCCCTGTTTATAATTCACCACGTAATGCTTGCAGCAAAAATTATGCTGGTCAAACAAGCAAAAACTTGAAATCAAGATTAGCTGGGCATAAAACTGATTGCAGACTCTTAAAAAATTATTGTGCTTTCTCAGATCATGTTGTGGGTCTTGATCATTCAATGGATGATAAAGGAACAACAATTTTATATTTCGCAAGGAACCTAACTGAAAGAGAAGACATTGATCAATTGAGTAAAATATATTCATTTATTCTCACTGAGTAATACCTTTTTCACTATCAATTGAGCTTACAAATAAATCTCCACGATCATTATTAACAATCTCATGAACATAAACATTACAACTAATGGTCTGGTCTTTATGACAGTTTTCCATATAACACAATGCGGAATAGAGAGAGAAAGGATATGCACATTGAAGTGATATTGTGAAGGACAGAACAATGAGGCTATACTTGAATTACTCCATCCTTCTCTCTTTATCTGCTACATTGAAGAGAGAATTCACTTAGAGGTTATACTTGAAGTATTCTATCTTGCTCATTCCACAGTCCATCTGTCAGGGCCAGTTGTAATGTCTATGCTTGGTAATGATAACAAAAAAGGATCCATAAGTTCACGTTTATGTCTGTCAGTATGACAATATTCGTATTATGTATTCGATAATTTATACACTATATTTAAAGTTTAAATCTGATCAGCAATCATTTATCCAATCGATATATAAGACTTGATAATCGGTTGTAGAATTGGAGGCTGATCGCTATATACCAGTTTTCTAGATATTTTCCCAGTATTCGATGTTGATTTGTTTAAATCTGCATGTTACCCAATTTTTCCAAATGAGTGAAACGAGTATTTTATCATTTTCTGTAAGTGGAGTGTAAAAACAGCACGGTAAATTATTTTTGATGTCAGCGAACCATCTATATAATAATTTGTCTGTTTTCTTATGTGTTATCCTCATGAACTCCTAGTTTCCGAAGCTATTATATCGATTTTGGTAGATAAACTGGCATCGCGCCACGTATTTTAGTAATTCCTCACCTGATCGAAGTTCATCAGTGTTAATTGCTATCCTTGTATTAGATTATTTTTGCTGTATTGCGGTATTTCGATGTAAGACGTGTACCAAGTGCAGAATTAGAGAGATCCATGGTGTAGAGAAGGAAGTTTTGAGGAAGGTATTTTTGGCCTCTCCTTCAAATCAATTCAAAAACCATACGGAACTTCTATGCATGGAGTAATATCAACTATTCAGCAAATATTATCTGTTGGCAATCAAATTGAACAAGAAAAGGTTACTACATAATGATGAATCATCTTTATTCTTTGAATTTTCAATAACAATGAAGATGTGGATTGTCAGTCTTCTGCTGTTTCTCAAATTTTCGTTAGGTGAAAATGAAATGTTCAATCATAGGAGACATCGATTGGAACTAATGATACCTAAATGAAGAAAAATAAATGAAAAATACAGAAAAAAAAAAGTTCTGAGAGAGAACAGATATTTTTATGGAGAATTCCACCTGCATCAATCAGAAACATGTCTGAAAGAATCTAAGCTCAATGAATTCTTCAATCTGGACTTGAATTCTAGAAAGGAATAAATTCTAAACTCGACCGGTGAACAGTTATAGCGCTCACTAGCGATATATGTGGAACTACACGTAAATATAGTTGTTCTGTGCTTGGGAACTTTCAGTGGATCTTATTTTCTGGTATTCACATTATTTTCTTCCATGGGTTTATCGACTTACTATGAAGGCTGTGAATTCAGCCAACCCTAGTTCAGAAATTTCATTTCATAATCTGTCGAATTTTCTGAGATCTGAACAAAATCGAGCACAGAAATTCTGAATCCGTTGTAATTTCTGCCTATATTGTAACTTTGGAACTGGATCCTATGCAATGTCATAATAGGAGGTTCTGGAAAAAATCAGACTTCCACATATTTTCCTCCAATATTGTGGCATGGCATGCCTTTGCGAAGAAAGTTGTCGTTGCGCCATATAGTCAGGGGAGTAGCTGTTTCTATGAATCATTTATCCATTTCCACAAAATGTTTGATAAATAAATATCTCATGTTACTTCTTGTATTGAAATTAAGTGTTCTTTTTGCATTCCTTCAACTACTTAGTGCATATATGGGTATTCTATCCCTCACATTTCTTTTGCAGTGACTGTTCTGTTTGCACACTCATGTCCGGTCTTAATCATTGTAGATATCATACTTCATCCGTTGACCTATGCTGTTGTTTCGGCTCCGAAATTCATCATCCTGACACGCTAAATGAACAAAACATGTTCCTATTGTTTCGAACGGAACTTCAGAAGTGGTGATCTACAATGACAACGTGTGATTCTTGATATAGCGTCTGGCATGTCCGTTTGGTCCGGAAAAAGTTACTGCCTGACGTATAGTCAATAATTAGAGATGGATCTTTTTTTCCATCTATAATTAAATCTGCATTGAATGTATTGTGTGTGGTTGACGAAATATTGAAGACGGCAATGAATATTGCCAAGTGGTTCCTTAATTTTCTATACAGTGTGGCCCACTAGAGACCGGAGCACCCTCGTGAATTCTAAATTTTTCGACCATCCCAAGTTTTTCATTTTTCAACAGGAAGAGTGTCAAAAAGTCTTCTTCCGCACTATAATTGCAAAGTATGATTCCAAATTTCAGTGCATACTATGATATTTCTTTATGTCCGTAATTGCTAAATTTCATTGGTCGATTTTTCGTGCAATTTTTTGAACTATGTTCCTTATTCAAAGGTTCGTTTCGAGTCAATAGGGCTCTGATCGTGTCCTCTGTTTCGAATATAGTTCATCCATTGAATCTATAGTAGTGATATCAGTAAAATTTATTTTCTTTTTGACGAATTCATATTTGTATAAGAATAGCTTATCCTAGATCATAAAAAAAATACAAAATTACACAGAAAAGTATGTAGGACAGAGAAAGAAAGAAAACTCCACCGACATAACCTTGATCCATTCCTATATCTCATGCACAATAGCAATAATTGCTACAGTATCCATCGAAAACTCAGCTAGTGAGTAGAAGCACTTTTCCAATGAAAGATTCTCCAATTTTTTTTAATTTAACTGTGTTGACTTCAAAAAGAATCTGGAGAATCTTCTATGAAAAAAGTGCTTCTACTCACTAGCTGAGTTTTACGATGAATACTGTGAGAATTATTAAATTATAAAGCATAAGTTGTAGTAATTCAAGCTTGATAATTCTTGTACAAATGTGAATTTGTCAGAAGAAAATAGATCTTACTACTACTCCTACTACTACAGATTCAATTCGATAACCAAATTTGAAACAGAGAATCTATCACCTATACGTTTGAATTTTTTCGATAAAATTCGGAGAGAAAACCAAAAAAAAAACAGAATATTCCTACCTCGTTATAAAACATTCAAAGGGTATATACACTTTTAATTCTATTTTTTACAGGAAAGGGCGACTTCAAACCATCAGAAATAGATGGGTGAGTATTACTTTTCTGATTATTATTCGAAATAATCCAATATTTCAACATTATGCTTCAACTATGCGGCAATCGATTTGTAATCAAAATGTACTTTGCTGTTACAATGCAGTTTATCGAAAGTGGTGCCTCTCTAGGGGAAAAAGATTATAATAATTTGATACATATTTATTCCTTTGAAAAACAAATCGAACGAGATGTACACTGCCTACAACGTCTCAAAAGCAGACACTTCCATTTCTTATAACAGTGTTCGACAAATTGCACTATTGAAAATTATCAATTCATCCCAAGGTACTATAAGAGTTTATGACGGGGGTATGTAGGTATACATGTGAAATAATTTCGTTACAAAAAAAAACAGATTGACAGAAATGAACAACAGTAGAATGATCTGAAACTACTTTTAGCCTGAGACTAGCCTGAACAATTTTTTTTTCTAGGATTTGGAAAATACAATTGAATTGAGAATAAATTCCGTAGTTGTAGTTTCTCACATTCTCTTTATTATTCAAGAAACATCACCTTTTCTTATTGATTATGGAATATATAATGATCAACCACTAAAACAACAAGATTACATTCCAAAAAACGTACTTTCTTTCATGTTCGATTCAGTGTCAATGGAAAAAATATATAAACAAAAGAAAATATCATAGCTGTAGAGATACTAGTTTCTCTTCCAGAGTCCCCATACCAGCACAAGAAACAAAGCATCAGCGTAATAGAATCAACGATGACTTGCCGACAAAAATACACTGTGGTAACATCAACTAGGTGGATTTGATTGCTGGGAAATCCCAGGCATGTCTCTCCTCTAAGAGAGATGATATATCTTTATCTGGTATTCAAATGTCAGGAGTAACTACTCCTACAACAACTCATTGAATATCTAAAAAATAATGATATTTTACTGAAATATCAGTCGGGTTTCAGAAAACATCATTCATGTGAGTCTGCATTACAAGTAAGATTATCAAAATGGAAATAATCAATAGATAAGGGACATTATACTATAGCCGTATTTTTCGATCTTGAAAGAGATTTTGAGACAATTGATCGCCACATATTACTAATTAAACGGCAAAGTATTGGTATCAGAGGAACTGTTCTGTTATGGCTGATCGACTATTTATCACAACGTGAGCAAGTAACCAAAATAAATGATTTAGTGTCATCATCTCGCGAGGTCGTTTTCGGAGTACCTTTAGGGAGTGTTTTGTGACATTTATTATTTTTAATCTACCTGAATGATATAGAAACCATCCATGGTTGTGATTTCATGAACCTCTTTGCAGATGAAATTTTTTCATCAATTTCAGGAGATAATATAGAAACACTTACTGATCAAATGAATGATGAACAAAGAAATGTTTTCAAGTACATGAATCGCAATAAGCTGAAACTTAAAACCTCCAAAACAAAATATATGATCTTTTCAACTGGTTATAAGCTATCACGCATCGACAGACACAACATGAAATTACAAATTGCCAGTGATGAGATAGAGTTTGTAAGTGAGTTCAAATACCTAGGTTACATGGTGGATAATCGTTTATCTCTTCATGCTCATTTTGATTATATATATATATATATATATAGAAAAATTACTGAAAAAAATATATTTTTTCTCAAGAATTTCATCCCAGCTCTTGATGTACTCAAAAATCACACCATATAATTGTATAATCCAACCCCATTTTGATTATTGTGCTAGTCTTTCATACTCATTTCACCAGAATAAGGTAACAGCTTTACAAAAGTTACAAAATCGTGGAATGAAGATTATTTTATAAGTGAATAGGTATAACAGTATATCAAACATGTTGAGTGCATTGCAGTGGCAATCTGTTTCCCAAAGACTGTTCGAATTAGCAATGATTTTCATTTTTAAACTAACGCATAACTTACTAACTCATTTTGAAGAATTCTGCATATATAGATCTCAGATCCATAACCACCTAACAAGAGCGAGTAGCTCCCAAAAATTTAACCTACCCAGAACCAATTTGACTAGTACGACAAAGTCATTATTTTATAAAGGTTTGAATGAGTTTAATAAGCTCCCACTTTCGTTGAAATAATCCATAAATGTGTTCCAAAAAACTGATCAACTATATAAAGTCTCACCCCTGAATTTCATCTTTTTTTTTTGTTATATATTTGTTATGTATATCTACATGTTTCAACCAATCTGGAATCATTGCATGATTGATTTTTCCTTCTTCCTGCTGGTATCATTTCATATTTTGTTATTACTTTGTCATTTATTACTTGTACACATTAATGATTATGGGTGATGAATACTATTTTAATAATGTATGTATATTAGGATGTCCTTAAGAAGTCAATTAATGTTATTATTATTATATTATACAATGACCCAGAAGCTTGGATTTCCATTTCGTGCAAAAAAATACTTCACTTCTCGTCAGCTGCTGATGATCTACACGAAACAGATACGGCTTGGTTGTGGAATCTATTTTTCATTTATGGGGATCGGCACCACTACATTCATTGGAGCTTCTTGATTCTATACAGAGACAGGCAATCTGTCTTGCTGGTGATTCTTCGCTGCTGACTCGCTCACTTCTTTGAAACATCGTAGATGGGTCAAAAACATGTCTCTCTTCTATAGATATATCACGGCCGGTGCTTTTCAGAATTGTTGTCAATTGTTCCATCCTTGGCATCATCTACACTGATGACCCGACGAGATCAACGTTGGATGCTTCTTCTGAAAAGGGAAGTTGTTGTGGTCGTGTCAAAATCAACTCTTGGTATGGCTGTCGAAGAATTAGTCATGTCAATGTCATATTTTGACACCATCCACCAAAAATCTAATCCCATAACAAATTTTCAACAGAGACAGACTTGCTTTCGAAACGTTGCCAAGGAGGAGCATATTTAGTAATTTAATAATCTATATTATATTGTTTACCAGGTAGAAAAAGTCTAACATTTCTGGATGACTCTGAAGATTCAGATCCTGTGAGGTCCAGGAATGTGGGGTTCACCCCTGTACACTGTTCAGAAATTTGAAATTTCAACAAGTCATATGCAAGTATTCTGCAATGCACCAATTTTCGTGAGGGATAGAATTTTCTGACAAATCGATAATGAAAAAGTTTTCCATATGGTGGAAACTTTTCAATCTTACTGTATATAGCCTGGACCAATCCATTGTAGGCGTTTTCGTATATTAATGGAATCCTATAAAAAAGATGTTTTCTCCGGTAAACAGATCTGTGAAAATCGAGCTCTATTCCTTCTCTTGAACTATAACTGACAAGAATTGAAAAAATACCCACAGCAGAATGATTACATTATAATTCAGTTTATTTTACAATCATCAAAGTACACAAGGATCCCCATTCAGAAAATGTCGACAACATTGAAACAAAAGCGCCACAGATGGAGATAAACCTTACTGAATAAAGCTTGGGAATTCCTAGACTAGAATTCGTAACGTAATTTCCTGTATCCCGATGCCGCTTCGAATATGTTTTATCAGGATTGTTTTGCATGCATATAATCCACGAAATTGAACTGGGTTACTGACAAAGCGAATAAGTACATTGTGAATTATTATTACAAATCCATTGTACGTTCCCTCTGTTTGTTAATAACGAGTTTGATTTGAAGAGGCGTAAGGAGGAATGAAAGTATCCACCTCTAGTTACAGTTTCTGTTGAATTAGGAAACATCTGGCATGAAATTTGTCCAATATAGAATAACTGAATTGTATGAAAGCGTAGACGAGTTACGTTCAATTGTTGGAAATACCTATTGTTTTCTTTTATCTCGAGAACTTCACTTCTTCACAATTCCTATGATCCCGATTCTTTCAACCCCGCATAAAAATCTATATCTCGAAAATCGAGGAAAAATTGGTTATAGATTGCCTATAAAATTGACCACTGCCTTTCAAGCCTTTGTAGATATACTTCATGGTCATTGGAATATAAGCATTTCAGTTAGAATACAGCAGAATTGGGGGGAACTTTTTCAAAATGAGAATAGAAAGCTGTTAAATAAACTACCAGATACTCTACCAACTGAGCTAATCTACATTTGAATTAACGTTACCAGAGATCTGTACTTATATCTCGTAAGTCGATTTACATCAATCTAAACGTAAGATTATTCAGGAAACTCAATATACACCACCTATTCACATATTGTTTAATAAAATAAGTGGTCGTAGGAAAAATAGTGCACATTACTTGTGCGAAAGTGATTTTTCACACTCGTGTGAAAAATGTCACGTTCCGTACTAGTAACGTGATATACTATTTCAACACCTGCGAAATTTCAGCTACATTTCATCAATTTTGACACTGGCATGATGATACTAACTGTCACATTTCGACACTACGTTCCAAAAATTTAAATTTCTTTGAAAATTTCTCAACTTCTCAACCAATAAGATGCCGTAATTTTGACTAGTTACCATGGCAACCGAAAAAATCTAAGGAAATTTTCTCGAGGCGCCACAATATTCAATTGGAAATTTTATTCAACATTTCAAAAATCAACATCCACAACCCTCAAATTTTAATGAAGTAGATATATGCAAAATACATTTCTACCAACTTTAGTTACCTAAAATTATGAAGGGGCGATAGACGGAACTAGTACCCATTGGAGTTTAACATTTGGTTCAACTAAATATGGTTATTTTTTTCGGAGCACTTCCTCATTACTCCAGACGATTGAGAAACTATTCGGAAACTACTTTACATGATCGTTGGAATAGCCATCGAGGTCCTATGGAATGGCCAGCCAGCTTGCCAGATTTGGCACCTTCGGACTTTTACATGAATTTATACGGCAGAGAATAACAAATGCTGTGTTCGACAATGTTCGACGTGAAATATCGGATAGTCTGTTTTTATGTCAAGACGTTTAAGGCAATCATTTTGAGCATCTGAACCGAACTCAGCTTATTTCCTCAAAGTATGAAGGTAAACGTCGATGTATTCAGGCAATTATTAAATGTTTCACCACTCTGTAGTGGGTGAAGATCTTGACTTCATATTCTAGGGTTGTGAAGTATTCGTCAGGAGCTCTAAAATGATGTATCACAAGTCCCTCCTTTCCATTCATTCATTTTTTTTTTTCATATGGCGCCCAGTCGCTATCTTGAAATTTTCATATTTTTTTATATGCAGATTCACACAAAAAGAAAGCCATGTAATGTTCAAAAAACACCGCGTAAATCAAGGGACAGGATATACGAGTTAACATTCACTTTGAATTTTTGAAGTTTGTAAGTCTCAGGAAAAACCTCTCACAGCAGGGAGTTCCAAAGCTCAGGTGTTCTATTGAAAAAAAATCCTTGAGCAAGAGAGGTTCGACAGGTCTCCAAATTCACAACGAAGAGGTAGGAATTCTGTACTCGTCGAGTCATCCATGTAGATATTTCCAAGGGTGGAACGATTGATAACAATCAAGAGTCAAATCTCCGACCCTTTTATGATGTTCCAATGAAGTGAGCGAGTCTGTGAGCAAAGAATCACCAACAAGACAGATTTCCTTTTTCTGAACTGAATCGAGAAGCTTTAATTAATGTTCTGGTGCCGAACTCCAATCATGTGAACTATATTCCTAGACAAGTCGTATCTGAGCCTTGTAGATCATTAAAAGCTGACAAGAACCGGAGTATTCCTTCGCACGGAATAGAAATCGAAGTTTTTGGGAAGCACCTTTAGCGATCGATCTCACATGGTTTTCCCGTGAGAGATTATTTATCGTAATTCCTAGCATCGAGATACTTGACTTCGTAGGAATAGTTACTCCTGGCATCTGAATACTAGACGATGATAGATCGTCTATCCTTGAGAAGAGACATGCCTGGGTTTTTCCAGCATTAAATTCCACCATCGATGTCATTATTCCAAGCTTCAATTTTTTGAGTTGACCCGTTCAAGGGGAATTGGATATCAGAGAAAAGCGCTGTGTAAAATGTCGCTGTCAAATGAGTTCATTTCAGCTTTTCGAGCACTATGTTGTTCGACGAACAATCACAGCAATCTCTGACATATCAGCCGATTCGTGTTCACGAAACCAAACTCACACGACAACCCGCATTTTACAGTCTAGTTACCCGTCTGCGGGTCGTGTTCGGCTCATCGCATCGCTCCAATCGATAAATGATTGCTGGTAATTAGGGCCGATTGCGATGATTTACTAATTGCTTCCGGAATTACGCTCTATTTATGACTTCCTGACATGTTCCGGGCCCATCAGGATACGACGGCCTCGGCACTTTTCCGTCCACGGTCCTTCCCGTACCACTTTCGGATTGCTTGCTCTTTTTTCTGGGTTTTGCGTCTACGGTATACGGGGTCATTAAGGAGGGAGTTCCGTCACTCTAGTCTCATTGGACGGTAACTTTCAAACGGGCCTTCTCTTCGCGTACTGACAACGTATGAGAATGTGTAATTCTTGTTTGTTTGTGTTGTCATACTTGAGGATAATAACACGGATCCTGTCACTCTGTGGAGGGTTCAAGGGATCATCTGATCTTCGCCAGTTTTCCTAATATTTTCATATGTATATATATATATATATATATATATATATATATATATATATATATATATATATATATATATATATGCAGAGCGTTGAACTGAAATGACTCTTGACGAGAATCCTCCGCCCAATACGTCTAAACGTCTGTTAACGGCTTCGTTAAAAGCTTCTGACGCTTCGTTGAAAACGACTAACGCTTCGTCTAATACGTTGAAAAGTCCGTTAACGCTTTGTCCAATACGTCGAAACGTCCGTATTGGTCTGTGACGTCAGAGAATGTGTTCTATACTCCCCAACTCTCTACTTATATAAATAATATTTATGTATGTTTCTGTTATAGGGGAAATGAAGGCCTATATTATTAGTAATATTATTATTTTCATTACTATCACACCACGGCACGATTGGTATGGTTTAGTGATAATTTCACACCATCAATTATCGACCAATGAGATACGTTATTTGTTTGGCGTTATCATGGCAACCAATGGCAAATTCAGGTATATTATCGGAAATTTTTTCTCTCCAGGGGTATTCCACAGCGAGTTTTAGTGGAAATTCCTCGACATGAGCAGAGAATATTTTTTTGACATAACATGTCACTAAACCACTATGATCAAAAGTTAACCAAATGGAAGGTTCTAATTCAGCATACTTATGCAAATACAAAATCAATCGACATCTCTATTCACGAGCCACTGACACTTCTCAATCACTATTTTATCACGTTCAAAAACAGGATATGAATTCTTTGTTGCTTTGAGTCCAGATCTTGTGAGGCCTTGTTGTTTCATTACATTACTGGCCCTTCAGGGCGTTGGTATATTCCGGAGATATACATTCTACCTCCAGAAGCGAATTCCTTTTTTAATGTAGCAGATTAAGAGGTTGAGAAGGATAGAGTAATCCAAGTATAGAATTATCATTCTGTCCTTCACAATATCACTTCAATGTGCATATCCTTTTTCTCTCTATTTTATTCCGCATCGTGTCTTATCGAAAACTGAGATAAAGGGCAGACCATTAGTTGTAATGTCTATGCTTGACCACCGCTTCCAAAAGTGTTGATGTATTCTTTGCAATAACTGCCACCTTGTCAGTCGTTTTAGAGATACATCTAACAGACTATCTATATCTAGCCTCTGGTGAATATCGAGAATTTGATTAGGATCGTTGATAGGTACTAGATATACTTTTCTGGAGATGCTAACTTGGTGAGAGGAAACCTGCTTTGAGTGTAAAAAAAATCAGTTTGGTACTGTTTGAACGTCATTATTTTGTGGTAGATCGATATTTTTTCCGTAGTTTTCTGGGTTTGTAACCTACCACAATCTGAAAAAATTAGAAATAATATTGGAATCTATACAAGTAGTGTAGAAGGGTAGATTTTGAATCTACCCCAAAAAGTTGCTGCATCTATTGAAGGACAAAATGTTATGTCAAATTTGAAATATTCGACAAATGTCAATTACGATGATTGCCAACAAGAAATATACGAGAAGTTGCTGACTAATTGTACTTGTTCTATCCAGAAAGAACTGTTTTCCAATACACGCAGCAAATTTTTGGGGTAGATTAAAAATCAGCCCTTCTACACTTGTATAGATTCCCATATTAGTTCTAATCTTCTCAGATTGTGGTAGGTTACAAACCCAGGAAACTACAGAATAAATCAGTTTAGTTTTAGGGAATTGATCTTTGTTGGAAACATCCATTCAATAATTTAGAATTCTCATTCCTTCCATACTCATTCAATAATGAATGTACCTCCAGAATGATGTTGTATCGTCTTATATAACCTTCGACAGTTGCTATGCATGAATATGTTGTTAACTGAGCCCTGTATAACCCTACTGATATATTATAATGGTTTCAAATGTATGTATTTTCCCTATGGATCACTCCATTCCAGTTTGAAAATGGCGAGGGTTGTCAATTTTTATTTATTGTCATCCATATCTCCAACAACCGTAATAGGAATGTTCAATGATGGAGAAGAATGGAACAAGACAGCGTATAAACCACGATCGTGAATAAATTCAGAATGTATGAAACAAATCATTTATGAACTCGTCCATGCGTGAACGTGCCAGTACTAGGAAACAAAATGATGTAATCATGAGAAATATTAATATAAACTGAGTGTTTTTTAAGTAGAATCGAGGGCTCCACAGGATATTAAGTTGCTGATTCGTAAAATTGTCATGTTGAATATAAGAACAATTCAAAATTGACCGTCTATATCTGAAAAGATGGGATTATGCAATAAAATGACGAACACGCCTACAGCGAAAGATTCTGCGGATGTGCTTCAAAACATACGATTTGGCGGATGTACTTGAAAACATACATTTTGGCGGATGCGAACCAAAACGGGCGATTTGGCGAAGCTGCTGTCGAACAGAGCTGTGCCGAGCACTGACGCTCAGTGCTTCGAGCACTAAGCACTAAGCACTCTTGAAGAGTGCTCCGGAATCTCGAGCACTAAGCACTAATTTTGACAAAGTGCTCGCGATTACTAAGCATTTTCGAAAAGTAATTCGATATGGGGAGCACTAAGCACTGTTCAAAAATATGATACTGTTATACACTTGAATTGCTTTTTGGCATGGTTTTTGTATTTTTTGTAGATTATTCACGTAAAATAACACGACTTTTTTTTAGAAATGAAACCTATCTTGATCGATTCATCGTCCCCTGAATTGTTGGAACCGTTTCCGAAATTCAGATTATTATATATTTATATATTAATCGTTGAAAATACTGGTTATTTCTCAACTCGAATACCCTGTTTCTCTGAGAGTAGACAAAGGATTGTGTCAATGGAAATAATTGTTAAAGAAGTCGACAACTGCATTATAAATTTGGGAAATTACTCTGGAGCCCATTTCTCCATAAGCCGCCTACTATTGATAAAATATCATTCGATAGAACTTACTTATCTATACTGCGTACTGCTCCGACACTCAACGCACTCGGTAACACTCAAAACAAGACTGAGATCTTGCGAAGATGCATATGGAAGCGATTCAGACTCAAGATTTTGTCTTGAGTGGGGGTTCACGTTCTCATGTTTCGACAAGTAGGAAGTATGGAAAGACTTAGTGCTTAGTAATCCCGAAAAGGGCTCCCGAGCACTTAAGTGCTCGGGAGCACTTTTCGGGATTACTAAGCACTAAGCTCTTTGGTAAAATGTTCGAAGCACTAAGCACTAAGCACTGGTTCAAGAAAGTGCTCGGGAGCACAGTGCTTACGAGCACAAAAGTGCTCTAAGTGCTTTCACGAGCACTAAGCACAATGCTTTGGGACAGCTCTGCTGTCGAAATAGACGAAAACTCTCATAGATCAATTTTTTTCTTGTTGGAATACCGTAAAAACTCCACTCTAGCTGGCAAATGATCCACTGGTGATGTGGAGATGATTCAGAATTGAAGAAAATAGTAAGGGTAGCATGCGTATCAGCGACCAGTTCATAAAAATATCAAAATTTCCTCATATGTTGCATCGTGAAAAATCAATGTTATTCATAATTGTTATTATAACTTTATAGAATCATTCTAAATGATTCTAGGGAATTTGGAGCACACTGATGCAATAGGCAACTTGTATCTAACTCTCATATTGTGATTTTTTAGCAATGAATGTGAATATTTTCTTTGTCGATTAGTTTCACCACTGCCTCGAGAAGGAAGAGTATACGTATGGCCAATCGAGGTTTCATTTTCTTGAATATCGGTGTTTAGATAGAAAAATAGAAAGTGTGTTTGATTTTCGGTGTATGAATTCTATGATTTTTTTTGTCATTAGTTCATTCTTCCATGATAATTCTTCAATTTCAATTTAATTTCCATTCTATTCTTGTGTGTTCACAGTCTATTTATCTGTCCCAATTCATCGTCTCCATTTGTTGCAGAATCTTTTTGGCTTTATAGTATTTCTCATTCTTTCTATTGATGTTTTCCCTCTTCAGTCACTAATCTAACCTCTTTAGTTCTCTTTGAATTGAGAACGATGTTTTTTCCCTCCGTTATCTCCTCTTCACAAACCAATGTAGGTTTTGCAAAAAAAACAACACCACAATGGCTATATGGCACGCAGGACATTCAAATGACATCCAAGTAAATTTCTGTGCAGAAGAGTCAGATTTAACTGACCCTGATTGCATGTATTATGGAACACATACTAAAAGCCTTAACTTTGTTCCTCAAATCTCACCAATGAAAGGTCCAAAACAACCCACACTTCAGTTCATAAATTTCACAAATTCGAGTTGCTCATTTCGATTCTGTTGAGTTCATTACATTATTGTTCTATTATTTCTTTGTAGTGATTTCGAACTTATAGTTTGGCAAATTCTATCCAAACTACCAGAACAGGATAATCTGATTAAAAACTCTGGCCAAATCAACATTATTCAATTAAATGGCGACTGTTTCACTAAAATTTGGCGAAGTTGTGATGAATTAGAATCAAAGGAATACGAATCAGTTGTTCTGAATGGCAACTGACGCAATGCTTTATTTAAATATTCGAGATCTCACTACCAAATATCGGGAACATACTGCGAATGAAATCACTGATAGATATTTTTTATTCCTGAATACATCACGGTCTTTATGGCTAGTTGGGTTATTCATCGTATTTATATAATAAATGGCGAACACATCCTAAGCGGAAGAAATGGCGGATGCGCTTCAAAACGTGGGATTTGGCGAAGCAGCTGTCGAAATAGGGGAAAGCTTCATAGATCGTTTTTTTATTGTTGGAATACAAAACTAATTCCACTCTAGCAAGCAAATGATCCACTGATAATGTTGATGATTCAGGATTAACGGAAATAGTAAGGGTAGCATATGTATCAGCGACCATTTGGACATCATGGATTTGGTAATGAAAATATGAAAATTCTCTCATATATCACGAGGTAGAGAATTCATATTCATCATTATCAGAGTAAGCATTCATAGAAATATTCGAACTAATTCTAGCGCGATTGGTGCAGACTATCTCAAATACAATATGCACTTGTATCCAACGACGATTGTGAATACCCCCATATTGTGATCTTTTAGCAAGTGAAGTAAATATTTTTTCATGTCGATTTGTAGATTACTGTCATCACTACCCCAAGGATATTTTTTTGGAAATAATCATTCCATTCTTGTGTTTAACAGTCTATTCATGGATCTCGGCTCCATCTGTTGCATAATTTTTGGACTTCATGGTATTCTTCAATTTTTCCCTTTCCAGTCACTGATCTGATCTTATTATTTTTTTCTTCATTCCTTGACTTGAAAACGATGGTGTGTCCATCATATTCCCGTCACATAATAATGTAGGTACTTTTCAAGAACAACCAATACCCTGGCTATAAGGCACGCAGGACTTTCAAATGACATCCAAGCAAATTCCTGCGCAGAAAGATCAGATTGCACCAACATTGGTTGCAGGTATCATCGAACACTAACATGAGCACTTCCGAATGGCCCATCATCGAGACACGACCAGCCATATACCGGTTTCTTCCTTCTTTGGAATCGTCAGTGTGACAGGTTGTTTCCCACATCTCACCAACGAAAGGTCCAAAACCACCACTGAAGCCACCAATGCAATTCAGTTTATAAATTTCACAATTTCGAGATGCTTATTTCGATTTTCTTGAGGAATTACATTATGTTCAGAATTGTCTCATCATTTCTTCGTGGTGATTTCGAAGTTATAGTTTGGCGAATTCGCTTCAAACTAGGAGAACATAATAATCTGATTAAAAACTTCTCTGTATGTTCTGAATGGCCTAATCAACGTTAACCGAATAAATGGCGAATGCTACACTAAAATTTGGCGAAGGTGTTAATGAATTAGAATCACAGGAACATGAATCAATTTTTTTGAAAGGCAACTGACGCAATGCTTGATTTTCATATCCAAGATCTCACTACCAGATATCAGGTACATACTGCGAATGAAACTACTGATTGATATTTTTTCTCCCTGAATACATCACAGTGTTTATGGCTTGTTGGGTTATTCATTTCCATATTATCTTTGAAGCTAAATCTGCTAAATGAAGAGAGTTCATCCACAACGTATTCAGAAACAAAAAATTCCTATTCTCATATTCATGATTGTTGCAGATTGAACATTGAACAGAAACGAATATTCTGTGAAATCAAATAAAGAGTATAATTGATGACTTTTTTACGGAAAACATTATGATTCTTCCGGATGAACTCATTTCATAGCGAAAACGTGTACCAATCTTCGAAAGTGATCACAAAAAACTATATACTTTCTACTGATGAAATGAAAAATCGCATCATTATGATTATCTAAAAACCAATGCTGGAAAGCTCCTTTGGCTCCGTATTTCCACTCTGTCATATGAATTCTGCATTCGCAATGTCGATATTTTCCTACGCAAAGATTGGAGTTGCGATTAGTTCAATGGAACCAATAAATCAAAGTAGATACCTCATGGTCAGAGATGAAACATTTCATATCAAAAATGCATATATTCAGAACGCCACAGTGTAACGTCAAAGGAAAATTGTTGCATTGGTAAAAACAGATAGCTATGTGTACTTTGTAGACCCTCAAATATTTGTGAAGAGTTTTCTCTCGAATGGAATCCCGATAGAGACTTGTATATTGAGAATGACCAAAGGGAAATGAATCCGGTATGGAATTTATAACGAAGTTTTATGGTACGAAACGAACTACAAGTTCTATTGATTCAACACAAACGTTGATTATGATGACTTTGAACTATTTTCAAACATTAGGTTGGTTTGTTCAGTGGAATAAACTCAATAGCGATTAGCTTGCATATGGTGATATTTTATTAATGCATGGATTGTTCTGTTCATTAAATGTGGCATATTTGTATTTTCATTATTATCAATTGAGAGTTCTCCCAGAAATCGACTATTATGGGAATTTTTTCTTGGTCTGTTAGTTCTTGAGCGATCATACCTCTCTCAAAAATGCTCCTCTTCTCACAAATAAGAAATCTTTCTTATTATTGTTTGAACGTCATTATTTTGTGGTGGATAAATATTTGTACCGTAGTTTTCTGGGTTTGTAACCTACCGCAATCTGAAAAAATATTTATATTGGAATCTATACATGTGTAGAAGGGCAGATTTTTAATCTACCCAGAAAAATTGCTGCGTCTATTGGAAAACAGTTCTTTCTGGATAGAAAAAGTCCAATTAGTCAGCAACTTCTCGTTATTGATTTTCAATAGACGCAGCAACTTTTCCAGGTAGATTAAAAATCTGCCCTTCTACAATTGTATACATTTCCAATATTAATGCATATGTTTCCAGATTTTCACAAACCCAGAAAACTATGGAACAAATCCCTCTTATCTTTGGGGTGAAAAGTGATCATAAAGCTCTCGGTAAAACTCCGTCTATCTATGCGATACGCGTTGTACTGTTTTGCTAACCTCGAGTTCTTATGACGATTTATATTTCAGAGTCTTGTAGTGAAAAATGTAAATATGCTTATGATTCGGTTGAAAAGTAATGAAGAAGGTGAAATCAGTTGTGTATATTGTGCTGATAGGAAGGAGGAATTTGGAGTGGAATTATCCTGGCAGGTTTCCCTATGATTCGCTATCTATATATCTGTACAAATTATGCTATTGGTGACTCATACGTCATCATGACTTTATAGTAATATAGTAATCCTCCATTTTTCTAGCGATGTCGAAATCATTAATTAAACATTTGAACAAGGAATTTGGGGTACAACTTCACGGTCAGTTTTACAATATTCAGATTAACATATATGTTTCGACTGTGTTCGTGATGATATACAAAATATTTTGAATTTCACTGCGTTCATAACAAATGAGTTGACTGACTAATTCTTCACAGACAACTATTTTTATTTCAAGTCGATGTCAACCAATAGTCGTTTTAAAGTTAACTCGATCAGAAGAAAGCATACCGCTCCCAAATCGATCCAAGAATTGAATGATAAACAGTTTTGTTGCCTACTCATTCCTGTTTGATGAGTCTTTTATACGAATATCAGGCATTTTATGACTTTACGCTTTCGCTGATTCAGCGACACGTCGTTCGATTGCCATCACCACTAAAAAGTGTCGTGTATATCTAAGATGTCTGAAAACCCTGGTGTTGGAATTGATGCGATATTGTTTAGAATTATATGGCGACACTGCTATGTCATTTTTTACGTATCGTGCAGTGTTTCTGAATTTCATTGCTAGTAGACGCCAATAGTCAGCCATTACAAAGTTAGTCAATGCCGGTGTGGAAAGGATTTGAAGCATTTTTATTACATAATAGAGTTCATGAAGGAAATGAAAGTGCAGGCATCAAGTTAATCTTCAATACGTGAATGATCTACGATAGTGACGAAAAATTCCACTTCTCTTTCTGAATTGATTGCCATCTTCTGGCATTATATATAAGTAATCCAGAAAATATGGAATTCAAGCTACGACGTTCGCAAGGAAAATGAAATAAAATACATGACTCGGAAACGAAATCACTGTTGCCATCTACCCGCCGTATACCTTTCAAATGATATTTCCATAAGGTTGACTAAGTGAAGTCAAATGATTTGTTGTTAATTCAATTTTTTTCTGAAAGATTGGTCCCACTTCCAGCTGATTTTGAGTTCCTTTATTGTTCGTCGTAGTTTTGAGTCGATTCGTTATTTATAGTACAGATATTACATGTGATATATTATTATGCACGCAATGATCTTGAAGCATAATGGAAACATGTTTTAAATTTGTTCCTCTTTCAACAGTTGACGATTTGACTTTCGATTCGAGGTAAAGTTTTGTTATCATATATCTCCACGTTTGAAAAAGATTTGCACAAAAACTTGTATTCCGATACGTAGAACACAAATGAGGAAGTAAAACGCGGCGTTTTCGCTAGTTCAGAAGTTCTCGCCTTTGGAAATTTGGAAAGACAGACCTATTTTACCTTTTCTGCATCATAAAACCAAGGAAGCACACCACCTTCACACATTCTTGCACTTGCTGCGAACTATTCTCTCCACAAATATGTTTTCATTTCTCTTGAAGAGACTCCCTTTTGAAATTCTTTGTAACATTCAGTTGGAGAATTAGAAGTGCCTAGTCAACCGATCGATCGACAAAATATACTCTTTGATTCGAGAAGTCAACAAAATATGCAAAATCTCATGTCATACTCAAGAAAAACGAAATTAGTTGAAAGAAACACAATTATGGGGAATTTGGCCGGTATTATAAACAAATATTATGGGCTGTCGATCGGTCTCCGTCCAAAAGTAAAAGTATAGCCAGCCGACTGGTCGGCTGTTCATACATTTTCTAGCAAATCCGTAAATCTTTTCATTGCAAACGCCATCTGAAATGATTAAATGAAAGAGGTCCTGATGCCTATTATCATAGTAGGCATGTGTCACCAATTCAACCCCAAATATCTTCTTCCTGATAAATAAAAGGGAGAAATACTATAGTAGTACCATTTTCGTCCCTATTCTGATAAGGTGGTGAAAAAATATATAAGTAATCCCAATTTATATATAGAGTCGACATTAATTATTTGTCCTGGGTTTCAAGCCATCTTATGTATATCGGTAACCGTAACCAAGATGGATAAAAACCCGAATGCGTTGAATTTTACCTGAAAATTCGTCATCCCAATTTTTCGATATCTCACCTTCTTAACTATGAATAATTCTCAGCTGAGAAATATCTTCGATATTTTGGCGTGTGATAAATCTGGCAACGTCACATTTCCTGTACGCCTAGCGACATCTTCGTGGTTTATAGGTTATGTCCACGAATTCACCGTTAATTCCCATAGTCAAAGCCACTTTCATCAACCATTACTCGTCGTCAGGAGCTTCGTTCAAAAACTTCTCTATTTCAGGTCTTTCTGAAGTCTTGGACTTCTTAGGTTCGTATCCCTGTGAGTTGCTTTTCAAGAAGCTCGTAAGTTTGCCATATTTTGAAATGTCGATTTTTTTCAAAATCTGAACAATCGAGCGAAACATGGAGTATTGGTCCATTGCGACGATAGGGTTAATTTTTTTGGCAAATTTAAAAAATAAGCCAATAGAACATTTTCACCGATACCTTTTATCTTTCGTGATTTCATCCAAGACTCAAACATTTTGAACTCCTCGTCGGGACATTTCTGGCAAAACCTGCATCGCTGCTTCTGCTTCCGTAAGGATATCCCCAGTAACGTAATTTTCATCATTTTGCTCCATTTTATTTGAGTTTTTTCTCTTTAAAAAAGCTCTCCTTCTGTCCAGCGAAAACTGACAAGCGTCAACATTAATTTAAACATTTGCCAACAATGTATCATGCCCGTGGCAACCAAACAAACAACCTACTTTGACCAAAATATAGAGAAGTCACTGTCAAGTTATTTTGATATTTATAGGTTACTGACACGCAAGTGGCCTTGATTTGATCACAATTTTTATCTCATGATAAAAACGATTTCTTCCACTTGTTGGATAAAAAATTGTACGTTGTATTATGTTTCCTAAGTCCCTTATTCTTAAAATAACACACTAGTACCATAAATAACTATTTTGTTTTTCGTAATTGGCCAAAAAAATGTAAACCACCGAAACGTTACTCCGCAGTCGCCTCTCTCTAGACACTTCCTCGCGAACTTCGCTACGAAGGTAAATCAACTTTGAAACAATTTTCTCGGCCGTGAAAGTCCCGTATTTCATCATTTCGTAGAGATTCGCCAAAGATGATTTAGTTTTACGCCATGCACCATTCCCGTACGCGGAACATTATTTGCACACGAGCTCCGGGGAAATTTCATTTACGGAAACGTATGTTACGGCCGGCTATACGGAGAGCAAACTTTACTACCTGGACGTTAAATAAATTTGTATTGCTGCCTGTTCCGGATGGATAGCCTGCGCCGGGGATGGGGGAAACAATAATTCCAAAGTTGCTGCAACGAGGTTATAGAGGCGAAGCTTCGCCTTATCTTATTTACTGCATATTCCCATATTTCCATATTTTCAGACTCATAGTTCAGAGATCTATCCTTGCCGTTTCCGAATCAGTTCTTTTCATTTCTTTTGGAGGGGTATTGGTGCGATTTTCCATCGACTGTTTTATATTACAACGTAGACATTACAACTAATGGACTAGCCTTTATGATAGTTTTCCATATAACACGATGCGTATTACAATAGAGAGAGAAAGGATATGCACAAGAGTAGATATGATGGCCAAATCGCACGAGGACGTAGTTTGAGCACGATATTACAATTATTGTTAACATCCATTTCTGCAATTAATTTTTGTTTCTCTGTTTTTCTTGTGTTTAGCGAATCAACTTCAACAAAAACAAAAATCAATCGCAAAATGGATGTTAACAATAATTGTAATATCGTGCTCTAACTTCGTCCCCGTGTGATATGGCCATTATATCCACTCTTGTCGTACGAACTACTTTTCCTCACAGTAAGAAAATATTATTTTTTCACAGTAAGGAAAACTGGGCTTTTCCCTGTTCCGGATGAATGGCCTGCGCCGGAGATGGTGGAAAGAATAATTTTGAACTTGCTGCAACGAGGTTATAGAGGCGAAGCTTGGCCTTGTCTTTTTACTGTATTTTCCCATATTTTTCCACTTTTTCAGGGTCATAGTTCAGAGATCTATCCTTGCCGTTTCCGAATCAGTTTTTTTCATTTCTTTTGGAGGGGTATTGGTGCGATTTTCCATCGACTGTTTCATATTACAACATAGACATTACAACTAATGGACTAGCCTTTATGATAGTTTACCATATAACACGATGTGGAATAGAATAGAGAGAGAAAGGATATGCACATTGAAGTGATATTGTGAATGACAGAATGATCATTCTATACTTGAATAACTCTTTCCTTCTCAACCTCACTTTATCTGCTACATTGACGAAGTAATTCGCTTAGAGGTTATACTTCGCAGTCCTCTCTCTCTCTCTCTCTTAGAGCCACTCCATTATTAGTTGTAATGTCTATGAATTACAACGAATATTTCCATCGTATGTTAAAAATCCCATATGAAGCGGGACATTTCCGATCAATTACAGCGATAATTTCGAGCTGGTAAATACCCGGTAGGTATCGAAAAATACCCGCTCGGTCCGTGTACCTATAGTAACGATTGTTAAAATGTACATTTGTCATCTTGACAAGCATAAATACTGAATTTTTTGAACGTCGTTGTTTTAACTCCGGAAATATTCTACCGAATTACACTCGTGCATCAAAATAAACCTGATAATTTTCCATTCAAGCATGTTGTCAGTAAAAAAACTGCATTCGGTTATTTTCATATCTTGCTAAAAGAGCCTTCCTCCTTCGGAGTCGGGCTCTTTCGAAAAAATATGAAACCAAACTCATGCAGTTTTTAGACAACATGCTTTCATGGAAAATTATCGGTAATTTTGAAGCACTTGTGTAATTACTCCCGAAAAGTTTTTGCTCAAGTAGAAATCCAATGAAATCACTTAACTTGAAGTCATCTGGTCAAACACAACTAATCAAATAAATAATACTGAAAAGATACCATAGGCTCCTTTCACTTTTTTATGTTATTACCATAGATACATGCAAATCGATTTATTTCAATTTCGACGTTTCAAATATTTTGATATTTCAAAATGTCAACATCTGGTTGTGCAACTATCTGGAATATCAATGGAATTGTAGAATGGAATATACTAAAAATTACAGTTTACAGCCAAGAATTTGTATGGAAAGCATTTATGGACTTTTGCAATCATTCAGATGGAAATCGGGAGGCGGGGGAATTGGCGGGAAGGATTGCGCTGTGAACATGAGAACAAATGATGGTTGGGAGTTTACGGTCAAAACCATGTGGAACTTAGCAGAATGAATTGGTTTTCTTCTTGCTTTTCATCAAAAATCAGTAGAAATTTTTTTATCCGAATAACCCTCGAACATTGATAAATGCTCAAAAATTTTATAACAACTTTCTCAAGCTGACAGGAAGAAGACCGACGCTTACGTCGTCGGTCTATTTCCCAGCAAGCTGCTTTCGAAATCTGTTATAAAATTTTCGAACAATCATTATTATTATCCTTGGGTTATTACTACTGATGACAACTCACTTATAGTTATTTCTTTTCACTTAGGAAGGTGGAAGATACGTTTTCCGCAAATCGCTAGAAAATTTTACATTCCTGTGAAAATTTCTTGAAGAAGAAGTCCAGTTTTTCTTAGTGTAAGGAATAATAGTTTGTTCGACAAGAGTGGATATAATGACCATATCACACGGGGACGAAGTTAGAGCACAATAAAACAATTATTGTTAACATCCATTATTGCGATTGATTTTTGTTTCTGAAGTTGATTCGCCAAACACAACAAGAACAAAAAAAAATTAATCGCAAAAATAAAGGTTAACTTCGTCCTCGTGCGATATGGCCATCAATTTCTGGATTCGCAGGAAAAGTTATTATCACTCCATGCTATCTGAATCCATATAAATACGCTTTACGAAGCCGTAATACCCAGTCATCGAAGCCTAATTCAAGATCTATGAGCCTCTGAAGAAGCTAGCCACTCGCGCCAGCGAAATGTCAGGAAGAAATTCAAAAACACGTCTACCTTCAAACCCGAACCAAAGTAGTAATACTGTAAACCTCGGCCGCGAAAGCCTCAATCATTTTTTCACTAATTAATATCTGTCGAATTTCAAATGATTCGTGGAAAAATAGTTTGTTCACCTCGTAGGAAAAGCAAGATTCCTGGACTCCATGTTGCAATCTTCACAGTAGTCCAGAAATGTTCAGCTTTTCCTACCTGATGAACAATATACTATTGTTCACAGTTTTGGACGGGCTCCCCTAAGATATACCATGTGATGAGGAAGAAATTTCTCGTTTTTTATCTTCGAGTCAATGCAAAAAAATACGAAACTTATAGTGGAGGAGTAGCATCAAATATTAAGCAAATACTCCCTGTTGATAAAACATGAAAATCATTCATTGCACGATGTGTATATAAATCACCTTGAATTGAACAGTTGTCATTCATAAGATATTTCTACACAAATATAGAGTAGCTTAAAAAAATCATCGAGATAACATCTCATTCTCAAACCCAAAGAAACTTGTTTCGATCACAGAAAAAATATACCTTGAACTAGCACATCACCGGGCATGTGTATAAATTATAGAAATTTTCACTAGATGAACCGAACGTTAACTTCTTGAACAGAAGTTTTGTATTCTTTTTGTATTGACTTGTAGGAGTGAGTGTCAAGAATTACTTCGTTCACAAAAATGGTCATGTTCCCTTATACACAATGTTATTTCCTATTGCATATTTATCTTAATTTGAGCAAACATTAATTTCCAACACGAATCACAAACCACTGAAAGACTTCTACCTGGCAAGTTATAATATATGACGACCAGACTTGATAATTGTGAAATCACAAAAAACCCTTGTATGTGGTACAATACAAGACTGCATTTTTCATCTCACACTTCTTTGGCAGATTTTTCTACCTCGTCCCATAGAAATCCCGTTATTTATACAAAATGAAACTTTTTTCTACTGGTTACATATAAAGCTACTATCTAGTAGTCTCGATATTATCGTTGCATCTCTCTATTGAATTATCAGACGATTTTCAGTTGAATAGCCGTGGAATATACATGAAAGTGTTGACAACTGATTTCAATTGCATTACAATCTTTGAAGTGGAAAACAAAACCCAGAACAAAAGGTATCAGCCGTACTTACAGCATTAGATCTCCAACAAAAGCCGAGAACAATAACAAAGAGAAGAGAAAGTCGAGGGAGAAAGCACAAATAGTGCGAGTCCCAAATAAATATGGATGTGCTGGCGTTGATATAAAATCTTGTAGGAGCAGAAAGCAAATCTGTGGAGAAATAGCATGGATTTGAAGAGTGTATTTACTGTGTGTAATTATCGAATTTGTTTTGTATGTCGTGAGGATTTCTAGTCTGAATGTTTGAGATTTGGGTCAATCCTGATGAGCTTTAAGTCTATTATGACTGAAACTGTCGGTAGAAAAACACTTGAGGAACTCGTTATCTCAGTATTGGAAAGAGATAGTTACAAGAAAATTCTGTGGGCATAAAGCACTAACGAACGTTCATAAATGTTATGCTTCTTTATGGACAATCCCATATTTTTTATTATTTTTTCCGGATAAACTCATTATAACCGACTGATATTATTCATTATTACCTGATATGGTAATTCTAATATTGGTAGAAAGTTATCAAACACATTTATTTAAATATTTCACCTCACAAAATGCAGTTGAAATTTATTGTCAATATTAAACCAATATTCATATTGAAATATCGTATTTTCAATATTGATCCATAATAATTCAACATCATTTCTTCCACCTACATTGAACCAATCTGAATTTGGGTTCCAGCCAATATGATGTGGTACTTGGGAATCATTTCTTCAACATCCATTAAACTGACTCTTCATTGATTTTTCAGCCAAAAAATCGACATCGAGAAAAGAGCGACCGGCCCTGGCGGCATACCAGCCGACGCCATCTACACGACGACGCCCCGTAGCGGCGGCAACCAGCACCACGCGCCGGGGGGCAGCCCCGAAGCCATGAAGGTACGTCTCGCCGCTATGGTGCTGCAACCCCCCACTAGAGTGTAGCACTGCACCCTCGGGCCTCGGCGGGGCGTGCCTCTTCTAGGGAGCGGCAGGCCCGCCACGGTCATCGAGTACAAGTGTTAATAGGCGTTCTGGAACTTTTCACTACAATTTTGTACGACTCTTAGGGGTTTCTGCGCGGATCGGCATATTTTGGTTGCCATCTTCTGGTGTGAATGATGAGGGTTGGAAATCATTGGGGGAAGGCGTCTTGAAATACTCAACATTTTCAATGTAATAATAATAATAGCCGAAGTAGACTACACGTCACGAAATATCAATATTAATCATCTATGGAGACACAATTTCACTATCAATATCGATCACAAATCTGAACTTTGAGAAAATGAACAAATGAAGTATGTATTTGGATACATCAGTAGATGCTGGCAGGAGAGTAGCACATCACCGACATCACATAAAACTTAAATGACAATATCATATTCATCACAGATATAGCTACATCAACAGGAATAACCATTGAACTGAAAGACAAGGAAAAATAAAGGAGTTCACACCTATGATCACAGAGATAGTGGATATATGGAAACACTCACATAGCATGTGTTCACTTTAAACTTTTGGACCAATTTTCCACAGTCTGCCTTTGGGAAGGGAAGTAATCAAAGATAAAACGAATCGTAAACAGCCAAAAATTTACGCTCTGGCAGACTAAAAAAGTGGTCCAAAAAATCTGTCACTGCCGCCCGGTCTATAAAACCGAACTGATATCGTTCGCACTCGACGCAACAATAACAACAAGGTTTTGCATCTCCAGGAATAGAGAATTTTTACCTATATCAATTTCATCTCTGGTTTTTCGGGCTTGAGGGCCGTGTAGTGGAATTTTTACTTCCGGAGCTTTCGGCTACATCTGCGGCAGCCATCTTCAGCGGCGTGGTCTTAGTTGAACTCCTCTATGTGAGTTTACTACGACTGATTGCAAATCTGGAATTGACTCGTTATTATTTCTCGGTCCGCCAGCGTTCTGTTGGTCGTCCGATTCCCTGGTTCTATCTGGCTTCGTCGTGGCTGTTCTTAGAACTGGATACCAAATTTTGTTCAAATTTAGTCCCTCTTCCTTTCTGTTGAAGTTATCCTTGTGCTCATGTATCTCAATCGCTTCCCGGTATAAGCGAGTGGAGTAATGCGTTGTCGTTGACAGAATTGAAATTTTGTCGAATTGTATATTGTGGTTGTTCAGAAGAGCGTGCTCAGCTACAGCTGATTAGTCCGTTTGTCCCAACCGACAATTTCTACTGTGCTCACTGATTCGAGTCTTAAAACTGCGTTTGGTGGTCCCTATATATACTTTTCCACACGAGCATGGAATTCTGTATACCCCAACATTGGATAACGGATCTCTTGGATCTTTTGCTGACCTCAGTTGTTCCTCTATTTTCTTTGTTGGTCTGTATATTGTTTTTATATTGTGCTTTTTCAAAATCTTTCCAATGCGATCCGTGGTACCTCTTAGATAGGGAAAAAAAGCGGTTCCTGAGAGTGGAGTCACAGTCCTCGTTTGTGGGTGTGAATTTGTAGTTGGCTTGGGTTGTATTGCTCTGTCTATCTCTCTGTTTTGGTAACCATTAGCTCGCAAAGCGTGTCTAAGGTGGTTGAGCTCTTCATCCAGTGATTCAGGTTCGCAAATTCGTTTCGCTCTATCTACTAGAGTTTTAATGATTTCTTGTTTCTGTCGCGGATGGTAGTTTGAATCCTTATGCAGATATATGTCTGTGTGAGTTGCTTTCCGATAAACTTTGTGACCTAGCTTCCCGTTCATTTTTCTATTAACTAATACATCCAGGAAAGCGATGTGTCCGTTTTGTTCCATTTCCATGGTGAATTGGATTTTTGGGTTGACATTGTTCAGGTGACTAAGGAATTTCATTAATTCCTCCTCACCGTGATTCCAGATCACGAAAGTGTCATCCACATACCTTAACCAGCATTTGGGTCGTTTTGTGGCAGTTCCCAGTGCTGTTTCCTCAAATTTCTCCATGAAAAAATTGGCTATCAAAGGACTAAGTGGGCTTCCCATTGCTACTCCATCTGCTGCCGCAGATGTAGCCGAAAGCTCCGGAAGTAAAAATTCCACTACACGGCCCTCAAGCCCGAAAAACCAGAGATGTATTAACACCGGCCGTGAAAGCCTACATTCTCACATTATATCAATTTCCTTCGTCCAAATGAAATTAATACTAATTCTTCCATCAATTTTCTTCTCCTGAACTTGATTTTGTGTCTGGTGCGAGTAACATCGAGTGGATGCTAAAGTAATCGATATTTTCGAAAAGTTATCACTTTTACACCAGCAGTTTTAATCATATCATTTAATCACTGATCAGTACAAGTCTGTAAATTCTGAAAGCCTCTGACTCGAAAGGCAATCATCATTTCCTATACTTTGATTCATCATTACGAATACAAGAAGGAGATACTCCCATACACACATACGTTTAAAAAGGAAGATATGCATTATTGCCTCAAGAAATAATGTCGTTGACGAATGGTTTCCTATGACTGAAAACTATATCTTCACTAACAATTCACATCTTGAAAAGACATGTTCTTCATCTATTCGATGAATATCATTCTGAATAAATACACATATATATATATTCACTTACGCATATACACATACAAACAGAGTACATACGAAAAGTATGCCCCTAGCTTTTTTCTTTCGTTTGTAATTTGAAGAGGAAATGCTCGTACACGTAGAATTTGATTGTGAGGAAAACACATTTCGGACATGTTGTTCAACATGCGTTCAACCTCTTAGGAGGTGTCACAACCTAAAAATTTCAAATGGAAAGGGTGGTCGAGTGATTTATCGTGTAACAAGGTCCAAAATTATCTTTCTAATGATACTCTTTTAATTGAAATAAACTAACCCGAGTATTTTGGTATTGATGAAAAATACATATGAGTTTTGGATTTTGAGAATCGAAATATTTATAATTAGTGGTACGTTTCAATGTTTGTTATTTGCAACGGTGCTTTATAATAAAAGTGAACGAATTGTGGGATTAATTCTCTGAAACGTTAATTCAATAATAGTTGAAAATGTAATCCATTTGCTGCCTGCTATACAAAATAAGTGATTTTTTTGGAATTAATTTCAAAAATTTTGTTCTGATGTTGAGTTAATAATTCCAAGTCGTTCTAAAATGGAATAAACCATAACTTTTGGTGATTTTGTACCCATTTTCATAGAAACAAAACTGAATCAGTGACGAGGCGGAAATGTACGTTTGCCTTAATTATTTTCCTCACTCATCCGCAGCTTTTTCCAACAAAAAATAGAAATGATGGATTGGTAATTTGATTGTAATGAATAATTTCAACATTGAAATACTGCTTCCGTTGAGGAGAAATGATTCAAAAAGGTATGTAATTATTCTGATTCTTAAATCCCAAAACTTATTTAAAATTTTTATCAGTAACAAAATTATCGGGTTGATGTTCTCAACGCTGATTCTACAATAAATGTTTGGGTAATTCATCATTGGAATCATTGGATAGATAATTTGGTAACTTTTCACAGGATATATCTCTTCATCCCAATTTCCCTTTGAAATTTTAGGGCTGTGACACCCCCTTGTCAAGGGTTTGAAGGCAGATTTTGAAAAATATATATAAAATGTTTCCATTTCGAAAGGAAAATTCACGTGTCCGATCCTTTTTGCTTCAAATTCCAAATGAGGAAAAAAGCTGGATGCATAATTTTCGTTGGAATAATCTGTATAAACCCACCTACTCCTTCAAAAAATTCTAATTAATTTGTTAATAAAATTGAAAACATATTAGCATACAAAAATCTCTCAATTTTGCATGCGGTTGTCGCATATATTCAATTACAACATTCTATTTTTCCGAGTTTTCTCCAGATCCAATTCGTTCAGAAATTATGAATTTCATGCGTTAGACACTCTTTACAGTTCGCAGAACTCATTACGGCAAGTTTTATTGCCGGCAATTATTATTGCAGGTCTGCTTATACTTGGAAATATAAATCCTTTTTGTCAAAAACGTTCTGTCATCAATCAGGACTACCAATTCCTCAGGTTAACAGAAAATAATACTTTGAAATTGTACCTATATCTTCGAATAATATAGGTAAAATGTACTTTAGTGCTAACGCGTTCGAGTCTTGCGAACTGTAAAGTGGCCCTTACATTCCCACTACGCTGGTTGGGAAATATTGGAAGCTAGTCAATTCTGCAGAATATTTCCCTCATATATAAAATATCCCATAAGAGCAATGCAATTATCGAAAACTTACAGCGGTAATTGCATTGTATCAAGTAACCATAACAACACATTTGAAACCGTATCGATAGACGTCAGTAAACAACACAAATAAATGTCAGATAGACTTCAAAAATAGAAAAACATTTCGCGTTTAGCTGAGTACTCCATACAATCTATAGAGGAAAGTATAAATGAACAAAAAATAACATTTCCTTGAGAATTTCTTCATTCGTGAAATATTCCAATGAATTACATGCATGCATAAAAATGACCAGATAATTTTGCATTCAAGTGTGATATCTTATACAAATTGCATTCGGTTATTTTCATATTCTGTGAAAGAGCCTTCGTCCTTCGGACTTGGGCACTTTCGCCAAAATATCAAAATAAACTCTTGCAATTTTTAGATATCACGCTTTCTTGCAAAATCGTCGGTAATTTTTATGCACTCGTGCAATTATAACCGATAATATGACCTCACGAGTTATAACATTTGTGGTAAAGCTGGTATAGAAAACCTCTCCCTCCCCACAACTGATTGGGCCAAGTTTCGAGTGGAAATATCGTGGTCAATTAGTTAAATATCTGGCCGGAATGCAAAGCTTGTTATGTCATGTTCATCGGTGTTCAACATGTGTGATAACGTGCTTGGTCAACAATCAGATGCTATTTGCCGCCATCCCCAAAATGTCACTCGTCCCCGACAATATCGTAGTAATCACCATTCATTAACCCAATTATCATGCTAGGCAGTGTTGATTAGCTAAACTACAGCTTGATCTAACACGTATGTGGTTTCTCCACTCTAATGATTATGTCTCATCACATGCCATGAAATCAGCTTATGATTGAATATTATTATTCTATTCCAAAACTACATTGTATGACCGATAATTATTTTAATTCATCAATGGAATTATATTACGTAAACACGTGTTCGTTTGAATAAAAACCCTTAGAAAATTCGGAAAGTGGAAACAATTTTTTGTATCGAATGGATTCTTCATAATAAATGAATACTATAACATTATCTAGTTCCTTATCGATGAGGTAAAGAATGCCCACCACCTGGAGAATTGCAATTAACAAGTATTGAAAAAATCGAAATTATTATAAACTGCTTGTAGAAACGATTTTTCAGTTGTTGATTTAATTACCTCGGATTCTTGAATTTTTCTGTCCCATCTTATTTCTGGAAAAAATTCAAATGATCAGTGCAAAAAAAGTTGTCCATTTTTCAAATGACTTTCAGAATTGAGAGGAGAAATTTGGATTCATTTCATTATAACCAACTGTTTGACAATTTCACAAACATCAAACTATTTATATTGTACCTCTATTCGACAGTGAGAACAGTTAGAAAAATTTTTCATGAAATACCATTTTCATTTTTTCACGAGTTGAAGCTCTGACACATCATGACATCATAAGAAAAACATGGATGATATTCTCAAAAGTATATCGATGAATTGCTAATGAAAAATATTGTCAATATAAATAATCAAGATTTAATATTCGATATATCAAAGCAGAGGTTGATGAAGAAATGTCTTAAGTTATGTCTTTGTTGAATTAAAAAAATACAATCAATAATGAAAAAGCATCAAAAAATAAAGCTAACTATCTGGCCCATCTGAAGTCATGATTATCTGTTAATATTGCTCATGCGCATGAACATTTGAAAAGTGGTTTCATGAGATATGCAACTATCAAGTTCGAATCCTGTGGTATTATTAGATGATAAGGTCTTGAGTTGAAATATCAAATGTCGAGACGATAATGATCGATGTAAATCGGTCTTTAGATATTACATTCTCCATGTATTGTACATTTCAGAGGAATTTACAGGATAAATGATCCATTCCACAGGTGTGGGCTTCTGAATAATATCTTTTTCAATGGTTTCGGGATACGAAACGCTCTGGATTCAGTTAAAATATCAATTAAAACACTGTTTTTTATTCGGGAAAAGAAATGTACCTTTATAATCAAAAGAATATGTATGTCTGTGTGGAGGATATGTGATCACGGTTCCTTCCTATTTCAGGTATGTTTTACCAGGGAATTCAAAGGAAATATTCTCCACATTATCCAGAATAACGTTGTATCATAATAGTAATCTTGATAAATGACGTATTTTCCCAAACTTAAGCAATTTCCATACCTCGACAAAACTTCACACATGATTGATTGCATTGCAAACGGCTATGTTTCAAGCAATCGCCAGCTCAAGCCTGTCGAATCTTTCACAGGGAAGGGCGTCTTTCAAAATATCCACCCTCCCAAATAACCAATTGAATTTGCTCCTGTCTCCTATCCAGATATGAACGAAATACGACAGAAGATGGCACAAATCCGTAAGAGAAAGTTTCCGCAGATATATAAAAGTTTCAGAACAATTATTGACGGTTGTTGAGAACGAGTTGAACATTTTTTTGGGCACTTGTCCGCGCACACTCAATTCATGTACTATACCGAGAGTTTTTATATGGTTTTGTTTTGTGGAGCAACTAGTTTTTGTTTTTGTTTTTTTCACTACAATGAAAATGTTCCAGACAAACATGATGAGTTCCAACATTGAAACTGCTTATCTGAAAGTACAGCAAAATGATTGAGAAAACGTCAAGGTTGTCAGCTTCGTGCTTGTCTGAACCATTTCTCATATTAGTAACTGCTTCGTAGCTTATTGAACGATATGTTCTCAAGAGGTATAGCATATCTAGTAGACCTCAATCTGAATATAAATGTATCAACTGATTAGTCTATTACATTCGAGTATTTTTTTAATAAGTCTACTTTTCAACCGAAAAGGAAAGTTTCTTCATGTTTACCGATGTATATATTCATCAAATCATCAACGACAATAACACTTAATTATGGTAGACTTGGAGAAATATTCCTTTTCGTTCTATTCGATACATGTCAGCTAACACTCAACATCTCATCACCTCATTTGGGAAAATATTTGGGAAAGTAGATGACAATGTACATAATAGGGAATGATTTGAATCTGTGAACACTAACAGCACTATCTCTGCACAATGTATATATTGCACATGCACAATATAACACTCACAGTAGCTTTGTCATTTTGACGTTTTGATTAATTCCATGCATTCTCCTGTCTGAAAATCTCGTTTTCAGGCTGGAAAACGGTGGTACAGTAACACTTTAGTGTTCGAGTTTCCTTCGTCAGGGTAATGATAATGAAGTAGTTTTTTTTTCTGTTGAGTTTTATCAATGTAGAGGCAAGATTTTTGATTTCCTCTTCATTGTTGGATGATTTTGGCTTTGAAAGAATAATGGATCTGAAGGATAAGCTCTTTATCAACGTTTCTCAGAGCGCGAAAGTCAGTTTTTCGTGTTGAGATGTTGATTACCAACAGTTGAACCAACATCTCTGGAATTTTGTTGAGTATTTCCAACAATCCACCGAAGAAGGTGAATCCACTCTATTCTTCCTATGAGGGTTTCAAAACTCAACTGCAGATGATGGTCAGTGGTAACCAATGATATATTAGTGGTAAACAATATTTTCACCATATCCCAATCAGATTATAGTCCACAAGCATCTATCAGCATTCTACTTATTGGTACTACTGGCACGGGTAAGAATAAACCTCATTGTGGCCATATAAGAGGTGGACAACCTAGTTTACTAGTGCTGACATTTAGCAGTACTATCAGTACTGTAATCTTGATCAACTTAACTGTCCACCAGAACAAATAGAATAGCAATAAAACACAAGCGATGACTGTCATCACCCGAAGACGATTGCGGATACCAGCAATCGAAACGTCGTCAGTACACTCAACTTGAAACTTGGTTTCAACATTTATTCATAATATTTCATTTATTTCTTTATTTGAAATTTTTTCGACTAGTTTTTCATATTCGATATCTCGATTATTTGTAATAACATTATTTCCTTTGATCAATCTATCTTTACAATCATTATTGACCAGAAAATCCATTTCAACCTTTCATATGGGATTTGATTTTCTTATTTGATTTGTATTTTTGTCCTTTCGTTCTCAGCAACGGAATTCAATAGAGTTTGTAATATCCGAACCATTACCATTCAGCCAGGAAAATTGTCAACTGAATTCAAGCAGACATGAATATTTCCATAATATCAACGAATGTAACAACACTATCCTGTGGCAGCAATACATTTTGAAATGGAAGGCAGAATTATTGCAATTTACTCAGATAGGCAGGTGGCACTCTGAGCACTCTGATTAAAGCGAAAAAATCTAGAATTATATAATTGATTTGAAAACGAAAAGAAATCTTCTTTTTTCAAAAAAATCAGTATTTTGTCCCGATTATTTCTTTGAATGCAAATAAACAATGAAAAAGTTGAAGGCTAGACCGCTTTCATAGAGCTTAACATCGATTAATTTTACTAGACCTGATCAACCAATTGAACTGATCAAAATAGGCCTGGATTTTGTATTCGATTTCAAAGTTTTCTGATTTTACATACTTTCTGGAAATAAACTCAACATATATTCCTCCTACACCAATTTCCGCAATTTTAAAAATTTTGCTTCCAAGCAAATGGTCTCTTTGCCAAGCCAAATTTCCGAAATCAAGGATGTGCACACATTTAAACCTATTTCATTTTCTGCACTCAGGTTATAACACCCCAGAAGTATAAAATATTATGTTTCAGGTGATATCGTTTACCCTTCATTAATTCTTGACGTATTTTACTTCTTTCATCTCATCCTCAACTATTCTGACGAATGGAAACGAAAAACACAAATGATAAATCCTAGAAAACTGTTACTTAAATGAACAAGTGAACAACATTCTGGGTCCAGTTTTTGAATGAATTTCAGCATGATATTGAAATCCTTGAAACTATTGAAGAGTATAATAACATACTTTCCATAGAGGAAATGATTGAAAAAGTTTCATGATAATCTTCAAATGACAGTTTTCTCGGACCATAAAAATGTTATCATTCTGTACATACACTGTATTTACACTGACACCGATTTTCCACACCGCAGACTCCCGTCCTCAGCACTTTTTCAAACCACCTCACTTGATTTTAATCCTCTGAAGTCGACGCCATTGCAAGGAATCAGCAGTCAGCCAATCACACACCTTTCTCACCTCATCATCACTACTATTTCGCTATTGACTACTTCTACTCGTCATTGTCGACACAGATCAATGACAAAGTTCTCAATGTATTGTCAGTTATTTTTAACACGTACTGTATATCATAACACGAGTGGTGAAGATGAACTGGAATCTGTTGAAGAATATGTTTTAACGAAGTTTGTATTCATAAAGAAGTTCAGGTTCAAGTTGCTTTCATTTCAATACTATCAACTGAGTTTCCATCTCACAATTTTAGTTCAAATGGATGAAAGATTTTTCATGGTAGAAGTAATCATAATTGACAAATTTTACATAAAATGGATCTTAAGAGGGATTCACGCAACATCAACTTGCATTTCCACTTTTACTTTGAAAGATGTATGAAAAACTTTCAGTGGGATATTCCACAAGGTGAAAGTGACAATGTTGGGGTTGGTGCATAAATTGCTTCACTGAACATCGATCTAACGAAGTGAAAGAGTAAGTGAAGTGAAGATAATTCTGATAAATCCATCACTTGAATTTTTAGTAAAAATCAATAAATTCAGGACTAAAGTTATCATATATGATTTCGCCCGTTGGAAAGTTACAGATAGATTTGCCATTATCAACTAAATCATTATAATAGAACCTGTTATCAATATGATACCTCTTGAATAATAATATGAAAAACATTTCATGAATTTCACTAGAAAATTCACAAGTTATTGTATGGTGAAAAACGTGTAGGAATTTTGTGAACTGTCTAGTGGAATACACCCAATGAAGTGTGTTTCTGGATGTCTATCAACTCAATCTTTAAATAATCAGAATCATACTATTAAGATGAATAAAAAACATCGAAGGAGAAGACGAAGAAAAATGAAATAGATTCAAATGAAATCTCATTATCAAAAATATCGTCCTGTTCGATTTTCACTGATAGTGAAAATCGAACAAGAAACTGTGATATTTTTATTAATATGGATTTTCAAGTATCGGACAGCTCAATTCAATTTTCAAAATCTTATTATATTTCCTTTTTCGTCAGTTCAATTTCATTTCATTGTACCTTTCTTTATTCACTTCATTTTTGAGTACTATTCCTTCTAATACTTCATGTGTATATAGTTCCATTCAATCCAATTAAGGAAGTCAAAACGGATGAATTTATTGCAGATTTTTGGTTTTGATTTGTCATATTGTTCTCATATATTGAAATTAGACCAATTGAAATTTTCATGACATATGAACATTTTATATATCTTAATATATTGTTTTGAAAAGGAACAAATGGGGATTTCAGAACCCTTGGAGTTATAAACGAATGATAATTTCGAATTCTAAAATATCAAATAGCATAAAAAAAATTGAAATCAGAATGTACCTGAGCAAAGAAAAGCATATGGTTTCATCAAGGACTATGACTAAGTTGATGACCGTTTTAGTACATCCGGGCCATTTTTTAAATCATATTTCAGCTATCTACTGGATAAATTTGAAACTATGCTTGTAGTATAAATAATGCAATTCAATAGTCAAATAGTCACTGAACAATACCAATCACTAGAGTGATGGAACTTCCTCCTTAACATGATCTATTCTCTCATTTTCCATATCATTCAATTCCTTCAAATCGTTATGTTTCTTTAACTTTGTTGACCTCAGAATCCAATGAAAACAATTCATAGGTATCAGAGTTATAGTTACCACCTTGATTGGGATTGAAATGAATCCTGAAAGTATTTATTCATTTTGGTTCTTGTGTTTATCCTATTTGTTTCTTTGAATATGCGGAGTTTCTACGGAAAACATCTTGATTCATCTTTGACGAATCTCTCCAGAAGAAACATTTCAATTTCTACTTCACCAATCCACTCAAAATCTTCACCACTCAGTAAGAACTAACACAAATCTAACATACTGCTGTACATATAGCATCAACAACCCACTACACTCACATACAATGGTAGAAGTAGCTTAGAAGAGTCGAAACCAAAGGCAGAAAACTTCTACTGTGGTCTCGACACACAAAGAAACAGGCCAAAGAACCGTATTCTATCTGCTGATTTCTACGAATCAGACAATGATACGGATAGTTATCGTCAAGATAAATATTATAGTTTTAGTCGGTACACAAGTCCAAAATCAAAAGACAACTGGTCGTATGCTTCCACAATTGCAATGGGTTCTCATAGAAATTCGTTACCTATCGACAACAAATATGTTAGAAGATCGGCAAATAAAAAATTCCACAAGAAAGATAGACCCAGGCCGAAACCCTTACAGTTTGAACACGAGAAATATTACGACCACGTTTTCCCAAAGAGGGATGGTAGAATCAGCACTGATTTCTTCTACCAACCCGATAGGTTAGATCATGCCGAACTGTAAATATCCAGAAATTATGCGAATTTGTTCCGATGGGATATTTTGACATTATATTTCATAACGAAATCGTTTAGAAAAAATTGGACTCAAGCCACGTCCTTCGTACTCCTTACTTCTACATGATATGAAACAGAATAAGAGGATCTTATCAATTTCTTCTCTCAAATATATTACATGTCTTTCAGGAATGATCTTTCATCATTTTGATTCATACAATTCAAGTTATTTTTTATCGTTCACTGATCAACAATTATGATTGCAGTTGAAGTGAAACATAAGATGATTATAATTATTTTGAATATTTTATCCGTGGAAGAAAAAGGGTATTTCTTCAAATAACTCCTATAACAGAATCAATATTGATAACTATAATGGTTTTCTATGAATTTATTAATGTATAGCAGTTTTTACTTTATTAATGTTGATTCAAATTTCAATTGTTGCTTCTCGTATCGACTTTTAACGTAGATAAATTTTGCAGTTAGTGAACTGAAATCGAAATCTCTCCTGAACGAATTTGCATATAAATAATAACTCCAAAATGCATTATGTCCCCAAAGATGGTTCAAAACAGGTTTGGTCTCCAAAAAATACATATTTGAAAAAAAATTCATAAATTCATTGATGGTATATGAAGGAATTGTGAGAAAAATGATGATGATTTCTATTGAAACTCTCACATACTTCATTATTCCATAGAATCATTTCCAGACCAATGTATTGGACCAACTTTCATTGAAGATCATTGTATATCTAACAGTATTCAGGAGTTACTATCTCCAATGTCTTTGTTGGAAAATCTTTTCTGTACATTCATTAGGTATTTTTGTAAATAACATTGTGTAAACGTTATATCTTGCATGTAAATGTTTTTCTGGACAAATTTACATCTTGTCACAATATACATTTACATATGGAAAGAAAGAAATGAAGACTTACTCTTAGTTTAAGTTAAATCATCTCTGAGCTTCTTACTTTCGAACTATAGATTTTATTATCATATATTATTCTATGAATGGAATGTTTCCAGCGATCGAATTGCTGAAAATCAATACAGGGTTAGCCTATTCAAAAGGACAATTAGACTTTTTTGAAGAATAAATATGGGCCTGAACATTTTGTTTGTGATGATACCACAATGCTCGAATCGACTTCAAGACTCGATGCATACTGAATAAAAGTTTCAAAATTGAAAAACATTCTGCAATCCTCACATCATGAAACTAATTTAATATTTGAGAATTGATATCAAAATAATTCGGATTATCGTAGGAATTAGGAAAAAGAGGGCTGGAATGACAAATCTAGGAATTGATAATCGTGCTGGGACGATATTTCGAAGCTATCGATAGTTTATTGTTTTTCACATATTGTATTTTCGGGAATCAATTATGGTGATAATTTTTCGACTGTTCTAACAACCATTCAAATTTCGTCATTTTGTGTCATGTGGAACAATTTCACCCAATCATGTCAACATTAGACTGATAATTGCATTCAGTGCAATTTTCAATCCCTATGACAACACGATCGAGTTTGACAACTTCATCCAAATAAATTTCAAAATGTCACGTTTCGGCAATGACAATGTTCAAAGTATAAATGCTCTAATCAAAGAAAAAATTCCCAGAAATACAACCTACAGTCACAAATATATTTGGGGAATATTCATGGAATTTTGCTGCGAACGAGAATATGAGTTGAATGAACATAGAAACTTAGAAGAATTGGCATTGATACTAAAAGATTGGGCCGTCAATATGAGAAAGAAAAACGGGGACGAATTCAAAGAGGCAAGGAACGAGCTTTCGATTGTCATGAAATTATCTCGTCTGTTATCAATGTCCTAGGGATATTACTACTGACAAGTATGTTGGTTATTTTCGATGAAAATGAATTTGAATCCTTCAATTTGCATAAACGTGTTTTATACATGAAAGTTTTCTCCCTTTTGTAAGGAATAACAAAAATGTGTTTATCTTCTCGACGAAATTGCATTAAATATAGGAAATTTCCTAATATTCCATGATTCAATACAAGATTCACACATTTGTTCTCATATTGCAGGGATGAATTGAAAAGAATATTGATATCGGAAAATATTCTGCAAAAAAGTCAAATTGTCCTTACCGCCTGGATATATCGGTTTATTTCATCACAAATATTACCCAGTATGTCAAAATCAGTAATGAAGTCAAGATTTTCATTTTGCGAGCAATATTCAGAAGAGTTCTGTGATTTTTGAGCTAGTTCTTCATTATCTCTTGGTGGAGGTGGATGATAATTCAACGAAAAATGAAATAACATTTCGTTCAACTATCATTTTTCAATTGGTACTCGAAGTCGGAAATGTTCAATCATACTCTATGGTTGATTTCAGACTTTGAAAGAGAAACGTAAATAAAATATCGGCTATAAATTCATCTTACCCAAACATAACCGCAGTGTATCAGTTGCCACATAGGTATACCAACACCAAAATTAAAGTACAAAAAGACACCCTCTATCGTAAAGATAAATGAAGCTTCATCTATATTGGTACCATTAACGTCTTTCATTTCTATGAACTTCAGGTAAGTAAAGAAGAAATAAATATATACTGTCGTATGTCACTAGTCTCTGTCCACCAAATGAAACAAGTGATCGTTTTTTCTTCTTCAAAAAAAGCCACTTATTCAACCTTTTCAGCATTTTTCCGGTGGTGTAATGTGATTATCTTTATTCAATTTGCTGAATATTTGTGTAATAAGCATGAATATTCAAATTCAATCGTCTCGAAAACAATATTTTTATTGATATTAATTCTTCATATGTTTTTTTCAATAATCAACTATTTCCTTCAACTTTATACATTTTCACTTGTTTCGTATCCGTCGGACAGCGTTTTTATGATTCCAATTTTATTGGAATATTTACCAATATCTTCGGCACTTAAGATTGAATAGCCGACTCTTGCCCGCATAAGGCTCCACACTTGTAGGAGTGTTCAGCAAAAGTTAATATACATAAATGAATGAATGAATTATTATCATTGTATCGAGTTCCTTTCTTAACATCGAATGGTGAATCCTAACAGTTGAAAGTTCTTATTGTTTTCCTCTTTGAAATAGATAATGAACTTCATTTTTCTATATCAATTGGTGAATCAAGTCTCTAGACTCTCTCTATTCACTTTGTACCAATCAAACATTTGGTTCCTTTGGAAGTTTTGCAAATATGTGAAGACACCAAAATTAGTATACTTGTGATACTTTCTTGTTCAATTCCACCTATTTTGCAGAATCTTGGTTTGAGAACAAGATTCATGTGGGGGTAATAATTTCTCCCATTACTTTCCCTTCTGAATATATCTCGTATATGGAAGTCTATGGAATCCTATAATATTATGAGTTATCCATCAAAATCACTTTTTGTGCAGATGAGAGAAATCTCAAAGCCAACAAGAGGTTTCTGAAAGTTCATTCATCTGATCGCTTACAATGTTTTGAAGTATATACATAAATTGTTTTCAATATATTCTCCTCATTTTCCGTTTCTTCATCTGAATGCGAACAGAAATCTTTATCTATACTATTAGGAAATGTAGACGATATCTTCAGATATATGTGATGTTACAATAAATGAATTAATATTAAGAGTGATTTCAAAACATGTTATATTATACTAGGCTTTAAATGTATAAATAATCTTATAATTGTTCTCAATATGTTGGTATCAAAATATTCATGTCGCATGTATTTTGTTCCGAAAATATTTTATATAACTGAAATTGATATTATTTGTTAATTGGAGATCTTTATTGTAGTAGGTTATTTTTGAATGTATGAAATTATTATATAGTATTATGTATGTTGATAATAAAGAAATGAGACGATATGCTGAGTTTTGTTTCTTTCTCATGAACCTTGGGAAAAAATTTGTCACGCAACGGGGCAAATATAACAAATTACTCAGATATTACAAGAACTAGAAGCTTTTTCTTTTTCATTTCTAGGGGAGAGAAATCCCATAAAAATGGATTCCATAATCAGATAATTATATTCTTTGGTTAGGTTCTCCTATTTTCATCAAGACAGAAAAATTCATTTATAGGTATTCATGCAACGAGCACGAAAAGCAAGTAGTATTTATTGCACAGTCGACGTGAAATTGTCAAATGAGTCCTGACTGCCAATCGAATGCGATTTTCTGCACCAATTGAATACCATAGTTTTTTTACGAACGTGTTGAATCCAACACTCAAAAGAGCGTTATAGTGCAACTTCCTGAATCCTTGCAGAAACCTATTAGGTAAACCCAAATTCACCACAAGTGAAGATATCCACTGGAAAATGTTAACGAACAATGAATCAATCATGTAGTTGAGATATTTGAGATCTTCTGTCTTGATCGAACAACAGCTCATGGTAATGAAATTGATTGCTTTTTTTTGATTTTGTTGAGTGAATAGGGGTTATGCTAAATTCATATATATATAGTTTAGAGCATGAAACTATTGAATTGATTCATGAAGTTTGGAACGGTGGCCGGGCCACCGTGCTGGGTGATCGCACGTTAAAAGGTAAGGCCTCGTTGATCCATTGCTCGCACAAGTTTCGACTTTCGAGGGTTGACGTTCGTTAGCTGGTTAACGGAAGGAACAATTTTAGAACAATTTCAGATTGTGCAAATCGAAATTATAGAGGCAAACCGTTATTTTTTAAAAAGGTGCTTGGTTCCCGATACGTTAGGCAGTGATGTCAAGGATTTGATATCCCTTATTATTTCACTGCAAAATGATATAAAACAGTTGAGAGCTGAGTATGGTATATCCAGTAGTGAGTCCTTAGATTTTGAAAAAGTAGTGTCTGAGATCTCGGAACGTCAAAAACGAATCAACAATATTATTATCTTCACTGTACCTGAACCTGACCAACAGGTAGCCCCTACACAGAGAGATCGAATCAGAATAAGGCAACTGTTGTAGCCATCATGACTTCCGTTATTCCAGAAGTATCGGTAGATAACATTAAACCTATCAGGCTGAACTGAGGAAGGCAATTGTCAGCTTAACAGACAAGCCATGGTCCTCGATTTTCTTAGAAGACTCCATGCATGGGTTTGTCTGTGGCAGCTGCGGCATTTCAGCCTTCTCTGCAGCCTTGATGTGAGCTTTTCTCCGTGCGGGCTCCAACTCGATGACAGAGAGTTGGTTTACCCGCTCAGTTTTTTTGAAAGTGCTTGAAGGTATTGTTTGATATATCGGCACGGTTCTGAGCATGAATCATGAATCATCAAGTGTTATGGACTCAAAGTCTTCAATATTTATCGAACGTGTGATCCCGGCCTCGAGATCGAACAAACGATTTGCATATAGAAAAAAACTACAAGTTTTTTGGAAAAAAAACAGCTCCCCTGACGTGTGTGTCTCGAAGCCACTTTTCGAACGGTCAGTTGACTTGTTAATTGATAGCTTATTAGGAAAAGTTTCGGTTTCATTTCAGTTTTCCGAATCAAGACGCAAAGTGGTTCTGTTGATATCACCCAGAAAAATGGACAGCAGAGACGACAATATTATCAAGATTTGCGTGCTGATTGCCAAAGCGTCCAATTGGAAAGTGATGTGGTGTTGTAGGGATTTTATTTATTTATCGATATCGATAATAACGGTATTGCTCTTTTGTGGAATACCATATAATCCATTATTAGGTGGGTACCATGAAGAATATGAAAAGTATTCCATCAGGTTACTATGCTTCAATACTGCTGATAATTATAGTAGAAGGATGCTCCAATCTGCATTCTTCAATAACATCGACTTCAATGAAATAATCTTAATAATATACGATAAGGGAGAAGATGTGATGAACTTATGTCTCAACGTCTTCACAAGACTTTTTTTTTAATTATGAAGCTTTCGAATACACAAAACTTATTATGACTGGGGAGAATTTCATATTTATAATTTGTGATCTGTTGTGCGATTGTACTCTATTTTGTTACGCTTCTTATTACATTTTTTTGTATCTATGTCGACGATTCTGAGAATGACAGACCTAACTTCAACTGAATTGATCGAAATTTTTTATTTCAACTCTTTTCAAGTTTGCAGTTGTTTTTCATAATATATATATTTCTCCTTGATCTCAATCGACCAAATCGCATGCATTCCAATGATTTGAAAATTTCGCATTTTAGCAAAAACTTCAATTCGGTCTCGAAATTATATCAAATCATTATACAGGGGGAGTCAAGACTCCCGCGGTCCATTGATATCAGAGGAATTGATTTGTCAAACTGCACAATTTTTTTCCACAATCATATCAATAAATACAAGCTTTTTAAATTATTTTCTTGCATACTGGGTGATTTAGCCGATCGTAGTCATCCAAACTTTTATATTTTCGAATGGAACACCCAGTATATGAATTCATCATTCGATTCCATATTTTTTCAGCTCTCTAAGGAATTTTTGTTTTCGAAATTCCATTGCGGCATTGCCAAGTTATTCCAGGAAAACCTATTGACTCACCCTGTACAATGAAGTTGCCTGAGTGAAATTTTGGAAATCGATGTTTGTGCACTTATTCCAAATGATAAAAATTCGAAAACTCGGAATATAACCCTTGCATGAATTCCGATCTCTGTTATTTTTCTACGTCTACATCTCACGTCGGCATATAACTCAACTGAAATCTAATAAGAAATAACTTTTTCTACATTGCGGTGGGATTGAAAACCGAAAAAAACTACACAGGACACAGTTGACTTAGTATGGCTTGATTGTGACTCATCAACTAGTTATTATAATTTTTCTCCTCACTCTCAGTAGGATTAATAGTTCTTGCATATTTCCCCCCTATTGAATGAATAATAGAGATTGAAACATTATGATTGCTCATCGAACGTTATGGCCTAGATCGTACCTGAATGGAATTTTGCATAACACTGCCAAATATTGAATCTGGGGTGTTTTTCGGGTTTGTTTGCCTTGATCCACAGTTTATTCCTGACGTTTCGCATACAGCTGTAGTAGGCATTATCAAAGTCTATGTCAAATGTTCTCGTTCTCACAGTACATACTGTACATACTGGTAGTATGAACGAGAACAATGCGTCCGTTACCTCATAGATTTTGATAATGCCTACCACAGCTGTAGGCGAAACGTCAGGAGTAAAAGCCTGTGAACCACGGTAATCAAACCCGAGAAACACCCCAGATTCAGTTACCTCCGGCCATGGAAGTTTACGTTCTTTGATCAACTGCCAAAAATTGACACTCTCACTGAGCGATATATTGCATTCATTTGTATTTTTGTAGGTCAACTCGGGATCTTATACGCAGGATACCTACCCCTTAATATAATGAAGAAAATGATTCCTCTTGCAGACGTCATCAAGATCCTGCAAATAACATCGAAAAAAAGATTCATCAACTTTGTCCAGGGCTGCTTTGAAGGAATTAGATTCGACGATGTGACTTCCATGTGTAATGACCTCACTAGAGATCCTGAAACTGTACCCCGTCTTCTTCAAAAAATGAAATATTTCGCAGACAATGAGATTCAAACGTTTTATGACATTATAATTCGGCAACCTCGCCTACTACTGACATTTTATTGGATTGTCTTTTGAATTTTGATGTTTTCTAGTCTGGAAAGAACCTCATATATTTTGTGGAAGTACTGAAGTAAAATTGATTTTATGAAAATACTTTGCTTTTTAATATTGCTACTTATGAAACGAGTGCAAAAAGTGGATATATTTATTGCACACGGTGCGGCGTGAAATTGTCAATCACATATTTGAGATCAATCACACCTCCCGTGAAAGAAAAAATGTTGTGTCAAATTTAAGATCTACATTGATTTCCAAAAACGTACAAAGAGAAATATTTATGAATGAATTTTGGAAACGAATTTTGTTTCCGAAACGTTCATAGAGGATAGAGATCAGTATCTTTCTTAATATCAGTTTCTTGTGATTTTTTGGATAGGCAAATGTAGAATATACGAGAAGTTATTTACTCCTTCATTCAGAAGGAACTGTTTCGATTGGAAGTCCGCCCTTCTATGAGAGGAAATATGCAGTTTTTCTTTCCAATATGCACTGCGTCTATTAATTTTTGAATAATAAATTGAAAAGTGGGCTATTTCTAGACTCTCACATGCATCGAATAGCCTTGCATAGCATGAATGGTGACAAAGAGCCTATCTCTGTTAGCTCACTTTTAAGCTTATTGCTGAGAAATTATTCAGAAAAATGTAGTAACAGACGAAGTCCATATCTGTAAGTAAATGCTGCACTACCTAGAAAAGTATATAAATAGCTAGCCCCAGTGTTTAGATTCAGAATCAATTTTCAGCTCCTGAAGATGCTATCCTTGTTAGCGAGACGCGCATCAGGTGCAAATAATGTCAGTTTGGTGTTGGGGTAATTGATCTATACAAAAAGTTTCAACTTTTACACCGAAGGTTGTAATCTCATCGTTTATTTTGTACGCAGGATATCGCTCCAACGATGTTTCAAAAAATTGGGATTTCAATTTCCATTCCCATTTCGTGAGTATTTTTTTTAAATCCAGAGACATTCAAATAAACTTGCCTTTTGAATCCTACTGAGCAGGCTTGAGAACTTTTATTCAGCAAAAATTTGCCCAGTTTGTGACCAAACAAAAACTCCAGGTCAATTTTCTGCTCCTGACAACTTTGGGATTTTTTTTCAAGTATCCAGGTGCTCCTGATTCTCCATCAATTTTTTTCACAAATTTTTTCATCAGCTATAACTTAATGTGCAGGGGCGGTTTCAACATTAATTCTGCTTCAACAATCGATTGAATTAGTCGAGGTATTTTGAATGTATTGAAATTATTTCTGATTCCTATAAAAACTCAAAGGCCAACTTTTATATGGTAAAAAAGGTATTTATCCAACACATGACAGTTATGACTGTCATTATTAATGTCATGTGATTGATAAAACATTGTATGGCACTCGTGTGTTATGATTCCTAAGTCACCTCACTCTTATTTTGAATATAACACATTAGTATCATAAATTACTATTTCTTTCACCTTTTTTGTGCCTAAAATGAACCGGAAAATCATAAAATGAACTTCAGAACGAGGATCGGGAATTTATTTGCAGCTCCTTGTAATTTAGAGAACCAATGAAGTACATAAAAAGCTGTTTTTTTTTGGGAAAAAACGGTTCTGTTTATCTGTGAATCTTGAAGCCATTTCTCGATCGTCATCTGTTGACTTATTAATAGGTCCACTTCAGTTTTGTGCAATTTAGTGTCAGTAGATAACATCCAAAAAAAAAATGGACAGAAGAGAAAACATTATAGAAGTGGTATGCCAGCTGATAGCAAGAGCATCCAATTTGAAAGTGATGCTTTGTTGGAAGGATTTACTTTATGTATCATTAGCGCTAGTTAACGTAATGGTTCTTTTTGGAGTGATATTTCATCCAATTGTTGGTGAGTAACGCGGAGAATCTTTCAATGCAATGAATATCGTGTTAACCAACTATCCTTCGATACGGGTCTATACAGGGTGTTATGTGAGTACGTAGACAAAATCAAAGAGGTTATTCTTCGAGTAATTCTCCTTCAGAGGTCCGGTAATGTTTCGTTTTGAAGATAGCGGGTTTCAACATTATTTATGGAAGGTTTCTCCTGAATATCTCAATAATCCTCGAGCCGTTTTTGTTCAAATTTCAAAATTCGAGGAAATTAGCGGTTGATTGAGCTTTAACTGAAAAAAAATCATCTCCAATGGGACACTTAACCAATATATTTGAACAACAAATTTGCGCCCGTGATTTTTTGTATGATTTTTAATTTTTTGCTTGAACTGGAGTTATAACTTTTTTATATCTAGCATGCTTTCGTTTATTGAGAAGAAATAATCACCAATTCATTGCATGTCCATGGACAACAATAAAAACAATTCACAATGGTTGTTAATAATAACAATAAGTACACACTAGTTGTTGATGGTTTGATTATTTTCTTGTACCAGGGACATGCAATGAAGTGATTTTTATTTTTTTTCTCGAAACGAGATTCCAAAATATAGGTGCATAAAATAAAGTTGTTGGTTCAGTTGATTAATGCAAGAAAAAATTAAAAAATTACCCAAAAAGTGGCGCATCTTTTTTTGGTTAAAAATATTGTGAAAGTGTCTTCTGAATGTTGTCACTGGACATGACAATATCACTGTATTTGGGGATGAATAAGTTCTCTACTATCCAAATACAAATGCCAAATTTCAATAAAATAGGCTGGAGAATTATTGAGAATTTGGAAAAAATTATTTCTTAGTATCTTGGAATGACCTCTTCGGGTTTGGCAAGGCACTCATATAACACCTTATATTATAAAGAGAAATATTTTTGTTAACTGTTCGTGCTGAAAGTCTTTTTGGAAATTTTTGATTATTTTTGTTATATCTGTTGAGACCTTGATCTATGCCTATTATGATTTATAAGCGTATATTTTCAAAAAGTACGCTTCAATTATAATCCACATTTGAATTATAATAGCAACTGTTCTTGAAAAATTCAAGAAAATATTTTATTCGGATTCTGAATTACCTAGTACTATAAAATGTTTTATCTGATGGCATGTCATAATGACAACGTTATGTCACTCAATTTTGATGATATAGGAAGCTCATTATGGGACTAAGTACCATAATGAATTCATTACGGTACTAAGTACCATAATGAAATTCTATAAGGAAAACATGTTGTCATAAGGAAATGGCAAAGCACAGCTCACTCACCTACTAATATTTGAAACTACACAATACTTACTCCTTTAAAAATAGTTGTCATTGTGACATGTCGAAAATGCAGTTTTTAATTTTTCGAAAATGTATTGATATAAATGCCATCAGATAAAATTTTGTATGTAATACGAATCATAAACAATCATTATGGCACACGCCGTGTTCATTCACGACTTGTACCATAATGATCGTCTTTATGATCCTCATTACATAAATAACTATTATGGTCAAATCATTATACTTTAACGAAAAAAGATTATTTTTATATTTTCTTGTCGTATCAAAATGGATAATGGAACTGAGTTTGTGTTGGAAATAGAAACTGTTATAATAATAGTAATAGATGTTGTTGTGGTCTCGGTAGTGTAGTGGTTAGCATATCTGCCTATCAAGCGAAAGGCCGGGGTTCGAATCCTCGCCGGGCCACTTTGCTAGGTAATCACACGTTAAAAGGTGAGGCCTCGTTGATCCATTGCTCGCACAAGTTTCTGAGGGTTGACGTTCGTCAGCTGGTTAACGGAACGAACAATTTTAGAACAATTTAAAATTCATTGTTCTCTCCAATGGAATATAATTTCAATACGCTACGCATTCAATCAGTACCCTGTATGTTGGTGAATAATTTGAAAAGGCTCAGATCGAATTCATGAACATTCTATAGGAAATATTTTTTCATTTCACTACGTCACCTCACTGTTCTGATTGAAATTCAATGTAACACACAACTCAAGTCGAATCCCAACAATACAATCCCATACACACAAATTTAGTCTTATATAAACCTATACAACATAGTGGTAGATATCGAACAATATGAATACTGTACACAACACAGAATTGAATTGAATGAAGAACAAGAGAAAATGTACAATGAAGAAACATTGTGGATCATTCAATGTTTGGTTATCATTTCACCTACTGCCATTTTGTAAACCACATCATAGTAGAAATGTTTGAGATGTCAGTATTTTCGATAAAGATTTCCATTCAAGTTTTCTATTCTGGCAAAACTTTAGTTATACGGAGCATCTGAATGTGGAAGTTACGTAATTCGGTCCCCTCTACAAAAAATCCAAATGGAATTTTCGGCGGTCAAGTCTATTTTCAGAGATAAAGGTACATTTTGTTGTAATACTTCACTTTTTTTCACATTAAATTTCTGTTTATAACAGAATAAAGTTATTCTTCTTTTTATCAAAACACCATTCACGCTCTCATTTTCCTTCAACATTTTTAGGCAAAGGAAACATTATTTTTCAAAAAATTTCCCCTTCCTCAGAAACATTAATGTGTTCAGTTGTCAACAATAACAAGGAGGACGACAACATTTGAAATAAATCAGTGTTGAACTATGACATCCCAACGAACTGTTGACAATTTGAAGAAGGGTGAATTTTCTTATACAATAATGGTTTCCTCTGCTTGAAAATGTTGAAAATAAGTGAAAAAGGGAATGTGTAGTGTAATTCTCAAGAGAAGGGCAAATTTCGTCTGTTTTCAATGACAGGAATTTTATGTAAAAAATGGTAAAGTTTCACAACAGAATGTACCTGTATCTCCGAAAACACGTGTGAACGCCGAAAACTTCATTTGGATTTTTTGCAGAGGAGACCGAATCACAGAAGCTCAAGATTTTTCAATTGAAATTCAGAGGTTCAGTGCTCAGTAATCAAAAATATACCCCTTTTCAATTTTTCTAGGTCAAGCTGGGATATTATTCGGAGCAACCCTACCTGTCTATATATACAAGAGTATGATTCCTCTTGCGGACGCACTCCAGGCCCTATCTCCAGATCAAACAAGACGATTCGTCAATTTCATCGAAGGCTCCTTGAAAGGAATGAGATTTGACGACGTGATTTCAACGTGCAACGACCTCACGAGGGATCCAGAAACCATACCCCGTCTTCTTCAAAACATGACTGATTTCGTAAAGAAAGAGAATGATTTAATTTATAACTTATATTTCCTGCAACTTTCCTTGTTCACTGGCTAGATACTGAAACTTAAAATTGACGAACTATTTTTTATGACTATTTTTAAAATGACTGATTTCGTAAAGAAAGCGAATGATTTGATTTATAAGCTATATTTCCTGCAACTTTTCTTGTTCACTGGCTAGATACTGAAACTTCAAATTGACAAACTATTTTTTTTATTCTAGGATTAGGAAACAATTTTATTTATATTGTGAATGTACCAAAGAAACATTGATTTTATAAAAAAGTTATTATTCGACAAATAATATTAAATATATACGAACTAAAAACTGTTTGAAATTCATTTATTATGGTGGATGACTGTTTCCTCCATAGATTTTGGTTTGTTGAAGGAATGAATATTGGTGTATCATATATAAAATACCCCTTCCAAAATTCAATTCACGCTATGATCCCAACGGCCGAAAAACATTAGTCTATTATGTCCTTCGTCGTTCTTGAAAAAATCCTGTCCGTTCAAGTTTAGCCTTGAAATGGATGTTTCCATTGATGCTGGATAATATAAAACAGTTATCTTGAGATGCTCAAGTCTTCATCAGAACTGATTGACAGATCTCTGTCGATACAGCACTCTGATTATTCGAACCCCTAAAGATTTGACCAAGAATAACTATTTTCTATATTTCAGCGTCTTCGAAAACATTCACTTCATCCTCCATTATGTTTTTCTTTTCCTTTCAATTGATCTCCAAATGAACTTCACGCTCAGTATCCATAAAAATGGACGTTGACCGATGGGCCTTGTGCTATCAAATATGGTTGACTGAATATTTTTCCCATGTTCAATATTGTATCGAAAATATATATGATTTTTTTATAGGTCTTGTGAATAAATTACACACTGACAGACTAGTTTATCCTGATACACAGCTTGATTTAACTAGGAGGAGCTACTATGCCGCGCTCCAAGATTGACAGGTTCACGAATATGCGTACTGCTCCTGGAAAATGTCCCTGGTAGTTGATAACAAAGCCTTTCCGATGAAGAACATTTGTTGCAATCGATGGCGTGTGGTCGAGGCAATAATCAATCAGGTTATAATTAGATGATTTTTTCTCGACGGACTATCAACCATTCAACTGAACCACCGTGCCAACCACACTACTTTGGTCACGAAAAACAGATATGTAGAAAGCCGGCAATCGCCTGTGGCCTTGAATGAATGAAAAAAAGAGTGGGAATATATTGAGAATCCCCCAGGTGTTTTCGAAAAAAAGTTTGATATTTTTTTTTATTTCTCCTCATCAAACACTCCTACGAGATCGCCCAGAAGGCGTTCTGAGTTTAGAAGCGCTCAGGGGTATCTTTCTGAATATTAGGTACTACTTTTCTTCGAGTTTGAAGGCCGTCGTTCTTTGGAACTTCTTCCTAACGTTTTGCTAACGCGAGTGGCTAGCTTCTTCAGAGGCTCACTCATCTCAATATATATTCCGATGACTCGATGAGAGTCATCGAAATAATAGCTAGGAAGAAATTCCAAAGAACGACGGCCTTCAAACGCGAAGAAAAGTAGTAATACTGAAAACTTCGGCAGCGAAAGCCTTAACCATCTTGTCAAAAACCTCTACGGGGAGAAAATATGAAGACTATACAACCAACTTGATAAACGTAGGAAACGCAAAGCACACTTTCCAGTCATCGGAATAATAGTCAAGATGAGTGAACCTCTGAAGAAGCTAGCCACTCGCGCTAGCGAAACGTTAGGAAGAAACTTCAAAGAACAACGGCCTTCACACCCGAAGAAAAGTAATAATAATGAAAACGTTGACTGCGAAAGCCTTAACCATTCTAGCATCTTACTGATTTTACGCCTATTTCTCATGGGAAAACCGTGTGGGATCAATCGCTGAAGATGCTTCCCAGAATCTTGGATTTCTATTTCGTGCGAAGAAATACTTCAGTTCTCGTTAGCTTCTGATGTTCTACAAGGCACAGATTCGTCCTAGTTCTCATGTATAGAGTTTGGTACCAAAACATGCATCGTAACTTCTTGAACCTTTGTTCCGTAGCTTTCTGGGTTTGTGACCTACCACAATCTGAAAAGATAAGAATTAATATATGAAAAATAAACCCTCATTCTCACACACCAAAATATTCATTCACTTCAACTTCTGAAAGTCGAACGGTTTGACGTGAAATAGTAATTTGATTTCGCTCATGACAACAGAACTATGACTGTGAATGAAAGAGGGCATTCTCCTTTCCCCACAATGAAATTCTTTAGTAATGCGCATCAGTATTTCAGCATGAGTTACAAATATTTTCTCTGTCGAAAGTTGTAATGGAAAGTGGAAGTTGAAGTGAAAATTACTGGTGCATGAATCCACCCCAAGATGGCGCCGTAGTACATACACTGAGATACCAATTAAAAAAAGGGTAGCAATGCTGTTGAATATATGAGTATGAAATCACGAATGGGAGAAAAAAGAGTGTTTTGGATTGAGGTGGCCTTTACTTGATGGAAATCCATAGTTATTACGCTATAAGGTAGAACACGATTAAATTTCCACAAAATTTATTGTCTTCGCGACATGTTTCGATACACTGTATCTTCATCAAGCGAATGTATTTAAACGCAGAAGTTGGAGTGAATGAATATTTTGGTGTATGAGAATGAGGGTTTATTTTCGTAGTGAAAGTTCAAATACATTCGCTCGATAAAGATACAGTGTATCGAAACATGTCGCGAAGACAATAAATTTTGTGGAAATTTAATCGTGTTCTACCTTATAGCGTAATAAAAATAGTGTCACAACAATGTCATCGAATGGTTCTACGTGGCTTAACTTTGTTGTTGTTTTTAAGCCCCAGGAAAGACTTCTCTCGGCAAGGAGTTCCAAAGCTCAGTTGTTCTGTTGAAAAAAGATCCCTGAGCAAGAGAGGTTCGACAGGTCTCCAAATTCACAACGAAGGATGGGAATTCTGTACTCGTCGAGTCATCCGTGTAGATATTGCCAAGGGTGGAACGATTGATAACAAATCAGAAGAGCACCGACCGTGAAAATATCTATAGAAGAGAGACAAGTCTTCGACCCTTCTACGATGTTTCAATGAAGTGAGCGAGTCTGTGAGCGAAGAATCACCAACAAGAAGGATTGCCTTTCTGTGAATAGAATCGAGAAGCCTCAATGAATGTTTTGGTACCGAACTCCACACAAGAGAACCATATTCCAAGACAGGTCGTATCTGAGCCTTGTAGATTATTAGAAGCTGACGAGAAGTGAATTATTTCTTAGCACGAAATAGAAATTCGAGTTTCTGGGAAGCACCTTTAGCGATCGATCTCACATGGTTCCCATGAGAGATTATCACTGATCGTAATTCCTAGCATTGAAATACTTGATTTTGTAGGAACAGATACTCCTGACATCTGAATACTAGATGATGATAGATCGGCTTTCCTTGAGAAGAGACAGGCCTGGGTTCTCCTAGCATCAAATTCCACCAAGTTCACGTTACCCCATTCTATTATTTCCACCAAGTTATCGTTAATTTTATTGACGTGAATGTTTCTTCGAGTTTTTGTTTCACGAGTTGGTATGGGGATTCTGGAAGAGAAACTGGTATGAAGAGTACCTACTGTCGTCCGCAAAACTGAGTACTGAAAAAAATGTTTGTATGCCTTAGCAAGTTGCCGCAGCGTGCGGTGGTGCGACATCAACGCACCAGTGTGACGGTTCCTTAAGCAAACTATTTGCACACGGGTAAAAAACTATTTTTTTAAGGATATAAACGGTTTTGCCAATCTGTGAGTAGTTTTCATCCATTGTCAGTTCCCTATATCAGCTCATGAATAGTTTTATCGAAAAAATGACCAAAAGAGAGGCCATTTTGTTGAAAATATGCGAGTTAATTGCCAGAGCATCAGATTCAAACGTGTTGCTGTGTTGGAAGAATTTAGTTTATATTTCATTAGTGATAATTAATTTGATGTTCATTTATGGACTACTGCGACACGCAATCATATGTGAGTGCTACGAAGAATATTCCTATCTTTTTCGTTGATTGTTCTGCAATAAATAACGAATTAGAACGTCCACAAATCATTAAAATCGAACTGATTCCATTGATAAAAACACACAACATATGATGGACCAAGTTCGAAACCTAAAAAAAACAATCTCAACACATATGAACTTTTCAACACTATCTATTTGGAAATTGTCATTTCGTTGTTTTTCATACTATTCAGGAGGTTGAGTCCCTACCCTTTCTCCTGGACCTGAATACATTCAGATTCATTATCATATCCATATCTCTCTGTATATGTTACGTAGATTAGATAGAAAAACCACCCCAATGTTCTATCAGGCGTGTTTGGTATGCGCTTTCAATTTGACCCACCTAAGACATATAACCCAAATGACAATCAATCATGTCAGTTCAACGGAACTGACATGATATAAATCGAGTATTATGGAGAAAATGTTTATAAGAAAAAATGACACGGTTTTGTCAACCTCACTGTAGCGATAACATCCCTTTATACCCGAATAATCATCAAGTGAATTTTTTTTGCGTTGAAACGTCACAGTAGTCAATAACTTTATTACTGAAATCTTAAAGCGAAATATATATCTGGTATAGAGGGGATTTTTGGGAAATCTTATTACCAGAGTGCATTAAATAGTTGTTTTGAGGCATTTGAAAAACAGTATTGGGTTTATCAACATATACTGGTGGTTCGGAGGTTACAGCTTAGCTCTCAAACTTGCTATAGCAGCTGTTGTTCTCTCCCACTCAATTTAAACGATTCACACTACCTAGAGGTTATAAAAGAGAATCTCTATAAGTTTTTCCATTTTCTATCATAAAATTTCTTTTGTTTCTGTAGGTTACATAGCACTTTTTTTGGGAGGCTGCGTCATTTTCTACATATACAAGTCTACCGTTCCTCTTGCAGACGTGATAAAATTCATGAGACCAGAAGAAAGAAAAAGATTCGTCGATTTTATCGCAGACTCCTTCAAAGGAATGAGATTCGTCGATGTGATTTCCACTTGCGATGACCTTACGAGAAATCCAGAAACAATACCAGGTATCCTTCAAAGCATGAGAGATTTCGTTAAGAGTGAAGTTGATTAGGTTCATCCGTAACTCTTTGTTTACAACTGACCAGATACTAAAACTTCAAATTGACAAATAAGCCATTTGTTAGATTGTGATGTTTTTTAGTTGGGGAATATTTTTATATGCTTTGTGGGAGTACTAAATTAAACTTCATTTTATGAAAGCGTTTTTATTTTTGAAAACGGTAAGTCTGTGGTAATACAAGATAGATATGCAGTTCAAAAATTTGTGAGTATACTTGGAGACTCGCAGCAAGAAATGACAGAAAAATCTATCTTGTGACTTTCCAGGTAAAGAACTTCACGGAAACTGCTTGTGTTATTTTCTCATATTTCTTGATATCAATATAGGAATAGGGTTACCACAAGATAGTAGACCATGTCTCTTCGTCTTTTGTCGTCATGACATTGGAATGTTGTCAATTGTCATTCAATGAATAACGAGGGCATCGAAAAATAAAATAAATTAATATCCTACGTACACATTAACTTCAGTATCAACCTGTTTAGTATATTCATTACATCAATTCAATTTTGAAAACTCCAAAAAATTAAAATATTTTCATTTATCCACTTTGCCAGGAGAAACATCAAACATTCAGTTCTTGAATTCACAGTTAACTCTGATATTCATAATTATAGTAGGAGGAGAACTGAAGAACTTGATTTAATCAAAGTCAAAACAGAATTCGCCAAAAAATCTCTTTTCCATTTTTCCTTCACATTTATAACAATTTATTTTCACATTTGAAGGAATTGAAAAATCGTATTGAATTCAAAATGTACCTGAAAAAATAATATTGAAATATTTTCCCCACCCTTCATCGGTTGAATCATTTTTCATTGTTGACTACATAAAGTGATCTATTTTTCTTTCTTTTTCATGTATACATACTATCATATGTTATAAGGATCCACAGTCTGATGTGAGTTGAAACGTCTCATCATTTTCAAGTTCATCTCTTTGAGAAATGAAATAATATAAATCTCATTGCAATGCTTTCGAAGAAATCAGAACTGCTAGTGACATCTATTGCACAATAGCTAAACCCTATCGCGAATTCCTCGTTTATATTTCCAAATGAGTTCCGCAGCACAATGAAGATGGAACCAGGTAACCTCTGACAAGATACAAAGCAAGAGGAGCTGTTCCTTTCTGGGGGAAATAGAAGAAAGGACATGCATTTTTCAATAAATATTTCTCTTTTGATCTTTGTAGCACTCTGTGAAAGCAGTCCCAACTTTTGCATGGATTATTCGAAATAATATTCGATATATTCGATATATTTGATGTTTCACGAAGCAAAAAGCATTTTTCACATATTTGACAAGGTTCAAATATCCATATCACGCAATGATTCAGATATCGGTCGATTGATTTTGTTCTCAACTGATTTTGATAAAAAAAAGTAATTCTTTATGCACCTGCGTCAATTCTTTGTGAAATTAGATTATGGTATTTTTCGTGGTTATCGGTGGTATATTGATGAGCACGACTGCCTGTCAAGTAGAAGACTGGGGTTCAATTTCCAGCCACGGAACCACCGTGTTGGAATTCACACGTTGAAAGGTGAGACCTTGTTAATCTGCTCGTACAAGTACCGACTTTTGAGGTATGACGTTCGTGAGGGAGGGTTAGCTGCTTGAAGGAAAAATCCAGTTTATGGATTGTTGAGTGTTCTGGGTTTCTAAGCCGTGGTCTGCAGTTTTTTTTTCTGTAGTAGTATTGTTCCGCGAGTGATAGCAAAAAATTCATCGAAAGAAAATACTGTTCAGCGTATTTTTTCTTCAAAAATTCAACGTTGCAATTATCGCGATGGATGTTACGATGCTAAGTTTATATACGAAATACAAACAGCATTTTTTGTACAACTGTGAATTTGGATTTACGTCGTCGGAAATGTATCAAAAAAAATACTTATGATTCATCTTGACGTGGTTATTTGTCCAAATGAGTTATCGCACAATTTTACAGCATCCCGTGGTCTTTCTGTAACGTTACTATAGAAACTGTTTATTGGCACGCCGCGTGTTTGACTGTGTTTGCTCGTAATCAAATACAACTTGTTCTCAAGAAGATGGATGTTGATTATGATAGTGGTAGTGATAGTCTATCAGGGGCCTGTTTCATGAAAGTACAAGTCTTGTAGCTACAAGAGAAAGACAGGTACAGGTAAAAAACGAGTAAAAACAATTATTTAGCATCGTGTTTCTTTATGTTTTTCTTGTAGCTACAAGACTTGTATTTTCATAAAACAGGCCTCTGGCAGTACCTAATATGTTACCGGCCAAATCCAAGTTAGTATATGAGAAGACATATGATCAATTTCGTGAATGGTGCTACAAGAGACATGTAAGAGATTTCTGGAAATTTGTTTATAGGTTATTTTGCGGAAACATAAAAAATAAAATCTCCAACGTTATGGAATGTTTACTCTTTGTTGAAAAGTACATTGAATATTGAAGGAAATATTGATATAAGGAAGTTTTCAAAATTAGTCCCGCTCATTAAGAACAAAAGCGACAGATACCGAGAAAAGAATCTTAATCTAAAGTTTCATTAAGGGATGATATTAATACATATATTCCAGATGCTGATAACGAAACAGATTTACCTTTTAAGGTACAGAGATAATCATTATTCTGAAGATTAGTCTAATTAGTAGTAATTTCGATATTTTTTATTTGAAGGTTTTCCTTAGTTTGGGTATTAGCGGTACTTGTCGCCGTGAAAAATTATCGGGAGTAATTACACAAGTGCTTCAAAATTACCGATAATTTTCCATGAAAGCATGTTGTCTGAAAACGGCATGAGTTTATTTTCATATTTTGTCGAAAGAGCCCGACTCAGAAGGAGGAGGGCTCTTTTAGGAAGATATGAAAATAACCGAATGCAGTTTTTTCACTGACAACATGCTTGAATGGAAAATTACCAGGTTTATTTTGATGCACGAGTGTAATTCGGTAGAATATTTCCGGAGTTAAAACAACGACGTTTAAAATTCAGTATTTATGCCTGTCAAGATGACGAATGTACATTTTGAAAATCGTTACTATAGATACACGGACCGAGCGGGTATTTTTCGATACCTACCGGGTATTTACCAGTCCGAAAATGTCCCGCCGGGAATTTATCGCTGTAATTGATCGATAATGTCCCGCTTCATGTGGGATTTTTAACATACGATGGAAATATTCACATATAACTATTGATTCCGTTAAAGATGATGGATCCATATTGATAGTTAAAATACCTGACACGAAGACCTAATGCGCAAGAACGTTCACTGTTTCAAATTCTGATTATATCGAGATATACGGCCGCCTCATATAAGTTATAGATTATTTTCCAAATTTCGAGAGGAAAATATACTAACCAACATGTGGGAAGAAATAAAATAGGAGAAATTCCCAGCTTGATTGCAAAATGGTTCAGAAAAGACAAGAATAAGAGATACACAGATTACTGTTTCAGGAGAAGCTCTGTTATTCTTCTGGCCAATGCAGGGGACAACATTACATCCATAAAACGTATAGCATATATAGAAGATAGTTTGAATAACAAAATTGAGATTTCTAGGAAAATATGGAATTGACCATCTTGTTTCAAACAAATTAAAATATTCGATGACATTGTAGAATCAATTCAACTCTTCAAGAAAAATCTAACGTTTCTGATCAGCAGCATCATATGGAACATTTCATTTTCACAGATCAGATATACTCTTTTGACAACGCAAGTGAAAAATTGACAAAGACGCCGTCAAATATTTGTTTACAATAATTCTGGTTGCCATGCTTTCAAGTGTTAGGTTCCGTTTCGTCGCTGAAAAACTTAGGACAAATTTTTTTCGCTGTCATAATGAGAAAATCACGGCGGCTTATGGGATATTTCATTCATGAGATAAATTGTTATTATAAAAAAGGGGTGTTTTATGCATCCATAGCAACAAAAATATGTCAACTGTTTTGGAAAGTTGTAGCTTCCTACCCCTTTAATATGGAACAAAGTTGTCAAACAGTTTCATGGCCATGGGAATCGAATCTCGCATTGCAAAGTAATCGTTCCGTGTGCAAATGGCCTTAAACGTATACTTCATTATCGCAGATATCAACAAGCGATTCGTGTATCAAAAAAACCTTTTTTGCATTGTTCGTCAAAAAAAAACTCAAAAAAATCTATTCGATGTCGCTTCTTGAAATGAGTCTCAATTTTGCATCTAGTTCATCCGACAGCTGACAGTCAAAAGTTCGAACAGTAGACAGTTGAAAATATCAATATGGTTGGAGAAGTTAAACCCGGCAAACAGGCAACCAAACTAGATATTTGTGAAATGCTGTCTATTGTGTACAATGTTGAAGTTATATTCGTGCGATCGGATTTGTTGTTTGGCTCAGTGTTGTTGTGTCTTTTCTCGATTTTGTATTGGGGATTCACCTTTGTTGTGATGATGGGTGAGTATAACCAATGATCAAGCTACAGTTTAACCGAGTGCACTTTGTGTTTGATATGCGCCAACAAAGGAACAGGGTCCCTATTTTTCGAAAATTGAGCATATTGAGTTATGTATCACATTCTAAGAGCCACGGTTCCGTAGTGGTACCCAAGACTAGACATCAGAATGGATTAGTCAGCGTGTGAACTAATCAATTCATGATTGAATGATTCAACTTATTTCCCAAAAAAAGAAAATTTCACACGGTTTCTTAGCCAAAGTGATGAGTGTGATGGTATAAAATGCATTATTTGTTAAACATTAGTCATTGATAGGACATATTTTATTCCGTATATCTTTCCACGTTTCCATCGAAATGTGCAGTGTTGTGAATTTGCACCCAATTTTTCTCAAAACAGAAGATGTCGATTGAAAATTTGCCTTTTTTTCAAATTTTCCTCAGATAACTCTATTTCTTTCCTGTCCATAACTCACAAGTGTGTTATTTCATAATTTATTTATCTGAAATGACATAAATAATGACAGTCATAACTGTCATGTGTTCGATACAACATTGTATGCCACACGTGTGTTATTTTTCATAACTCACTTGATAATTTATATAAAATATATATAAATTTTTATTGCGCGACTTATTTTCAACATAACACACTACTACCATAAATAACTATAATTTTCAATGGAACAGTCGAAATTATTTATTCCTCAATTCATTGCTACCACGAGTATGCTGTTTCCTATCTGAGATTGATTCTGTAATCTGTGGTCATAACATAATCTCCAAATTCGTCTCCATTTCAAAAAATTGTACTATCCGATATGACATAGTAGCTGTACATTGTCCACTTCGTTGGGCGTAATTCATTTTTGTGATGCAATTATATTGTGTACTTCTTAATACCAAGTTATAGCAGGTTTATCACAGTCGAGAATGTTATAATCCCTTTTTTTTAATCCGGTAGACAATGAACTTCAATGGAATACAAAACACGTCTCCCATCAATTCTGTCGAAGAATATTCCTGCAAAATTTGAACTAGAATGAAATAGGTTGTTTCATATAAACTTTGACTCCGTTTTTCACCTCCTCAGGGGTGAATCTCTCTCTCACTCTCTCTCTCTCTCTATATATATATATATATATATATATATATATATATATATATATATATATATATATATATATATATATATATATATATATATATATATATATATATATATATATATATATATATATATATATATATATATATAAATTACTGATGAAAATCTCTTTTTGTACAGGTACGGTCTGCATAGGATTGGGTGTTTCCATTTATTTCTACCGGGGCAGACAGAATTTCGCACTAGTATTGCCAACTCTGACTGAGACACAAAAAAGGCGATTGATGGAATACATCAAGAATTCTTTCGAAGGAATAAAACTCAAGGATAGCACCTCCGCTTCTCGATTGCTGGATCCTGCCAAAGAAATCGAGATTCTTCGAGCCATGCAACGATTTGTGATAAAAGAGCTTTGGCCCGCGATAATATACAGGAAAAGTTAACGGAGTTCATCGAATTGTGATATGTATTATTATAAAGTTGAAAATGTTTTTATATCATGAAGGTATTTTGTAGTCCAGGAGGTGGCGACAGGTGACGTTCTCCCGTTGTACACTGCATGCCTTTTTGAGGATTGATAATTAACCCTAAAATATGAAAAATAGAAAGGTTCCTGACAGCCGAGCGTGTGCACTTCATAAGGAAAAATAATGGGGAATTTTCTATTTATTATTTCAACTTTAAATAATATTCACTAATACAATACAAAGCAGCGTACAAGAAAAAGTCACGAAATTTTTCAAATGTTTGCTTAATTTGAAAAATTATGTTCGTTCAATTTTTTCACAATTTTTGTATGTTGGGCTGTAGCTACATGCATGCCACTTACTTCAATAACTAAAAATTGTATATTTTGAAATTAATAATTGAAATCCAAAACTTAAAAATTCCCTACGAAAAGAAAGCGTTTTTTCCTATAAAGTGCACACGCTCGGCTGCCAGAAACCTGTCTATTTTTCATATTTTAGGGTTAATTATCAAGGCCTAGAAAGGCATGCAGTGTAAAATGGGATAACGTCACCTGCTGTCACCACCTCCTGGTCTATTAATAATCCAGTTGATTTCGTAGTATTTGAATAAATTATTTGAGAATCTATCAATTCATTTTCTAGGAAGGCGTGTGAAGAAATCGGTGAACTCGAGTTTGAAGTTGGAATTTAATGGAATTCCATCAACGATTTAATAATAATAATAATAACAATACTTTATTTCCAGTCAGACAATGTACATGGTATAGGAAGTGTCAATATAATAGAAAAGACAAGAAAAATGAATCAGGTAAAGAATTCCGTTGATGTATAACAACATTTCTCCACTAAATAATTTTTTAATAAATATTTGAACTTAGCGAATCCCTCTATGGCCTTCAAATAATTTGGAAGATGATTATATATATTCGGTACTACGGTGCATATGAAGTTATTCTGAGCCTTGCTAGAGGCAAATGGAAATTATTTTTAATTCTAGTGTTATGCTGATGAATATTTTGATTTTTTTTTTAATTTAGTCCATTTTGGTACATATTAATGCATAGTTCTGAAATGTAAACTGATGTTAGAGTTAAGATACCATACTCCTTAAAAATTGCCCTGCAAGATTCTCTATTTGTACATGCAACGCAGGATACGCTTTTGCGCTATAAAAACTTTTTCTACTGAGGTACTTCCGCCCCAGAAACAGACACCATATCTGAGTCTAGATTCAACCTGTGAGTAATATATATTGAGCAGCTGACTCTTAGTTAAAACTGATCGTAAATTTATGAACAGAAACTTCAATGAGTTGAGTTTTGAAGTTAGTTGTTGACAATGCGCTTTCCAGTTGAGAAACTCATCAATATGAATACCCAAGAACCTCACACTGTTGTTTGCATTTCTCAAAGTCACATTGTTTACTTTGAAACTTATGTCTTCAACTCTATTTTGCCTATTATGAATACGAATAATTTCAGTTTTTTCAGCATTAAAGAATAAGTCATTACTATTGAAGTAATTTACTACCCGTGTCATTATCCTGGTACATTTGCTCTCTAATATTTTTGTATCTGAAGCAGATCTGACAAGTGCGAAGTCATCTGCATAGGCAGTATTATGACTTTCTGTTGCTATTGAATAAATACTATTTACATAAAGTATAAACAGCATGGGCCCCAATATTGAGCCCTGTGGTACACCCATATCAAGAGATCAAGAGTATCAGAATCAACTCTAAAAGCCCCATTCATCCCATTCACCTGTAGTGACACAGACTGTTTTATATTTTCAAGAAATGATGCTAGCCAATTTAGCGAAACGCCTCTGACACCATACATTTCTAATTTTGAGACAAGTTTTTCATGTTTGACGCAGTCAAACGCTCTACTTAAGTCACAAAGAATCACTGCTGGACACACTCCTGCATCAAAATTTCAGAATAGTATTGTTTGGTATCCAAATTGGGCAAGAAAATAGTCATTTATTTTACTAGGCAGCAAAGTAGTAGATTGACTGCCGCGGCTTATAGTTCAGCAAAGGTAGTCATTCTACTTTTCTGCCGAGCTGAACATACGATTACTTCTCCAACAGTTTATAATGATATATGTAGGACATTGAATTTGCAAATTATTACAATTCTCGCAATTTTTTTAGTTATCCTGTAGTTATAAATTGAAACAAAATTTGATAGAAATCACAACTGTTGGAATGGTTGCTTGTCATGGAAATTCATATGTTCATAGTTATTACAGTTTGACAACATTATGGACAGTGACAGCGTCTTAGAAGTACTTATTCTTCCAGATACATATCAATATAAGCAAATTATTACTTTTACTGCCTAGGCAGTAAATTCCTAACTTTGCTGCTTAGGCAGGAGAAGCAATACTTTGCTGGTTGATATGTGTCTGCAAAATAAATATCTCCTTCGTGATCCAGCCCCTGTTAGGCTTCATAAGCAGGGTAGAAGCTGTTTTTGATAAACTCTTCCTTTTTGTTTATGACTGAAACTTCTATGAATGATTGACACATTCATATCAACAAAAATGTTTGCTGAATATCTGATGTTACTCCTTTCATGGAAGCTTTTTAGTTTTTTTGCAATGGTTACATTTATCTCGACAATCTCTATCTGATTCAATTTTGAAAGCATGTACTCTAGTTAAACCTCCCTTCAGTTTATGCCACAGCTTCAAAAATGTCAGTAATTTCGTTAGAGATTATAAAGAGTTTGTATGAAATTACCAACCAAAAATATCCCCAAGCATGGCAAAATCTACAACTCCAAAAATTATCACAAGTTACATTGAATGGTCTCAGACATACCGAAATAGTATCTGAAAAAAAAAGTATACTTATTTGCAGGGTTATAGAGAACCAAGAAACGAGTTGGAGTGGCTATTAAAATGTGTTATTACAATTATCTGGCAAATACTGAAAATGATAGCGAGTATTTTGAGAATGACTACATTGCCAATGAAGTTATGATATTGATTTCAACGTAAGTGTGCTATATTGATATCCAGCTGGAAGTGAATTAGCCAGAAGTACGTTTTGCGTCAGCTATTAAGCAGTAGACAATAAAAACCTAACCTAAATTTTTGCAGATGTGACGTTCGTTTCGCTCACACGCTTACCATCTTCTGGAGTAGAGAATTAATACTTGATCTTGATACCAAATGCCCAATGAATAAAGGATCTACATTTGGTATCAATTTTTTTCTGATGTCACCTGTCACCACCTCCTGGTCTATTAATAATCCAGTTGATTTCGTAGTATTTGAATAAATCATTTGAGAATCTATCAATTCATTTTCTAGGAAGGCGTTTGGAGAAATCGGTGATTTCTTGTTTGAAGTTGGAATTTAATGGAATTCCAGCATCGATTTAAGAATATTATTGATTGGTATCCACATTGAGCAAGAAAATAGTCATTTATTTTACTAGGCAGCAGAGTAGTAGTAGATTGACTGCCGCGGCTGATAGTTCACAGCCGATGAGCGCAGGGAAGCTAGGAATTCAGCTAAGACAGTCAATCGACTTTGGTGCCGAGTCGAACATATAATTTTTTCCCCGATTGTTCATGGTAATATATGCAGGGTATTGTATTTGAAAATCATCACAAAGCTCACAATCTTTCAATTTTTCCTAATGTGATGAATTAAAAAAAATGATATAAATCGCAAGTGTTGAAATGGTTGGTTGCCATGGAAATTTATATGTTCATAGTTATTACAGTTTGACAACATTATGGACAGTGACAGCGACTTAAAAGTAATTACTCCTCCAGACACATAGTCCAGTAAATGAAGGGACGAACCTGTGAATAAGCCTATGAGTTCTTCACTTGTGGCTCAATTTGTAGGTCGTCACAGATGTTTTCAAAGGACCCAAAACTTAACACGATTACGTTCATGGCAATGGCCGAAAATGGTCCCCCAAACTCAGAAAAATGGGTTTCCCGCCAATATCTGGCTAAATATACGAATTAGAGAATTTTCGTTCATACAAAAATCAAAGATCATCTCATTGTCTACAAAAATGACTCCTAACATTTTTTCCGAAAACTCAACAGTTTTCGAGATAAAGGGACCCAAAACTCTCCTCATTTCAGCTGCCACTTTCTCTATAGGAAGTCTGTTGTCTATGCATTCGCTTGGAGGCGGGCGGACGAATTTTTTCATAACTCAGGCAAAAACTGACATTTTTCAATGATTCAAAGTTCAAGATAATGAGGAAATCCGTAGCTATCATTCTATGTATTTCGAAGTTCTTCCTTATTTGGTAAAAAGATTTAATAAGCTGTGAAAATTTTTTCCGCAGATTCTACATAACTCCGAAATCGCATGAAAAATGTAAATAAACTAATGGATCATTTATTAGAACGCGGGGAAAGTACAAAAAAAAACAGAGATAATTCAAGACCCCCCCAAGGACCCATTATCAAGAAAAATTTCCGATAAAAGACTATTTTTGAAAAATGTAAACAAATAATAATAATAATAATATTTATTTTCCAGTAAGACAAAAATACAATGTATAGGAATAGTCACACATAGAGAAACATAGAGCAAAACGTAACAGAACAACATAATCACAATTTGAAATATCACATTTTAAAATATTCGTCCAAGGAATAAAAACAATTTTCAATCAGGAATTTTTTCAGTGCTGTGATAAACTTTCTATTTTCATTGATACTTTTTATTTCATACGGTAATCTGTTATAGATTTTCAAACCCAAATAGGCGAGTGAGTTTTGAGAGACTCTATATTTATAAAATGGAATATAGAACTCATTCTTTTGTCGTGTATTTACATTATGCAAGTTTTCATTAAGAGTAAACTTTGTTTTGTTTTTATAAATGAAAGTCCATATTTCATATATGTACATAGAAAAAAGTGTCAGTATGTTAAAATTGACAAACAATCCCCTACAAGAGTAAGTTGAAGGAACGCCTGCCACTATTCTCATCATTCTTTTTTGCAAGGTGAACACGTCATTAGCAGAAGTAGAGTTACCCCACAAACATATACCGTACCTAATTCGGGACGCTACCTGAGAGTGGTATAGTGCTAATAGCTGGGGCTCCTCCAAGACTTGTTTGAGATTCCTGAACAAGTAACATAAAGAATTCAACTTCTTATTCAGGCATATACAGTGATTTTTCCAATTGATATTCTCATCAATCACCAGACCAGAAATTAATGAAACAGTGTCGAAATGGTGCGGAAAAAAAATTTCACAGCTTATTAAATCTTCTTGCCAAATAAGAAAGAACTTCGAAATACATGGAATGATAGCTACGGGTTTCCTCATTACCTTGAACTTTGAATCATTGAAAAATGTCAGATTTTGCCTGAGTTATGAAACAATTCGTCCGCCCGCCTCCAAGCGAATGCATAGACAACAGAATTTCTATAGAGAAAGCGGCAGCTAAAATGAGGAGAGTTTTGGGTCCCTTTATCTAGAAAACTGTTGAGTTTTCGGAAAAAGATAAGGGTCATTTTTGTAGATAATGAGACGATCATTAATTTTTGTATGAACGAAAATTCTCTCATTCATATATTTAACCAGATATTGGCGGGAAACCCATTTTTCTGGGTTTGGGGGGCCATTTTCGGCCATTGCCATGAACGCAATCGTGTTAAGTTCTGGGTCCTTTGAAAACATCTGTGACGACCTACAAATTGAGCCACAAGTGAAGAACGCAGTTACTGGACTAACACATCAATCAGCAAAGTATTACTTCTGCTGCCTTGGCAGTAAATTCCTTACTTTGCTGCTTAGGCAGGACAGGTAATGCTTTGCTGATTGATATGTGTCTGCAAAGTCAATATTAGCTAGCAATCGGAGAGAAGTTAACTTTTTTGTGATCCAGCCCCTGTTAGGCTTTATGAGCAGGGTAGTAGCTGTTTTTGATAAACTCCTCCTTTTTGTGAATGACTGAAACTTCTATGAATGATTGACACATTCATATCAATCAAAAAAATGTTTGCTGAATATTTGATGTTACTTCTTTCATGAAAGCTTTTTAATTTTTTGCAATGACCACATTCATCTCGACAATCGCCATCTGATTAAATTTCGAAAGCATGTAGTCGAGTTGAACCTTCCTTCAGTTCATGTCACAGCTTCAGAAATGTCAGTAATTTCATAAGAGATTATAAAGAGTTTGTCTGAAATTACCAACCAAAAATATTCCCATTCATGGCAAAATCTACAACTCCAAAAATTATCACAAGTTACATTGAATGGTCTCAGACATACCGAAATAGTATCTGAAAAAAAAAGTTTGCTTATTTGCAGGGTTATAGAGAACCAAGAAAAGAGTTGGAGTGGCTATTAAAATGTGTTATTACAATTATCTGGCAAATATTGAAAATGATAGCGAGTATTTTGAGAATGACTACATTGCCAATGAAGTTATGATATTGATTTCAACGTAAGTGTGCTATATTGATATCCAGCTCGAAGTGAATTAGCCAGAAGTACGTTTTGCGTCAGCTATTAGGCAGTAGACAATACTAACCTAACCTAAATTTTTGCAGAATTGATGTGCGTTTCGCTCACACGGTTAGCATCTTCAAGAGTAAAGAATTAATACCTAATCTTGATACCGAATGCCCAATGAAAAAAGAATCTACATTTGGTAGGTATCAATTTTCTTCTGAAGATACTAACTGTTACCGAAAAGCGCATCGAGTACAAAAAATATGCACAAGATGCACTGCAAAGTTGTTATCAATATAAAATTCAAATATTGAACTAATTCACGATATAAAATGGCGAAATTTATCGTAAGATATTTAAATACAACTTCAAGGAGTTGATTGTTTGTTACAACTGACGAAATGTTTCATTCAAAATCTTCCTACAAAAACAGTTATACGCCCTCCAATTTTACCGTTGGATAAACTGTCTCATTCACACTTCTGAGTTCACGTTACGCCTCTTAGGCCGAGTTTCACCAACGACTTTAATCTCGATTTTAGCCTAACAGATAGTTTAATCCAGATAACGACCCCAAAACGTTTCACCACAAAAGTATCCTGGATTATCACGAGTAATCCAGATTATCTTTAAATGGTCATTTTTTTGCAGTTACCGATATAATGTCACGTTATCTACGTATATACATTGGAAAACTATATATAAAGTAAGGTCATGATTTTTGAGATAAAAGATGGACCTGCTCAACGGAAAAAAATTATTGGCAGCTCTACGATGGTTGTACAATCTTGCTCCCCAAGATGAAAGCAGTGATCAGGCAGATGACTACACTCTTATCTCAGGATGGATTTCGACGCCGATAAATACAATGTTGTGTCATCTGACGTCACGTTTCGACTGATAATGCCGCATTTTTTAAATTTGAATTTCCTTCCAAACTCCTCAATTTTCGTTTATTATTTTATGAGTTTAAATAACTGATGAAAAAAAATACCTTTCTATTATAATGTGACGATAATAAAGATTGAAGAATAATATATTCGAGACATTTAAATTGTATGCATATTCTTGAAGTATCTCCGCCTATGTATGCCCCCACCAACAATTCAAGCAGTGAACAGTTTTCGTTCCTTGGAACTGGAACTGACATTACCCAGTCGAGTTTATCAGTTGGTCTAATAATCGAAAACTGTGTCCTCAAAATTTATTCCACAAGCAAAATGGAACCCGGTTACAGAGTAATAGTGGACACATGCATATTGTTGGCCACAAAATATCAGATGAAAGTAAGGGAGAATGAAAAGTACTTTAAGGCAGTCTATTATGCTGGAACAGCTGCTGCCTTGGGTGCTGCTTGGTCTGGAATGCGATATGGAAAGGGAATAGGTGAGTAAATCTCAGAAATCATTTCTTTGTAATGAAAAATGAGAAATATTACTTCCTATGTTTTTAAGTCACCTTTATTCGTAACTGAAGTCAATGCAATGTTGTGTTATATGATAATATAGTTAAGGGAATATAGTCATTGATGACCGTTAGCCATACCGACAAGGTAATAAGGTTGAAGAATATGTTGAAGGGTTTTTTCTATACACCAGACCAGTTAATAATATTTGTTCGATAATGTACGTATAGGATACAACAGCAGTATCGTTAGTTACAGATATAAGTGGAAGCTTTATGTCTCATATCTCCAATTTGCCTTTAGTGCTCATTTGCTGGATATATCGATAATGCAGAAAGATATACAGTTCAATTATTTGCATCAAATCAAAATCAAATCACTTTATTATCTTCAAGACAGAGTTCACTGTATAAGATTCGTCAAAATATGTCTGAGAAAATATAAATATTTACAAAAACTTTCTAAACTATTAGAACGCATGAAACAATAACAAAAAAAAGAAAAAGGAAATATACAGACTAGTACGGAAAAACACATCAAAAGTATTCATCAAGGTAGTATGGACATTTCTCCACCAATAATTGCTTAAGTTTCATTTTGATTGTGCTCTCATGCCTCGATTCCCTTAACGAAACCGGGAGATTATTGAAAATCTTCGTACCAACACCAGTGTTTAGTATATTAAATGCATCGAGAAGTCTTACTCAAAACAAATCCTAAACACGTAGATGGTGACTCAATAGAGTTTCATTTTCAATTCAAATGAGCTCACAGTATATCGAATCCAGAGACATCAGGTTTGAAAGGAAAATTGAACATGAAGGCTTATACATAAAATTTCCTCATTTACCCACTTTCGACCTACCTACTCTGATCTAAATTCAGTCACATTCAGAAATTATATAAGAAATTTATTTCACCGCCAAAGCATACATTTCCTAGCCTCATTATTGGGAGCAAAGTTATACTTTTCCTCTCTAGGGAGTAAAAGTAAAAGTGACGTTTGATACGTCATCAATGGAATAACTTATACAGCATTGCCGACCTAAACAGTGTAAATTTTACCGTTCATTCATAGACCACCTTGTATTTTGTAAAATGTTACAAATCAGTACAGGTGAGATATTTTCAAGAAGTGAATATATTGAAAAAATAAAAGTTGAACGTCAAATATTTTTATAGAATTCCAGCAATACGCTATATTCATGATTCCGCAATAAGTAAAACGGGACTTGCAGGTGTTGGTTCGATTCCGACGTCAAGATCATTTTTTTTTATTTCTTGTTCTGTAGGTTCTCCTAATTTTGGGACTTTCAGGAAAATGATATGCTGTATCTATTTCTTAGTTTTAGTTCATTAATAAATTTCATTAGTTAGTTCCAAGATGTTTTCTTTAAATGTCTTGTTCCCCCACATTAACCCGCTCATGTCATCTACTCTCTCATTATCAGCAGTGGCTAGTTTTTTCTGTAGTCACAATAGCACGACGTACTTCTCAGCCTTAATAATTGATGAATCGAATATTTTGAATTTGGGTCGACTTCAAAATGAATACCAATCTTCCATTTGTAATAATTAAAGTATGTGAAATTTTGGCCGAAAGAAATGGCATGAAATTGGGAGGGCATTCGTGGTATTTCGAAAAATTTTATTGTGTTGGAGTTTGTGCAGCCGTAATAAGTCTTTTCTCGGGAACACGGACAGGAATAAAATTAGGTGAGTTGACAGGGGGCTATGACAAAAAAAAGGGTTCCAGAGGACAATGGGGGTGTTGATTGATGTTGAATTTGCCAAATAGGGTAACTACTTATTGAAAATATTTTAGTACTGTAGCAGATATTGAATTTGAAATGGAAATCGGTTAAAAATATAAAATATGGCAACGTCGCAAGTAGTGTAGTCGCATATTGACAGCTCCTGAGTGTTTTCAAAGTTTTCTCGATATAAACTGCATTTAAAAAAAATTTTAACGACATCTTCATATTCAGCAAGTGATTCTGAATCAGGATTATACAAAGTGAAGTAACACAAGTGTTGAATTTAGTTTATATCAACGTCACAAGTGAAATTCTTTTTTTCGTCATGACACGGTCCGCCGATAAAAACGTACGGGCCAATTCCAACTCGTCTTCGAAAAATGAAAAAATGAAAATATGGAGACCAAATCGAAAATCGAAGACAGTTCGAAAACCCAACACAATGAGCCTATGAATAATGAACAACTAGAAAAACTAGTGGAAAAGGTATGCGATAAAGTTGTGGCTTCACTTGATGCAAAAATAGACATAAAATTCGAGTTATTCAACCTGGCAATCTCAACAATTACTGCAAATCTAAGAAATGTCGAGAGAAGAGTGGAAAATCACGAAAGTGAACTGCACTTCCTCCGCAGCACTATTGATCAACATGAACGGAGAAGCTCCCTACGAATAAATGGGATACCTGAAAAGGGCAACGAGAATATCCTGAAAGTGGTACTGAGCTTCATAAATGACACTCTTCAGGTGCCATGTGATCCTGTGGATATCAACGATGCAGAGTCAAGAACGAGGACTATATTAATGAAATTCATTGCAATGTTGAAGAGAAATGAGGTATACCTGGCGAAAAAGTTACTGAAGGGCACTAAATTCACTATTCATGAAGACCTCTCTAAAGAGCGGTATGAAATATATCAAATGGCACAAAAGAAATATGGATACAAATCAGTTTGGACTATGGGAGGTAAGGTGTATTTCCTAAGAAATGGTTCCAAAAATGAAGCCAGTCGTGTAGAGGACCTGTAACTGACCGCAAAGATCCACCGTTGTTTTTTCCTCTCTTTCTTTAGAAGTTTGTAGGCTTGTCTCTTACTTTCGAACCATGAATTTGTATCTGGGTGGCATGGCATTCTCTTTTTTTATATTTTTATTCTTCACTTGATGAATTCATTATTGTTAGAGATAGTGAAACTTTAATAACAATAAGTATCAGTTTGGGAATATGTAGACATAAGTTTATCGTTTTTTTATTTTAATACATACTGTGGACTTACTAGCAGGAGATATTTTGGACTTCATGGACTGGATATAGGGATTAGGGATATAAAGCAACGGATGCTATTGAATATTTATTATCAAAACTGTAGGGGGCTTCGCACCAAGACGGGAGAATTGTACGATGTTATTATCTTAACAGAGACTTGGCTTTCCGAAGATATAAAAGATGGCGAGCTTTTTGATTTAATGAGAATTACTTGGTGTTCAGGAAAGACAGAAATCTTCACCTCGCAGATAAAAAAAGGGGGGAGGTGTACTGATTGCCGTAAAAAGTAAATTCAATTCTATAATGATTGAGGTACAGTCCTCTCTCGAAACTCTTTTTGTCAAGATGAACGTTTTAGGAAATGATATCATTTTGAACACAACCTATTTTCCTCCGGGGAGTAAATCTCAAAAATACAGAGACCTTGTGGAAATATGCGAAAATCTGAATTTGAGTAATAACACTTTTCTTATTGTCACCGGCGATTACAATATACCAGATATCAATGGAACTTCATTCAAATTTGATGATAAGAATGAAATTATTAGTAATGTGTCAGCGCTCATTGACGCTCATGGTTTGCAGTCATATAATAACGTCTTGAATGAAAATGGTAGAACACTCGATTTGATACTTGGTAATTTCAGAATTGAAGTTGATAAGGAATTATTACCTTTGGTGAGAAAAGATGAAAAACATCATCCACCCCTTCTCTTGTTGATTAATTTGAAAAAGAATAAAACATATAATGGAATCAATTACAATCTCCAAGATAAATATAATTTCAAGAAGGCTAATTTCAAGTCGATGTATGAGCAATTGAGGGATTTCGATTGGTCAGAGCTCAACCAGTTTCAGGACATTAATGAATGTGTCTCACACTTTTATAAGATATTTTTTAATATTATGGATAATTCAGTACCAAAATTCAAGCAAAGTTCAAAAAATCGTAAGACCTACCCACCCTGGTTCACACCAGATATCAAAGCAGATCTGAAAATCAAAGAGTTTTTTCGGAGAAGGAAAAATGTATCTGACTTTTATTTAGATGATTTTAAACGCCTACGGTCTTCCCTCAAAATAAAAATAAAAAATGCACATGAAAATTATATTGAAACCATTCAAACTGATATAAAAAGTGACAGTACACTATTTTGGAACTTCATTAAGAATAGCAAACAAAGTCGACATGATGAATCTGCATTCATTATAAATGGTCGTGAAGTATCTGATCACAAAATCATATCCGAAGAATTTGCTGATTACTTTTGCTCAGTTTATGAAAATGAGTCAATGTATAATATAGACGAAATCAATAGAGTGGCTAATAATTATAATTGGTACAATGAAAACTATCAGAACGTACATTTCAATAAAATTTCAACGGAGGAGTTAGATCAAGCGTTTCGCAAATTGAAACCCAAAAGGTCATCTGGTCCTGATAATATTCCTTGTTACATTTTTAAAGCATGTAAAGAGTGCTGGATATACCCCCTGCTGATAATATACAACAAATCATTGAGCACGGGTATTTTCCTAAATAAATTCAAACATACTAGAATAACTCCATTATTCAAAAAAGGCAATAAAAATGAAATAACAAATTATCGTCCAATTGCAGTTTTGAACTGTGTTGCGAAAATTTTTGAATTTGTCATACATGAAAAACTCCCCGTTTTTTTAAAAAGTATTATATCTGAGAAACAGCATGGATTCACCAGGAAAAAATCTATAGAAACCAATCTAGTGACATTCAGTACCATGCTAATTGAAAACGTTGAAAACGGAAGCCAAGTCGATTGCATCTACACGGACTTTGCCAAGGCGTTTGACAAAGTCAACCATGATATTCTATTAGCCAAACTTAAATGTTATGGTCTTAGCAACCATCTTCTCAATTTTTCCGCTACATATCTCAAATCAAGAGAACAGCATGTCAAATATAAGGGAGAAGAATCGCACGAGTTTCTAGCTTGCTCAGGCGTACCTCAAGGGTCAGACTTGGGGCCGTTACTTTTCTTGATGTTCATAAACGATCTACCCAGAAATGTGTCATCAGAATGCCTATTGTATGCAGATGATTTCAAAATATTCAGAAAAATTCAAAACTTGAATGATTACTTCGAATTGCAAAATGATTTGAACCACGTGACAAACTGGTCCTTAGAAAATAAACTATTATTCAACTCATCCAAGTGTAAGATTATTAGTTTTACTAAACATAAAACTCAATACAATTTCAATTATAACATGCAAAATACATTTCTAGAAAGAATAGATGAAATTTGTGATCTTGGCGTAACCTTTCAAAACGATCTTAAGTTCAATAAACATATCCAGAACATTTCGAGAGACGCATCTGAGTTACTAGGAATCTTAAAACGCTCCACGTATGAATTCACTGATACTTACTGTATAAAATATCTTTTTTCTGCAATTGTTAGAAGTAGAATTGAATACGCCTGTGTCGTCTGGGATCCTGGGCAGCAGAACCTGAAACAAACTCTCGAAACTATACAAAATAAGTTCCCAAACTTGAACACCGAAGAATTCAAGTCTGCTTCGTTTTCCTTGCTAAACTATTAAATGGTCAAATCGTGAATCCATTTTTACTCAGTCAAATAAACCTTTATGCGCCGGCTACAGGTCTTCGAAGACGCCAACAACCCTTTCGTTCGAACAACAGCAATACGCCGATCAATAGAATCTGTAGTCTTTATAATAAATATGTAGCAAATATTCCTTGTGGTATTTTCGACACATCTATTTCGAAATTCAAAGCCTCTTTGAGAAATATAATCAACTAAAATATAAACCAATTCTCACTGTCTGGTGCGAACCCCCCCCCCCTTGCCTACTTTTTTTTTGTCAGTTTCTGCATATATAATTATAGTATAGTAACGTTGTCAATAATATTCTCTTGAAATAGTTAAGAAACATATAATTAGGTACTGCCTGTTTGTTTCTAAATAAATTAATAAATAAATAAATAAAAAGAGTTATCAGATCTTGAAGTTTATATTCCATATATTTTTCGTAAAATGAAGTTTTGTGGGGACGTTAATGCCATTAGGAACATAAGACAACATACCCTCTTTGTTTTGTTTTAAAGTTCCAATGTTTATTTAGTTATTTTCAGAGTTTCCTCAAAAAGTGACTTCCAACTCACTTCTAGGGTGAATGTTTCAATTGGAATAATGAAAATTTTTAGAATCTCCATGATGGTACTGTTTGAATGTGATATTTTTCTCCGTAGTTTTTCGAGGTTCTCAACCTACCAAAATCTGAAAAAATAATCAATAATATTGGAATGATATATGATAATTATTAATTCTTGTATTTTTGTGATAAGCGAATTTGAGTTATAGAAGAAGTTGTTGACTAATAAAACGTGTTCTACTCAAAAGGAACTGCTTTTTGATTGACGCAGCAACTTTTCTTGGTAGATTGAAAATCTGCCCTTCTAGACTTGTATAGATTCCAATATGGATTTAATTTTTTTTAGATTGTGGTAGCCTGAGAACCCAAAAAACTATCCACCACAAAAATGCAATTATATGAATATATATAATATCATAATATCATATCAATTTTCATGGACAGGAAAACCAGAAAATTGCCCTGAAGATGACTTCATGAAAGTCGAAACGTCGGAAACGAAATAACAGCGGTTTCAGACATATGACTTTTACCCAACCACCCTCTGCTGAATAAATTTTCTGAAATCACGAAACGACATCCTATTGATTGATTTTTTTGCAGCTGCCACCATAGCTTTGAGCCTCGTAGTAGCGATGCAACTGGGACTGACAAATGCTGCGGACGTCATAAAAAACCAACTGACGGAAGATGAGCAAATTCAAATGGCGAGTTACGTCAGTGGCTTCTTTACCGATGCTACTCTCACGGATCCCCAGACCTGTTTTTCAGCCATTGCCACGGATAGTAAGGCGATTTGTGGCATCCTGCGAGGCATGAAGGCTTACTTTGAATTGGAGAAGGGCTATTGGGTGAATTACCGCCGCTGGAACTTTTGTTAGGATACTCGAATGTTTATAGCATGTCGTTTATTGTGGTGTATTTTTTTATTGTATTCAGTTTTGTGTGTATCCATGAAGTGCTTGAGCTGTTTTTATTCTTGATAATGTCTTAGTTGAAGAAGTAATGAGATTGTCTGTTTTCCAATTACACGAGTTTACAAAATGTTGTTAGTTTCCATATTGATTGAAATCCTTTGTTTATGATATCACCTACTGTAGAGATATAATGAATCAACTATAGGGATTTCAAAATGAGCGAGACGACCTCTGGTGAGAAGTTTCAAAGAAACTGCGGTGCAAAGTGGTGCTCATTAGTTGAAGTCTTGGTCAAAGTGGCACTGCGATATTTTGTTGGAATTTTGGAATAGGTATGATTAAAATTTAAAATCAATACTAATGTTTTTCAATCTCCACCTTCATGGTTATAGACAAGAATGAATAAACAAGTGATCCACTGAAATTGAAGTTGTACGCGGATTTAGTATTATTTTTTGTAGTGCATTTTGAAAATTAGAGTAATATAATAATGTAGATGTATAAACAAATAAAATATATTAATGTATAGTGAGAACAAAACACATCGTAGAATGTGAAATTCTATCCACAATCCGAAAAAATCAAGAATTCATGTTGAAATCTATACAAGTATACAAGGGCAGATTTTTTTAAAATTTCTGCGTTTATTAAAAACAGTTCTTTCTGAACGAAAAGGTTTTTCGAAAAATATGTCAAACTGTTGGAAAAGACTTTATAGAATGGAAGATTTATGGAAGTTTTGAGAACGGAAACAGATTTCTTTTTTCCGTATTATTGAACCTATTTTGGCCGAATATATGTGTGCTGCTCAGTTTATAACCTGTTTCGACGATGCAAGTTTGTCGCTGCAGCTCCAGAAAATTGCATGTGTTCATGCAAGTTTTTCGAGTTGCATGAATCTTTATTGGTGCGATAAGTTGCAGCGACTTCGTTATTTCTATGGTGAATTTGTTGCCGCAAACCACAAAAAATATGTGGTGGCATCATTGTGAAGAATATTGATTTTGAACATTTCAATTATTTCTCGAGACTTGAGGAATCAAGCTGAGTAATAAGGTGATTTAATCACAGTATCAATTATTAGAAATGAATGAATTTATATATCAGTTGTGATAATGTAGACGTTCATCTTGGTAACATTCAGTGCTATTTTTTAATATTGGCAATGCAAACTGACAGCTACATGACATATCTCGCAGCGACAAGTCGCCGCGAGAAGTTGCAGCCACAAAATTGCATCGTCGAAACGGGGTGTTAGGCAGAATGAGGGTAATAGTTCTGACAGTAGTTTGTATGTGTTTCGAGAAAGATTCAGTATCAATGGAAGATCACTTATTCTGGATAATCACCCATGTATGTGGATATGATGCAATGATAAATCACAAATCAGTTTTCACTCACTAACAGGTTGGTACCCGGTCTAGATAAATCTCCCGTATCAGTTGAATGGAGGTAATGAAATGATGGTCATATCTGTGCAAAATCTCGGTTGGAGCCTTCACAAACGTGATACAGAGAAAGGAAATTTTGTAACCCAAATTTGTATTTTTTTATTGTTTTAGCGATGAGTTTCATTTGCTTATTAATATACGATAACCCTTCCAAATATGCTGTATCTGAGTATTTTCTGTTTGTTATACAAAATATCAAATGGAAAAATCATGCCATTCAGTATTTTCAGACGTTCAAATTAGCTGGGGTACAAAAATACCCCAGTTCTTGGTCGAATCGAACAGATGGCGTTCTACCTTAACGAATTATACCAACTGTTCTGGTTTCGAATATATAGTCACTTTGGATATTACAATTTACAAATAATATGAAATTTATTTTTTAGGTTTTTCCTCCCCTGAAAATGGTAAAGCTTTTTATGTAACATGAGATCAAACTGCTACTACGAATCATATATGGTTGAGTGGAAGAGCAAATCTTGTGGTAGAAATATCACAAGTATTGAAATTCGCCATTTCGATGTTATTCCAAAACGATACTAGTGATTGTACCAACTTTAAGAAATGATAAAGACGATATCATCATTATTATTATTATTTTAGTTTTTATTTTGTACCAAATTACGGGTGATCGTTTGTAATCTCCCATTTGAGACAAAATGGTTAAGGCTTTCGCGGCCGAGGTTATTAGTATAACTACTCTTCTTCGGGCCTGAAGAAATTTCAAAGAACGACGGCCTTCAAGCCCGAAGAAGAGTAGTTATACCATCCCATTCGAGAATTGATTGATATTTCCGCCATCTCCAATAATTCAAACTCATCTCTTGTTTCTTCCTCCTATGTCTTAGTGTTTGTTCACAATGTCTCCTGAAAAAGAGAAGATTTCATTTTCAGATTATTGAAAATGAAAGATATTCTATAATCGATTCCATAAGATTACTGGATGCTTTTGTTTCAATTTTCGAAAAAGGCATTCATTTCACAACTGATTAGGTAAAGTTATGCGTCTGAACATTTTCGTCAATTTTGGAAAGTGCCACTTCATATGCCAAATAAAAAAAAAATGTTTTTATAATTTTAAAACGATTCAAGAAAGCTTCAGAATCCATAACCAATCATTGTAATAAACTCTGCAATCATTTGAATAGATATTGTTTATATGTTGAGACACTTGTAGCGTGTTTTGAATCGATGGTGAAATTCAATCAAGATTAACTTATGGCCTCATCATTTGAGGAAAAACCAGTGATGCCCATAAGGTATTTCTGGTACAGAAACGAATTGTGAGAGTACTAGCAGGTGTATCGAAAATGGTTTCTTGTCGCGATTTATTAAAAAGCTTTGAGCTACTGCCACCTGCTGCCCTTTATATATAAGAAGTATTTTTCTTGTATAAAAATAAACAAAATTTTGAAAGGAATAACTTGCTTCACAGTTATGACACTCGAATACGAATAATATACACATACCAGTTACGTCTTCATCATTGTGGCTCAAATCATTTGGTCTTCTTGGTCCGAGACTTTATAACGGATTGCCTCGATATGTGAAAACCTTGACTTACAGCCTTTTCAGAAAATAATTGAAAAAATGCTGTTAGAATCATGTCCTCATACGGTCGGGGCATTCTTCGAATTTCTACGTAGTGTGTAGTGAGTTAGTATATTTATAGACTTATATTATGATATTTATAGATTTGTTCATATCTCAAACCATTCTTTATATGACTTGTCCAATAGCACTCTGCTCTCTTTTATGGATCGAAAAAGAAATGAAAAAATGAAAATTAAATACTTAGTTAATAATAGTGAAGTTTGTTTCAAGTAGTGGGACCCAGGGCCGAAATAGAGATGGGTGTTCTGAGAAATTCACCCATTTCATTTCATCTATTCCCCTTTGATATCTCTGAGTTTGTTGATAAGCGTCTAGAGCTGAGACTAAACCAGTGCGTGCCTTCTCAACATGTACGCTTATTCAGTCTGCGTTTGCAACGTGAGAGCGAAAAAGGGGACATTTACATCAAACTGGACACCTCCGGAATTATTTAATACATTATGCATGTATCATACATATAAACCTTGCTCTTGAATCACTCTATCTATTGAAAAAAACGCATCAAATCCGCTGCGTAGTTTTCAAAATATAAGCATACATAGGGACAGACAGACAGCGGTATGCGACTTTGTTTTATACCAAGTTTCGCAAAATTAGATGCCTGTTTGACCCCCTTTGAATCGGCTCAGAATACGCCCATGTGTACAAATCATCAGGCCTTCTCAGGTTTACTTACTATCAGGCCAATTGGATACTGATAATGGTCTGGCTTGAATTTTTCACTTCATAAACACTGACTCACTGATATTTGGAAAAAAATTACAGAATAGGGACTAGAAGAAACGTATTTTTATTAGCACTGAGTAACTTTTTTGACATTCCTAAAACAAAGATGAATTCCTCATTTGACCAAATGATCGATGATCGGAAAGTTGAAAAAATCAGGTTAATAGACCTTCAAAATGATTCCTAAGTTTGTCACGATTTTAATAAAAGTGTTGGTATTGGTAGCCGAACGAGACCAACTGGATATGGTACGGCATTTGAAGAAGTATCATGGATATCTTTATCTGGCTGCGAGTCTGTCTCTCTACCTGATGAGCAATTACATAAACTTTCGTAGATGCCTTGGTGAGTTGTAACAAAATTCGGGAATAGGTTGCTGTTTAGTCAATTATTAGAAATTTTATTGTTTCCAATCCATTTCCATTCCTTTGTAAATACGATATAAGATGTTGTTTCTTTAATAATTTGCAATTTATTTGCATGTGATCAATAAGTTGCAGATGCAGGTCTTAGACAACTTCATTTCATACTTGTCCCCCGTTTCCATATGGAATGTGATATCGAAAACCTCATTTTGCCAATACATCGATAATGGTGTGGATAATTATTATGTGTTTTGAATATGATACAATGAACTGCTTAATAGAAATATTAGAATATAAAAAATATATAAATTGGAAAGAAATAGATTTAAAATAAATAAACAGAGTTTGCAAACATCTCTCATAAAAAAACTGGATGAGTACACAGCACGAAATTTCAATAAAGAAATTTTGACCTACAAATTTGATGCCCTTTTGCCTTACTACAAGCAGATATATTCGTCCAGGTGCATTACACTGTTACAAAATTATTGGAACACATAAATATTATTACTGATGGATATTTTTCTTTTTCTTGTATTACATTTTGTATTCAATTCCATCAGAATTTATGATTCTTCTTCTAACAAAGAAATCTCAGAGCAGAAAAATCTGTGAACAAATGCAGAAAATGGTCTGATTTCATTTTGTCGTGGTGGTCACAAGTCGAAGTTTTTGGGGCAGTGGATTTTGTACCCTCGATATATCCATTTTACGATAATTTATATTTTGGATCGGATAAAAATGATAAATGCAAAACAACCCTTCATTATCATTACGTTATATATAAATATCTCGGATGAATTTCCTATGAACTACATGTTTTTAATTCAAGTTTCATATGCTCAGTTTACAAATTGAACAAGGAGAATATAGTCCTGAGCCTTTATGAACGATATACAAATATCAACAGAGTTTGTTTGCGAATTCAATGGCATTATTTTTTCCTAAAAAGATTACCTTTTCATTAATTTGGAAAAGAGAAAACCGAAAATAAAATCTTCAAATTCCTTTTTTTCTACAAAAATTATCACGTTTCAGATTATCTCATGTTGAATTATTCATCATTTCATATCCTCACAAAAATTGCATATCATAGTTTCCCATACGCCAATGGGTCCAACTGACAATTGGTTTAAAATGGAGAAGTTGAAGTCTAGGCAACCAAAACACACAATTACAGCAATAATTCGCATTCTCATAGCGGTTATAATTCTTACTTTGACATTGACAGCTCTCTGCCATGCAATTACCTTATACCTACCTATATAGCCTACAATAATTGTACTTCAAATTGAATGTTCATGCTGGAATTTCTCGTTATTCAGATCTTTGTCTCATATCGATGCAGCTGGAAATATTTCAGGATATAATATTAACGAATACCACTCGACCCAAAAATTTTCTCAGGTAGATGTCCATCTCTTCAAAATGAGACCCTGTTAGTTTAGAGCAATACTGATCGAGCAACCAGCAATATATAAAACCACTGGTCCTTCTGACTCATGGTTTTTATCACGCTGGTTTCTCTCTTGGTATTGCTAAATAACAGTTTTCGAAATTTATCGATAAAATTCTAAGGTCATTATTTTCGAAAAATTCCAATAAATGAAATAATGAACTACTCTGATAAATTCACATAATCCTTCTTCCAAAGCCCGTCTTGAATGATATTTTCTTTTCACATAGGTATGACCATATTGGTGTGTTCGGTGATGTTTTTAAAATATGAGGCATTGGATGCAGCTAGCTTTTTAAGAAATGAACTGACAGAAGACGATCAACTAAAATTGGCCAGTTCTGTCACACCCTTTTTCAATAACATCACCGTCAATGACGCAGAGACAGCTCTGTCAGCGATTGAAAACGATAGGGAGGTGATGTGCGATCTACTGCGTACCATACAGTACTTTCTTGAAAATGAAAAAGGACATTTTGTAATTTTTAAAAGAAGAAGCGTTTGCTATCATCCAACAAGGTTATGAATATTGAGAATAAGCTGTTTTTATTGATGATGAGTGAAGTACTGAATAAATATTGATATTTTTTGTGTCAGTTTTTCATTTTTGGCAGAGCTCGAATTCAACTGTTTGTGCTGATATGTTGCGGAAATGTTTCTCACAATACATACTGTTGAGCATGTACTGTGAGAACGAGAACATTGCGTTCACGGCAAACAAACACGGATAACACCCCCGATGTGAAAGTTTACGTTCTTTTAACAGATTTGAATCTGTCATTGACAGAATGAAATCTGTCAACTGCGATATTTTTTATGTTTACAGTGACACTGAGGTGCCTTGAAACCCTAGTATGTTCACTTATAGCTCTGAAAGTTTGGGATAAACTTGGCGAAATCTGGATTGCTTGATTTTTGGTGGAATATTTCCCTCATATATAAAATGTCCCATAAGAGCAATGCAATTATCGAAAACCCACAGCGGTAATTGCATTGTATCAAGTATGGAGCTTGTTAGTTATCTTCAATGTTAGTGTTTTTAAACGTAAATAGTATCTTACTATTTTCATATCAAAAACTGCTGCTTTGTTGTGCTTGAATATGCCAGGTCAGTTTCTTAATGATATGCCTGTAGTGTGTGATAGCTAACTTTATTAATTAGCATGATTTGCCTATGAACCCTGTTCTCTTGAAAACAAGTGAATTGATATGATTTGAATGTATCGATGAAGAAACAGTCGAAAAAACGCCGATATATTTTCGGATAACTACCAGTTTCCTGACAGAATATCATAACGAAAGCCAGCTCATTGCAAGGGCTCCGAAGAGAAGTAAAAGTCGCAGATTATCTCATATGAGGCTGCCTTGTATAACCATCAAGAGAGGGATCCGCATTCAATTCAACACAAGAAGGAAACCCTCCAAAAAATCCATAAGGAGCAGCCCAACGTTTCTGAAAATCAATTGAAAAAAACCTATGCTATTTTCACAGTTCATAATGGGTAACAAAAATATGAGCTTTCGTGTAGATGATGATCACCGTAAAGGTGAAACACCATCTTCTTGATTATTGAGACTCAAATTCCAAACACGTTCCGAAATTATAAAACCGCACATATACTAATAGTGAAACTATTTGGTTATTCCTTATATTTTCGCGAATTTTCAGAAATATCGCACATCAAAAAAAAAGAAATCAAATCAAGTTCATGCTGGGATATTCGGTAAAAAAATTTCAAGAGAAACTGAATTGAAACTGAAATGAATAATGTTATATTCATATAATCTGAATCAAAATAGTTCAATTGAAATAAAATTGTTGTGAAAAATTTTTTCTGTATATATTCAGACAATAAGAAAGTACTATACTCTTCAGAGAACTTCTTTGAAATACATTACCTTCTTCACTGACTCCAACGATTTTACAAAGTACAGGGTGTTCTATAAACGAAAGGTAAAAGTTATACTTACATAATAGAACATAGTTCAGGTCTTCAATGCCTTATTATTATTATTTCATTAATGACGTTTCAAACGTCACTTTCACTTTTCCCCCCTAGAGAGAAGGAGTACGACTTTTCCCCCTACAATGAGGCCAGAATTTGTATACATTGGATAGAGGGAGGCTGAAAAACCATTTTTGACCAGTAGGCTGACACCCATTTTATATGAAACGACAGAAATCAATCCAATTTCAACTAATTATTGCGCAATGGAGATCAAATATATGTTGATTTGTCTTTCAATATTCTATGTCGCTATTTATTAGCTATTAGATCAGCATTCGAAATTTGATATTTTTGCTGTATTAATTTTATATTCGAACTCTGTCTGCTTCATCTCCCAGATTTGGTGGAACTTACGAAAATTGTAGGCTGGTATGAAGGTTATTGTTTTTCCTAATAAGAGTAGTTTGAAATAATGTGATCATGCACGAATCCTTTCTCAATATCCCAAAGTGTTCATCAAAGTCATTAATATATGAGAAATGAAAAGGTAGACATTCAAAAAAATGCCTTCACCACGTCAGTTCTCAGGAGTTTTCTGTTTCGGTTTTTCATTACTGAATACTGTGGCAGAATTCTTCTTGAACCACAGTTTCTTATACTCACCGATTTATAACCGAAACAAACTCACGGAATCTCTGATTTTGAGGAACAATACAAACCGGACACCAGAAAAAAAAATTTGTTATCAGCAGTTGTCTGTTTTTGCTATAGTTCCAGAGCAAAGTTGAATTCCTCATTCCGCAAAATAATCGAGTAGTCCGCACATCCTTGACTTCAAAATGAATCCTGAGTTTGTACTTATTGTAGTGAAAGTATGTGCTTTGATAGCTGCACGAAAAGAAATGTCAATGATGATGCATTACTATGAATTTGAGGGATGTTTTTATTTTATACTAATAGTGCCATTTTTCGTATATTGGTCCAAGTCATTTCGTGGAGTATGTTTAGGTGAGTTACCAGATTTTTGATAATTGAAGGTAGGAATTCACTAATTAGAAAACATATTTCCCGTACAAACGATGAGCTTGAAACCTTCGGTTTAAAAGTAAAAACTTTACTAGATTCAATTCTCTATAAGAGGTTCAATATCTATTTCGTACTTTTATTATTGTATCGTCGGTAATACTTCGTTCGCTATGAGCAGCTCCTTTTTTGTTTTTTTTTTGTGGATCTCACGTAATTTGATCACCTCTACAAAAAATCATCATAAGATTTTTGGCGCTCGTATATTTTTGGAGATACAGGTCCATTTTGTTGATAATTTCACAAATTTTTACATCAAATTTCTGTTGTTTGAACACAAAATTTGCCCTTTTGTCAAAACATCACGCAGGTCCTTATTTACTCGTTTTCAATATTTTTTAGGAGACAAAACAATTATTGTTTGAAAAAATTTACACTTCTTCATAAGTCAACACAAATATGTTTAGTTTTCAACAATAACAATGATGGCAGTAACGCCGGCAACATCGCAAATAAATCAGTATTGAACTAGGTATGACGTCCCATCAAAATCTTGACGTTCTGAAAAAAAATAATTTTCTGAAACACTAATGGTTTATTCTTCTCAAGGAGTAAATAAGGACAAATTTTGTGTGTTCAAAATTTGATGTGAAAATTTGTGAAATTAACAACAAAATGAACCTGTATCTACAAAAATATACGAGACCACCGAAAATGTTATAAGGATTTCTTCTAGAGGAGACCGAATTACGTAAGTTCCACAAAAAAAATCAAAAAAAGGTGCTCATTGCGACCAAAGTATTACAGCCCCCTGTTAATGTCAAAGAAAATTTAACACCTACAGTTTTCAACCAATGAAATGCGTTTTTTGTTTCGCGTTACCATAGCAACTCGCAAGTATTTTATCGGATTTTTTTCCCGGGGGTAACCCATAGCGATTCATAGTGGCAATTTTTTGACATAAGCAGAAAATAATATTTTATTTGACATAACATATCATATCAAATTCGGCTCTAGAGCAATTTAGCAGACTTATGAAAATAGAATATTGAGCCACATTTTCATTTATCAGTGACATTTTAGAGAAATAGAATATGTCATTTATGAAAGATGACGTTAGAATTTTTAGAAGAAGAACCCCTCAACAGAATAAATTTTCTTCTCCTGAAGATGCTAACCTTGTTGAAGAAACGCTCATCGTAAGTGGATATTAGGATAATTGATCTTCACTCACAAAAAAGACCCAAGACTTTTATGAAAGAACTGAAATATCTTTGATGTATTAGGTCACCTCTCAGAAGATGATTTTCCGTTCCCTTTTCAAAATGATCAAATATGTATCTCTAAGATGAGAATGTAGTTTGTTTCTAGAAAAGTATTTTTGAATAAATATGAATTATCATAGCACATATCCACAGCATTATCAAATCATAATGTGATATTCGGAGATTTATTTTTAGCTTTCTCCTTCTCCGAATCAGAAAATAGAAGTAATCGGAATAATAGTCATGATGAGTGAGCCTCTGAAGAAGCTAGCCACTCGCGCTAGCGAAACGTCAGGAAGAAATTCCAAAGAACGACGGCCTTCAAACCCGAAGAAAAGTAGTAATACTGGAAACCTCGGCCGCGAAAGTCTTAACCATTTTGTCAGAAAATAAAAATTACAACTTTCATGAAAGAGGTAAAATCAAAAAAACTTACAAACACTCTGGAGTCTCTAGTAAAAGTGTTTCCTAATTTATTCATTTTCCCATTTGAGAGCTCAATATATAATTTTATCTGGGCGAAACGGGATATTATCTGGGCTGGAATGAAATATCATTCTGGTGAGTGAAACATTTTCTACAAATTACTCTCTATTTTACTTTGTGTATATTTCCTATGTATGCTTTTTCACATTCAATTTTTATATGCTTCGTATACGAATTGAGCAAGAAAAAGTCTTTTCCATGCAACCCAGTACCCGTCGTGCCATATATGCAGGGAAGTAGCTGATTTAGATGGACTTTTCCTTCATTTTTGTGAATGATATAGGTTCCTATCATCGAGTGTTTGGGATTTTTTTCTTATTTTACGTCTCTCATAGAAGTTGTAATTTTCATTCGACGATTGGGTGAAAGTGAGAGTTTCTCAAATTTCATTAAACCCAAAAAAATACCCAAGTTCATAATTATCATATAATATGGTAATATGTATTTTAGGAACTCTAACTTTAGTTCTTTTATCACTGCACAAATAACCTATTCTGAAAATTGAAAATCCCAATAATATTTTCAATGGACTTTCTTCTTTCCATGCAGGAGCTTTGATAACAACGTATGCGATGCTATATATAGTGACATCACAGTCCAAAGCTGCAGACGTCATAAACAATCAACTAACAGAAAACCAACGCCTGAAATTAGCCGATAATGTCAGTCGCTACTTCGGAAACATGACCCTCATCGATGCAGAGTCCACTCTGTCAGCGCTTGACAACGACAAAAAGGTCATATGCGGTATTCTGGGTGGTATCAAGGAATTCTTTGAACAGGAAATGGGACATCGGACATTTTATGCTAGTCAGGGAGGTTGTTAAGAAGTAATTTGAATTGAATATAAAGGTTTGTATTATCGAGAATGAACTGTTTTTATTGTTTGAATAAAGATCAAGAGATTGCCTCCTTTTCAATTCTTCTTGTGCTGATAACTAGCGAAAATGAGGGAAACTGCGAAAACAACCTTGCTATGATTGAAAGTGGTTTTCGCTATTCTCATTGCAGTTTGTGAGTAGTGCACGAATTTTCTACGGCTATAACAAAATACAGCTCTTGATAATTCAGTGACGTACATTGTATTTCCTCAATTCCATCTCCTTGCCTGATAAAACAATCACTTCATTTTGTTACAGTTGTAGTAATCATTACACGATAAATCAGGTCTCCCCTGGAATGTTAAATTTCAAGCAATCGCATATCTAGTTGATTATTTAATTGTAACTGGATGGAAATTTTGAGTAACGATAAATTTGAAATTTTTGAATTTGAAGTCCACGTTATTTGTTAAGCCATTTCGCTATTATCTGTAATAGCCGTAGAAAAAGTATTAAAAATAACTCGTATGGATTCCTGATTTTACACTCTTGTCATTTGCAGCATTTGTCTCCATACTCGTGGGAAATGACTTCCATTTTTTGCTCTTTGAACAATATAACATTTTGTATAATCATTAATCCAATTTGTCGATTAGCCATAGTCGACATTTCTTGATTATCTATTATCAAAATTTCAAACTGTGAATTACAGCAATGATTAATTACGTTCGTAGATTACAGCAATGATCTGCTATGGATAATTCATAATTCAAACTATTGATTATTTGATCAAAGAACGTAAACTTTCACGGCCGGAGGTAACTGATTCTTGGGTGTTTTCCGGGTTTGATGGCCGTGGTCCACAGGTTTTTATTCCTGACGTTTCGCCTACGACTATGGTAGGCATTATCAAAGTCTGTGAGGTAACGGACGCAATGATCTCGTTCTCACAGTAGATACTACTTCATTGACGTTAAAAAAGAGAGAGTCAAAAAATTCGAAAAAAGAAATATATGAAGTAATATGAACAAGTGTTCAAGTTTAGTACTCACGACGTTTCGATAGTTGGTAATCACAATCGTCTTCAGGTGATGACTGTCATCTTGTATCGAACTGTTAATCAATAAGTTTAGACTATGGATGTGACTGAACCAAAACACGAGACGCATGAAAAGTTTTCATATTCTCACAGGTGCTAATAATTCCAACATATTTCATGTGGTCGTCGAAATAATGGGATGCAAGCTATATAAGAGACTTCCTGATGATATCATAGTATCAGGAAATTTACACATTTTCAAGAAGAATTGCGGAACTGCTATTGTCAAAAAATTGCTAAAATGTAGAGGAGTTCATGTCGTGATTTTGTATTTGTATATGAAATGTACATACATCTATATTTAATTTTATTCATACATATTTGTGATATTTCATTTATGGCGTGTATGCGTGATATTCCATATTTATATCCCGTTCTATTTATTTATATTTATCATTTTACCTATTTTTTCCTATTTTTCTAACCTTTTACACTTTTTTATTTGTAGTACCACGCTGTTGGTGTGCAAACTAATTTGAGAAAATGAAAAGGTTATTGTTATTATTGTTTATATTTTTCGAGCGAATTGGGAGTAGACATAATCGGGAACATAGAAACGAAAAAGAGAATGTATACAAGAGTGTCATACGATATCTATTCAACAACTTTTTATGTGAACCGAAAACAAGAAAAAAACATTATCAGCAAAAAAGTTGTCGCCGAAGTCCCAGAACAGAGTCGAATTCCTCACTTGGCCAAATGAACGAAAATCGAGTAGTTGGAATATCCTAACCTCAAAATGTATCCTGTTTTTGTAACGATAATAGTGAAAGTGTGTGAACTGATGGCCGCACGGGAATCAATGACAGTGGTACGAGATTATGAAAAGTATCGAGAAATTCATTACATTACACTATTCGTATCTTTCATGCTGTGGATGACTGGTTCACGAAAATTGAGGGTGATAGGTGAGTTGCTGAAGAAATCACAATAAGGGTATCTGCTTATTGAAAAATATTGTCCGAAAAATCTCAAACTTGTCCCAGACACATGCATTTTTATTGCTAGTTGAACAAGAAACTATTTGTGTTGAAACCAATCACACGATTAATATTTTGATGCCGAGGTCAATTTCGATATCAAAAACATACTGGAAAATTGAAACAATTCAATTTATATTGAAGGCTCGTCAATATATCGGAACGGCATCAATATTGTTGTGTGAGGGGTATCAATTTCGTAAATAAGTCAAGGACTTAGATATTTTTCAAGATTACTCCATACATATAATTATCTGTATGCATTTCCCATGCTTTCATTTGCTTCTAAAACAATCGGGTTTTTCTTCCAACGGAATATAAAGACGCCATCTTGCTTTGGTAATTGAAATGAACTGAAATTTTGGAAGGGACTTCTACTCGGAGAGATCCTGCAAATGTGATATTGTTTGACTCTCATGCTATTGAAAAAAGCATGTGAACTAAATATTATCTGGAAAATGAAATTCTAAGTATGAAATTCCTTTCAAACTTTGAAACCATCATTTGAATGGTTTTGGTGATTCCATAAAAAAAATGCAATATAGGGGTTGGCAAAATGACTAATATTCCGGTAACGTCTCATTTCTGGCTAAAAAAAAGAATAGTTTTGACGAATTGATGGATTTTTTTGGAGAGACGATTCTTTGACCATTGAATTCATTTAATATCGGATTCAAATAACTTTTTCCACTTCCCGGACGCTTTTTCTTTGAGAAAGTAGCATTTTTCCGGCCTAGTCCGGAAAGTACTTACTTCCCGTTGCCGTTGCCGAAAAAAATAGTGTACGCAACACGACCGAAAACAGTTTTTTTGGACTCGCCTACGGCTCGTCCTAGAATTTTGTCTACTCGTCCAAAAAAAAAAAGTATTTTCCGGACTTGTTACATAAATTACTATTTTTGGTACGTTTTTCGTATCTCTGACGTTAGCGGAGCTCTAAACACTTTCTATATTCCAGTGCACATGGAAATGAGCATAATAGTGACTCAATTTGCCAACCAAGAATCTCTCATAAAATCCCTGACTTCAAAGTATTCCGCATTGAGTTGAATGACTTTCGGTAATATTTCGGTCGCTATGAGCACCCTTTTTTTGAATTTTTTTTGTGGAACTTACGTAATTCGGTCTCCTCTACAAAAAATCTAAATGAAATTATCGGCGGTCTCTCATATTATCAGAGATACAGGGCATTTTTGGTGTAAAACTTCACAATTTTCCACATCAAATTTCTGTTGTTTGAATACACAAAATTCCTTCTTCTTCTGATCAAACACCACACACTCTCTTATTTACTCGTTTTTAACATTTTCAAGCAGAAAAAACCGTTAGTTTTCCAAGAAATGCAATCATTTTCAAACCATAACCAATTTGTTGTGATGTCATAGTGCAATGATAGTCGAAAGTGATGTATTTGCAGTGTTGCCGCTCTCATTGTTATTGTTGATAAACTGAATGCATTAATGTTGACCTTTGGAGAAAGTTGGATTTTTTGAAAAAAATAATGGTTTTTTTCTGCTTAAAAATGTTGAAAACGATTGAATAAGAGTCACTAACGTTTGATCAGAAGATGGAGGAATTTTGTAAAATCAAAAACACAAAAATATTCAAAAAAAAGGTGCTCATAGCGACCGAAGTATTACCTGGCTTTCAAATGGGGAAGTTACGTGACAGCCAGTCCAGGTATCATCGCGTCTATGGGTAAAACTTTTTTTTTCGCGCAGGTATTTGCCTTACGATGTTTGTGACTTTTGTAATAAACTTGGGATCAACGAGAGCAGCAGGAATTTTAAGAAATGAGCTTACACAAGACGAACAACTGACGTTGGCCAATTATGTCAGTCACTACTTCAGAGAAGTGACTCTCATAGATCCGGAGATGACTTTAGCAGCGATTGACACCGATCAGAAGTTGGTATGCAGAATACTGAATGGTATAACGAAGTTTCTTGAGGTAGAAATGAGTCATCGGACCGACTATAAAAGATGGAGTGTTTGTGAGCGAATTCTAAATTGACAATTGTTTTCATATTGAGAAATTGATCGAACTGTTTTTATTATTGATTAGGTGAGAACTTTATGGATGAATAAATCAAAGATTGCCTTTTCTCCATTCTTTTTTTTTTCGAAATCATGAAGAATATATTGCAGTGCTTAGGCGAAAGCAACTTCCGAGAAAACTGAGTTTATATGAATAATATATCACCTATTCTTGCTTATCACTTCATTTGGGCTTTTACGTATTTACCGATAAATTTGTATACAGGGTATTATGTAATAAGTGTCCGATTTTTCACAGAACGATTTCTATTTTTTATTATATACTATTTAATAATAGGGTGAAAATTTGCTTGTGTCCGCAAGACCTTCATTTTTGTGATACAGGGTGTTGGCATTTCATTTCCATTATGGTTTTCCGTAAATAAATTTTAAATAACCTCGATACTTGGACAAAAATTGGTACCAGGGGATTTTTTACTATGAGAAATTCAAATTTGGTTTCAGTTTGGCACTCGATTGTAGGGGGCGCCACCTACAGACACTGTTCTCTTTTAGGGAATCACAACTCTGTCGGGCATGTATGTATCACATTTCCCAGACGAAAAATCAAATCCTCTTTTTATTTTTACGTGAAAAAGTTGCTTGTCAAAAGACGCTACAAGCATCCGTTTTCGAGATATTTTCATTTTAATCAATCGATGCATCCAATCGCGCAAACTGTCTGAAATTAAAAGTATCAAGTAGGCTTGTAAGTTTATTTCGATACATATTTGTTTTTGTGCTGTCATGTCAAGAATAATATATTAACGCATATAGTTCAATAGTATTATTTGTTATTAATGTGACATTCACGAAAAACCAAAATAAATAGTAATTTACGTAACAAGTCCGGAAAATACTGTTTTTTTGGACGAGTAGACAAAATTCTAGGACGAGCCGTAGGCGAGTCCTGGAAGTCTGCGAGTCCAAAAAAACTGTTTTCGGTCGTGTTGCGTACACTATTTTTTCGGCAACCGACCCACTTCCCGGACGCTTTTTCTTTGAGGAAGTAGCATTTTCCCGGCCTAGTCCGGGAATTACGTACTTCCCGGACTAGGCCGGGGAAATGCTACTTTCTCAAAGAAAAAGCGTCTGGGAAGTGGGTACTTCCCGGACGGTTGCCGAAAAAATAAATTTTCAACACCCTGTATCTCTAAAGTGGAAGCCTTGCGGACCCATGCTTACTGGAACTTTTTACCTATCAATAACTGAGAAATCGTCCTGTAAAATATCAGAGTTATTACATAACACCCTGTATACATTCAATACTCACGTTACTGATATATCAAGCTTACGGATGCATCGAAAAACAAAAATATTGGTTTTCCTGAAATACGGATTTTTGACACGGTACGCATCATAACTTATGTAATTGAATGTAGAGTCACAAAACATTTCCCATTTTTATGAAAATTCCACTTTGTCATGACGATATTGAAAATTATAGTTTTTCCATTTGCGCATACTGATCTGACAGTAAGTCTCTCTTCAATTCTGGAGATTTTGATTAAACATGTTTTGAACAAGCGTCGAATTATTTTCGGATATAGTTAAGAAGCTTACAAAGATTTGATTAGAATAGCTATTTATGATATTATAAGTGTTAAAGGTTTTATTTTATGAGTGAAATTTTCGAAACGATTGTAGCGAGTTGAGCAATTTCACGAACAAAAAACTTACTTTTATTAACACAAAGTTTTTTGTACAACTGTATATGTGGTAAGTCAAGGTAAAAACGTCATGGAAACAGAAGAGGACAATGAGTCAAATAAGCATAACATTCAGAAAACATAGTCAAAAAACACAGTTATATCCAGGTAGGAATATTCTTCTACTACCTCCTTTCTTTTTCTTGCTTTTCGTGCAGAAATTCCCTATAAATGGATTGAATTCCAGTTTTTTATTCGGGGGTTATATCCCGAGTGCACCAAGTTTAATCGGTTAAAATGTGTGCTGCACTTCCATGATTCTCGAAATTTTGCTTAGCAAATGACTTGAGTGTATGATAATTTGATAAAATCCCGAGACCGCAGATCGAGGGATTTTATTTTAAATTATTATACACGAAAGCATTTGCTTGAAAGCAAAATTTTGAAAATCATGGAAATGCACGCATTTTGGTCGATTGAACTTGGTGAAGGAGGGATACATGTTTAGATTATTTCCAGAAAACATGTAAACTCAGGAAACATCAAAATCGAACACAGGAACAATATAGTACCAGAGATACTACCTGAAAAGTGATCCAAACGCCCGGTTTATTTCGAACATTTTAATCGGTTAAAAGGTCTAGTGCATTTTATCGCTGTAAAACTCTGTAAAAGTAGTCTAGCCTTCAACTGTTTCATCGTTTATTCGCATTGAGGGAAATAATCAGATAAAAAAAAACATTAAATAGTCCCTCAAACTTCAATCTCTCCATGGAAATACTCCATTCTCTGAGTATTCGGGAATCATACTCTACGAGTGTGATCTGAAATTTTGAGAAAACTTTCTATGTATTGAGTCTCTTCAAATGATGTTTTAAATGTGGTATTTCGCCTTTTGAAAAAATCGGGAGAAGGGATAGTGGGGTGCATGGAACAGTGTTTTCCAGTACAGAATGTCCCAATGATTTTTATATATCTGTTTTTTCCGGAAATATTCGAGCTGGGAGGTTTTTTATCGTAATATCTCTAGAGCTTGAATTTCATCCGGAAACATTTTCAATGTGTGAATTATCTTGAAGAATCCTCGAATGAAATACCAGAAATTTAAGTTGAATTTGCAGAGATTCAGTACGAAAATTCAATGTAAACAAAGTTTCAATATAATAGAGTCGAATTAATAATTATTTTCATTTGAGTGGAAACTCTGAACAGCTATAATCCGCAACTAAGTGAAGTCCTTCACTAGATCCACCCGTTTTCAAAGTTTTTTATTAATTCCAACAACAAAGTTGATAGATCACGGCACGGCTATTACATATCAATATGAGGTAATTTTTACTTGCTAGGGCGATTTCCACTCAATAATTTGGTGGTTGTCATAACAACGTGTCGAAACGTAACTAACAAACATGCTAAAATTCATAGGTACGAAATTTTTGTTGGATAATCTTTTATTTAATATAGACCAAAAGGCAGTGACATGTTTTTTTGATCAATTTTCCAGTCTGCCTTTTGGAAGACGAAATTCTTGAATCGAAAATGAATCACTATTTGCAAAACTCCACCAGTTGCATGATACTTCATGTTTAACCCAGAATTTGTGTTTGTTGGAACACTGTAAGTATACTTCCAGAGAGTTGTCCCCATTTTGCGTCAATCTCACGATGACACATCCTCAGAATGGTCGTACCACCCTGTATAAACCCATCCAACCTCAAAAAACATGCCACACCATCGTCAGCTGATATGCCCCTCCATCATATTCTTCTGACAGTGTTTTTCTATTTCATTGGGCCCAAATAATTCAATACCTTCTTGAGTTCCCAAATTGGACAGCAAACCAGAAATCAAAAAGCTGGAGTTCTCTCCAATCACGAACAAAATGGAGAAAATAATCAACGAAAGGAAGGTTCGAATGTTCGAAACATTGGAATACATCGCCATACAAGCTGACATGAAAGTGAGAACATTTCAAAAAACTTTCAACGCAATTTTAGTTGCTGGATGTATTACTGCTGCTGGCCTAGCATTATATCCTCGAGTACAATACGGAAAACACATAGGTGAGTTTTAGAGGAATAGGAATATTTGAGGAATAGCTGGGAACAATGAACAATTGAACAGTTTTAAAAGTGGTATCATACTAATACAGCTTATATCCTAATCGTTGATCCATATGAATTTCTATAACATTCCGTTGAGTTGATTCTTGAGTAAGAAACAAAGGTTAAATTGCAGTTTGTCTTGAATAAATCAGGTCTGATAATGACTTTGTTTCAAAAGCATTTATTTTTGCTGGATTGATCATGCTGTTTTTCTACAGTTGGTTTCAGTTGTCATTTTTAATTTCTTGTATGATAGCTGTCACCATATTTCTCTCATATAGATCACAGACTGCTGATTCATTCCAATGAGATAGAAATGATCATTATATAAAGAAGACTTGCCATTTGACAGGATAACAACTGACCCTCATAGGTATATACTCGATACACCTGTCAACTATCAAATTTAACCCGGTTATCTGAAGTGAATGTAGCAAGAGTTGTGTTTGAATCTGAAATTATGTCAAATATTCAAAACGTATAAAACCTGAAGATAGATCTCGACTGTCCCATGTCTCCAATGTCAACAATCAATTTCTAGCCCGTATCTTTCGAAGATCTGCATTTTATCTGTAGGATTGATTAGGTCCAATGCTAAATTATATCGGATTGATTCGAATGGTTCGACCCAATCTGAAAACTGTTTCATACCCAATGGGTGGATCTGGTAATCAAATCACAACCGATTCAATCGAATACAAACTTGTGACATAATACTCTATTATGATAGGAACTATCATTCTTGATCTATGATTGTGTTCTACAAGGCACTTCTACTAGACATTTTTTCATTGTTGCCAGAAAATATGTTTTGTCGTATATTCTGAGGAGAATGCCCTGCACAGGGTGTGGATTATTATGACTCTAGAAAAATTAATTTGAAAATATTCCATCCGAGATCTCTGTTGAAAATTTGCATCAGTTTTCGAAAGTCGTAAATACAGGTGATCCCTGGTGATACCAATATTACTCTGTTTTTTAGAAATGACTTTTAGAGTATACTTGAGAATGTATTTAATTATCAAGAAATGTAAGATTGTACAATAGCCATACAAAAAATGAATAAAAAACGGATTCCAGAAGGAAACTGTCCAGACCTAACTATTTCAACTGGGAATATAGCGTGTATCACACAACGTTTGAAAAGTCTTATTTAGAAAAAGTTTTTTAAATCATCGGAAAATGTTCTATTTCAATTTCGTTATTTTAATTCACCAAATATAATCCGAAACAAAAATCACCCCGCAAATTCCATTTGGGTCATGATTCACAATTTCAGAGATTTTTTTTCATCTGATATGTAACTTCTTGATCGATGTGTCAGATATGTAATGATAATTTGAAATTGGGGGGAAAATGGGACATGTGAAGGGTTTTCATCAACATTTCATTTGTTATTCTATAGGTTAGGTTTTTTTGCAGTCTTCTCTCAGTCTATATGTTGAGTACAAACTATACTGAAATGAAGCAGGGGCTGATATTAGAAACACACGCTTTAGAAATCAAATGAATAATCTCATAATCGGAAAAACAAAAAAAAACCGTGACCTTCTTCTGCTGGGAGGGGAAACTCACTCAAATGGAAACATAATCACAAAGTTTTCTATGAGATTTTCACTATTTATCTCAGGGAAAACTGTATAGGTATGTTCATCCACACTCGTACTATAATAATACACTTAGATGCCCATAATCCGTAGAATAATGAGATCCATTATGGTACAGATTTTTCATCACGATACAGATTTTCAACTAATAGAAATCCATTATTTTTCATGCTGTGCACTTGACGTTGGTCAAAATCGGTAGGTGTTGAATTTTCATAGAATGCAGCTGAACTTCGATAAATATATTATCAAAATGTCTGATATCAGCGATATAGAAGAATACCCATCGACTCCTCTATACATGGGGAGAAATTTTACCACTAAAATCTAAGAAAGTGTACGAAAAACAATATCAACGGTATCTCTTATTTCTCAAAAAATCTCAGTCAACTAGCTCGTGATGAAGCCAGCTAAGGCGCTTGATTCGAACTAGACCACAATATGAGACGCGGATTCGAAACCAGTCTTGGGGATCCTCTTTTTTCTTTTTTTTCCTTCTGTTCATTTCTTATTGTTGAATTTTTTCATCACAATTTTGAGGAATTATTCAAAGATATACGATTAATTATTGTGTTCAATACAAATATAATATTTATAGTTATTCACTTTTTATCGAAAGTGAAAAAAATTGCGTATGCAACTCTCATGTAATGGTTATTGATACACTTGCATAAACCAAACGAAACTCACCTTTGGTTCGTTTCGTATCCCGGTGAATGCTCGTGTATTAATAACCATCTTTACATGATCGTTGCATAATATACTATTTTATTTAGATTTCCATCTAGTATCAACTACTCATAATGAATAAATAAAAGAATGTTGTTTGGGTGAAATAATGAATTGAGGAATGTGTGAAATCGTGATCAGTTGTGGAGGTTAGAAGTTGGTGTTGTGATGTGGGTGGAACATATAGAACATATTATGCGTACTCTGTAGAATAATTATTATAGCTAATCGTGCGGCAAAACATGCAACAGGTGTAGAAAAGTGCTAATTCTTCACGAGTTTGGAAAACTAGTAAGAAAGTGCATTTTTGCTCGTATTACACACTATACCATATCTACAACACACTTTTTGCTGAAAATAATACTAAACTATGATTATCAGTGACTCATTCTTAGCTTTCTGGTGCCAAAGAGAAGCAAATAGTTGATTTAAGCATTGAATATATTGACCATACAGTAGAGGTTTTTCTTGATTTGGACAGTTCTTCAAAATATGCCATAATAATATTTTCAGAAACACTTTCAGTTTTCTATTTCTTCTTCCTTTCCACAAACTGTTTGTATGCAGTTTCATATTCTTCTCTAGTAAATTCAATGACTATGAATTAACTCGTTCTCTTAGTTCTGGCGGAGTATTTTCAATTCTGTCGCTTACTTTTTTAGTATAATCTTATCTGAAAAATTATGGGACTAGTATAATTTACAAGTAATTGATGCTTGACGTTCAAATTCAAAAGACTCGATAGATGTTGCTCCGTTGCCTAGCAATGGATAGTTTGTATGAATTTTGTCACAGAAAAGTCACTTTGTGGCAAAGAAATGTCACTTTGCGGTACACTATTGTCAACTTTCGATTATTTTGAAAAATAATCGTGTTTGCGATCGTAAAATTTTACAGAAAAGCTTGATTTGGAGTGTGGTTGTAGAAAAAGTAATTTCCTGTTCTAGTACAAAGAAGTATCATTTTCCTCACGAAATATATAAAAAAGAATGTGTAGCTGATTGTGCGGTAGAAAACTTCACGGTACAAGTGCAGGAAAGATGAATTTTCTGCAATATATAGGGCGAAAAATGATTACGAAAAGTGCACTTTTCACTACTGGGAAAATAAGAAAACGCCTTCATACGTAACGAACCTCCCATTGATTGTTGTTTTTGTGCAGCCGCATCCATAGTGCTTGCAGTGTCCGTGGCACCAAGGATAGGATTGAAGAAAGCCGAAGTAGTGTTGAGAGAGTTGACGATGGAACAACGGGATCGGTTGCTATGTTACGTCAGTGGATTCTTCGACGGGTTCGAACTTGCTGATCCGGCTGAGAATGTGCTGACGCTCTGTGATTCTGAAGGGGCCGTGCGTGGAATAGTACGATGCCTTGGAACGTTTTTCGAACTGGAGTTGGGATACACAGCCATTTGCACAGAGCAAATCGTTTATAGGCTGTCTGTGGTAGGAAGAGAAGTATACACTCCTCTCTGATTCATTTTGAAAACAGCAGAAAGAGAGATCAGCTACTTATCGTCGTAGAAAAACTCCATAGAGTATCAGAAATTTGACCTTTTACTTTTAATGACCATTCCTTGTTTAACCTTGATTTGTATGAGAATGAAATCACTTCGAAAAATATACAGTGTCATCTTTGGAGTTTGTAACATTTGGATTCATTTTCACTGATAGATTCTCTTGGTATGAAACCTTCGTTTAACTTTTTGCTTCAAATCGGACCAAAAAAGATATGTGAGCATTTCTCAGACACTTTCATACGTTATCTGTCAAAACTCCCCTTTTCATTCAGAAGAAAGAAACAGAAAAATACCATTCTTTGACAGAATTTCAGAAAAAATAGTTTGAGAATTGTTAGTCGTTCAGTTTTATAATAATGTGTAGAAGTTGAAACTCAATTTTTTGGGGGTTTTTAAATAAATAAAAAGTAAATTTGCAATCGAAAGTTGACAAAATCGGTTAAAGTTAACGTATCTATAAATGACATATCGTTCTGTTTGCCTATTATAATATTATTCATCATTCAAAACGTTCATTCTGAATAGACTAACGTTCATTTGAAAGAGTCAAGCATGAGTTTTGCAAAATTCAGATATTTTTTAAATTTTCCAAGAACCGATCAAGGTTTAATTTTCAACTCAAAGAATATAACTGATCTGAACACTCAACAATTAAATTGTCATGGTTCAAATTATACTGATAGTCGAAATGCGAAAAGTCAAATACCTAGTTCAATTTTAACTTTTGTATATTGTCACTCAGAATTCATCACTACAATGATTCAATTGGATTTCAGGTTCTTCAGTTGTATCCATATAATGAAAAATTCAGACCTTTCAGCTTTCTGAAGGGAATGAAAATGAAAACTATCTGAAATTTGTTACTTTACTCATGCTTCTGATTTTTTTTAAAGAATGAAGTGATTTTTCAGATTATGTCAACTACTGTAGATTGAAAATAACAGACAACAAATTCAGGCCTAGCTCAATGGAGTACGATATAGTGTGGTTATGTAGTTATGTAGCAAAAAAAATTATATATCTTCTTTCGGAAATCAATATCCGCCTTTTTTTTCATCCATTTTAAATATAACCATTGCCGATGTTCAATTTCATAAAGGTCAGATAATGAAAACTATCACATGTTCCAAACTCCAGTGGCAATACTGTATAATATGAAATTTTTTTAATTGTTATGATTATTTTTGTGTGTTCAGTCAGGATGTTTTGATAGCTAAGTCATTGCTCACGATATATCATTTATATAATATTTTTCAGATTTTTGTAGAAATAAAAATCAGAGAAAAAATGTTTTTCATTTCATGAAAAAATCACTTCTTGGACATAAAACCATTTTCATGAGTAGGATTGAAAGTACACACAGTACGAATGATTGCAACTATTATTACTATCATTATATGATATACTTCTTTTTTCAGTGGGTATTAAGATCCCAATCTTCAGTCTGAAAAAAAAAAAGATTTTTAGAGGGAAATGGAAAAATATAAATAACCGGGAAAAAAAGCAAGTGGAGAACCCTAGAAAATAAAAAATAACATGAAAAATTTCGAAAATTGGGTTAACCTCCGACGTATCTGTTGCTAGTATGTTCAATCTAAACGCTTGGTGAAAAAGGCATCTGAAAGTGTCCTTTCGTATATATGATTAAAATTGTTCCATTGTCTATATGTTCCAGAATAACGGATACTTATTGGTGGCTGTATTGAAAGATATCCTCATCATGTATTCTATTGATTGGGAAGGAAAAGGCTGGAATAACATAAAATTCATGCTTTTTCACAAGTACTGAATATCGATTATCGATAAAATAATGTACCCATCAACATATTTGATAATTGTTTGAATCGATGAAAATTACTTCATATTATCTTTGAATAAATCAGTGCAAGAATATCACCACCCAGCAAAATAAAAGCAGATGTGTATTGTCTGAGCGGGTGATTTAATCCTAGGTTCTTCCCCCCAGTCATACTTAATAATATAAGTGATACTAATAATACATCGACTCACTCCTTCTTTGTAGCTGCCTCCATAGGATTGGCGTTGACAGTAGGATCGAAACTGGGATTGAAAAACGCCGAAGAAGTGTTGAGAGATGAGCTAACTGAAGAACAACGGGATCGACTCATGCGTTATGTTGGTGGTTTCTTCGATGGAGTATCCCTCACTGAAGCCCCTGAAAATATGTTGGCTCTATCCTATTTCAGGGACGCAGTACGTGGTATCCTGCGAGGAATCAGAACTTTCTTCGAGCAGGAGTTGGAATATGCGGTGATTTATGATGAAGTGGTACGCTGATGGATTATTGAGTTTACAATTACTCATGAGTCGTTTAAAAAATCGACTTGGAAACTGTAGAAGTGTGACAATCACAAATTAGCAGCTTCTATTGATACTAAATTCCCCAAAGTTGACTGGGAGAGTGCACATAAACAATTTAAAGATTTCATATGGTTTTCTTCAGTTCTTCAGCTTGTTCTGAGATCATTTTCATGAAGGAAAAACTACATAGATACGTTTTCATTAGATATTTTCAAACTATACTCTTTCTTTTCATTTCGTCAAACCATAATATTGGGCAAAATCAGATACTGCTGAATTTCCATTGATTTTATATTTTAAAATTTTCATTATTTGAAAATAAAAATTACCAGGTTTTTCAATGTTAGTTTTATTTTGGAATAATCATAAAAATATGCTTTTTCCACGTCTACTAATGAGGGCATTTCTTATTTGACTTGATCTCAAGATTATAATGAAAAATGTTTATTAAAACGTTTGTTTTCGAATCACTTTTATTCGTTTATTCAGCTGCAGTTTCGCCTCAAACATTATCATATATATACTATAAACTGATTTGATATGCAGTAAATATTCTTTAATAGCCTTCCACCATATTCCACCACTTTCGGTAATGAATACTTATTTATTTATTCATTTATTTTTATTTATTTATTTAACGGGTAGTCCCAATTATAATTTGTTTTGAGAAAAAAAGTTTATAAAATCTTAAAGCTAACTAAAGATAAATACATAATACAATACAATAATATAGAACACACTACAATATAACGGTAATACAATAAAGTGGTAAATATAATATGAAGTACAAAACCATATAATGAAATAATACTACAAAACAATGAAAGGAAGTGTTTCAGGAAATAATGCGACTCAGTTCAATTTTAATGGTATTTCTAGAGCTGCTAAAGATATCAACCTGTTGATGCTTATTTCCATTTCTGAGCATTCGGGTTATAGGAGAGAAAAAATCATAATTTGTGAAATGAAACGGTATTTTGAATATTTCGTTACTGACTCTGGTCTGTCTGTTGACATTCAAATTGATTAAAGGTAAAATCTCCTCGCAGTTGATGTTGCCAGATAATTTTTTTTTTTTTAAAACACATCTAAAATGATTCTTCTGTTCTCCAAAGATAATAGATTCATCTGATCTCTAATGTTGTTGTATGCATATTCTCCTCTTCTTAGACCTAGCTTGTATGCACAAATCCTAAGGAAAGTATTTTGTACAGCTTCAATTTGGTTTTTGTGTATCTCATAGTATGGGCACCAGATTATTGAAGCGTACTCCAACAATGATCTAACTAATGAACAATATAATACCTTGAGAGTGTTCAAACTGAAATCCTTACAAGATCTATTAATGAAGCCTAACATCTTGAGTGATTTAGCTATGATATACTCATTATGAGATATGAAGTTCAATTAACGATCAAACATAATACCTAGGTCCTTCATCACTCTTTTCCTATTAATTGGTATATTGTTGATACTGTAGTCATGTACAAGAGGGTGATTAATTCTATAAAATGTCAGTAACATTTGGATATATTCAAGTCCATGTAATTCATACTACACCAGCCATAAAATTGTGACAAATCTTATTGCAAAAGCGAGACATCGTTTGTAGAAGAAATTGATTTGAATATTTTAACGTCATCAGCGAAAATGAGAACCTTACAATGTTTTATAATTGTAACTAGGTCATTAATAAATAGGTTGAATAGCAAAGGTCCATATTGGGAACCCTGAGGAACAACCGAAGGTACAGGAATTGTGAATTCTGGTCATTAATGACCTTATTTCCCGAATCATGATTACGTGTGACAGTGTAGGTACGCTGATTGTGAGATGGCTGATAGATTTAATTCACATCCACAACGTTTATAATTTTGATATTTAAAGGAATATTAACAAGTGAACAATTATCTTTACACATAAATAGATGTGCAGTGTAGAGAATCAGTATTGAACAATCCAGAGCTGTTCTCACGAATACTTTTGATATGTTGTGATTTCTGTATTTCCATAATCACTGAATAAAATGCTGTAAAATGGTAAGAGAATCATAACAAGAGAAGTAAGATCGATATAACATAATGACTACAGCTCATCCAATCCATATTGGCACAGAACTAATAACGTATATGGCCAGCAATCTCTGTCAAGATTACTTAGATAAAAAACCACCTATTATATGTGTTCACTGTATTGAAATGTATTTCTAGAAGGTGTTTTTTCTCTCATCACCGTCCAGACTATCAGTATCTGAGTTTGTGCCAAGATGGATTGGATAAGCTGTACATTCATCTTGAAATTCTCTATCCGCTTTTAATTCGACAGCATGTAGTCGAGTTAACGCTTCCTCCAGTTTATGTCGCAATATATAAGTAAATTTTAGAATCCCATGCTTCAATCCGATAGCAAAAACTTGACTTAGCAGCAATATGTCAAAGTTGAATTTCTTGTATTCTACTATTTGAGTTGAATGAAAAAAACTGCTCTGTTCTTTGGACCATACGTATCTTTGATTTAATATTATTCTGCTCTCCACTTTGAGAAAAATAACCCATCATATGACAGGCAATTAACAATCATTCTGACGTTGGCACTTTCACCTGACATTTGTCAATTTCATAGTCGTTTATCTCGTAGTTCAACTTTTCTTCAAGGCGATCAGTTGGGTCTTATCCTATATATTATGTGGTTCAATCCAATCCAAACACTTTATATATCCATTGGATGGATCGGAATCAATTATAATGGGTTCGACATGACTGGATCCGATCCACTTGATCGATATATAAAGTTTTCACCCAAGTCATTTCTATTGAAAATAGGAATGGATTCAACTTATCGCTCTGAAGAGTAGTGAAATTATGGAAGAAACGAGTTTGAAATTGACGAATGTCATGTGAAAGTAACTAACGTCAGATTGATTGTTCATTGTGTCAGGTGTCTGTCATTTGATGTTTTTTCATATCTTTCAAAGATGATAGGTTCACATTTTTGTATGTTTGTGAATCCTCCTGTTTGAAAGCTAGACATATATCAAGAGAGAGTGTTACCATTATACTTTCTACATAGAAGAACATTCCTCTCAATGTTTTCAGCACGTTTTTGAAGAGAAAATATTTTACACCAACATCATGTAGATTTGCAAAATTCGTGTGGTAAACCTCTACTTTGACTTTTACTATCACCCCTGTATATTGAGTGCTGAACAGAGCCTCGATCGTTGTCAGTCAACTGATATGTCTCGTCCATTGTAGTGTGGGTTTTTATTACACGTCATTTCCAAAGACAACACTTCAGTTGCTCATTTGAGAAAATCAACCTGAATTGGATGGTGATTTTCCTTGCATCATTCAAAAATGGATAGAAGAGGAAAAATCATAGTGGAAGCCCTCGGGCTATTAGCACGGAAAGCTAAAATGACAGTTATCGTTATCGGTGGCTGGAAACTGGTATCACTAATTGTTTCTTTGATTGCCGTAGTAGCAGCTGTAATCGTCCTGGAACCATATGGAAAAATCCTAGGTGAGTTTTGTTGGGAGTGTTCTAAGATTTTTCATAAACAAAAGTGAGGTTACAAGTATATTAGGCATTCCAGATAGTTGTCAAATGAATCAATATGACATTATCTGCCCTCCCCCTAGAAATTTTCGTTTGTTTTTTTTACAAGAGACCTAGTGATTTCTATGGTGAAACTGATAAGCCCTTGAGGATTTGAATAATGGAAGATAAAGATACACGATTTTCACACTGGTTCTACCAATGAATCGTTGAAAAACCAGCAGAAAAAAAACTAATCGGTTTGTTTATTGTTTGCCCCCCAGACATCACGTGATCTGGAATGCCTAATTGAAAGTGGGTTAACAAATAATGCCATTTGTTATAAAAGGCATGAATGACAAAGTGTTAAGGTGTTATTTTTCCTATGAGCGTTCAAAAAAAACGTTTCCCAATAATTTTCTGTTCTACATAAAACTTAACAGAAATATTTCTTTGCAATTACACACAAACACGAGTTATAATGGAATTACCAGAATCAAAGATAGTTTAAGCTTTTCCCAATTGGATTATTTTCGCTTCAATATCTCCCCTGATGATTTTTAAGTGTGAACTGAAGCAGAAAATACAGGAAGACAGGTTAAAAGCTAATGACATGAAAAACAACTCAATTTCGATTATATATTATCATGAATTCGAACAGAAATGTTGCTTTGCAATGACTTTGAGCTCGAATGAGTATTGTTCTACTATATGATTACCAAGAAATATCATTGTTTCAATACTAATGACAACACATTTCGCTTCAATGTGTACTGATGTTTTCTGCTTCAGAATAGGATGACAAAGATTATTATTATCGTTAGTGAGATTTCATTGCTTTCACGCCATAAAAGAATGGTATCACAGGCCGATATATCCAGCGTTCTCAGATCATTCACATATATTTAATAAAGAAGAAGGACAAGGATGAATCCTTGTGGAGCTCCACAGTTCATAGGTATCCATATTAATGAAAGTTTCTCAAGTTTTTACTGCCTTGGTCCTTCCTGATGAGTTGAATTAACTATTTTTTCTTGACTTGAAGAAGAATAATATCCTATATTAGAAGTATTTGCTTCCTCTCGTCAGTTTAATGAAGCACGTAATAAAATCAAGTGTGCTGAATGACTCACCAATACTAGAGTATTTGGTGAGATATGTTTTCAGAGTGAAAACAATGATCTTTGATAAAATTTTAAAGTTATTGATATTCGAAACTTTTTGTAGAGATCAATTACCCTAACAGCAAGCTGATATGTTGCTCTATTCTATCGTTTTCGTTTCTATGACCAATACATTCAAAATTTTCACCTTTTTTTTCGTTCTACTTCGTACCTGAATTTTGTACTCTCATTGTGTATTCATTGATCTTTATTTTGTTTTTAGGAATCGTCTCATTAATGTTATTGTACCACTATTACTGTGTATATACAGTGGAATGTGCCCAAAAATTAATCTCCAATATGACGATAGATCAACAGAGACGTTTGCTTACTAATGTCAAAATCGTATTCGACGAATATCGAATAGAGCGTGGTGTAGTAGATGCGATGATGGTTTTGAAAAATCCGTGGGCGAAACGGAAAGCTTTAGCTGGTATGAGACGATTTTTCATTGAGGAGATGAAATACTATTCTGACACCATTTACTATCCATTCATAGAGCGGTGGAATTGAATATTCCATGGAAAATGTTGTTGTTGTTGTGATGTATTTATTTATTAATTTTTTATCCGGAGAAACAGACGAATGTTACAATCGAATGACTTGTTCGACACTCGATCGAATTTGACAAATTATGACAGGTCAAACGATCTTCAGTAGATTTAGTATGAAACAGTTTCTGGGGTTCTTTTCTTGATTATTCACACATGGATATATAGCAATATATAGCATACATAATCCTGTGCGAAAGGTCAATAATAGACCCCCTGAAACTTTGACTCTATCGAAAGTTTCGAAACAATGAAACATTGTAGTTAAATAGTACAAATTGGGACATTTCAGTCCTATTCATACAATTCTTTTTTCTGTACCTGTTGTGTTTTATTTATCAATTATTCAAGTTCCTTTTCGATGATTTTATAACATTACTTCAATGAGTGATAATTTATTGAAGCTCATTTTATATATCTAAAGTTCTGGAATATGTTCTTAAATAAAGATTGAAATTGTTCCATTTTTTTTATTTCTTGATATATCCCAACTCTGAGTTATATGTAATAGTATTATGCATATACAAAATGTTCCAGAATGTCGTTATCAGGCGATATCTTGGTTATCTGAAAGAAATTTAGAATTTGAACTATAAAAGGTGGATGCTCGTTTAATAGTTATTTATGATATAAGTGTTAAAACTAAATTTTTAATGCACGCATGTGAAGGTTTGCAGAATGAGCGAAGCGAATTCTGCAATTCACATGAGTGCCTTAAAAGGTACTTTTAACACTTTCTACAAACTTCCAAATAAATAATTATACAGTTTGAATTAAATTTTAACGGTGCAGCGAACATTACCAACAACATCAATCCAACAACAAACATCCGAAGAAATTGTGGCCTCAACTTCGACTGGAAATTCAATTATTTCTACGCATCATTCTTCCTTAGCCATGGAAAATGATAAAACAGCACTGCAAGAAATTAATTTGTCAAATTGCACAAATTGTACTATTAATATTGATGTTAATAAATAAAATCTAAATATTTTGACGTTTGCTTTCAAAATCTGTCAATTCACTTTTGACAGCAGTGCCATAAACATTTTAAGGCACTCAGTGCCATAAAGTGATTTTAAGGCACTCAGTGCCTTAAAGTGACATTTTTAAGGCTTCTATGGAGTGCTAAAAATGGCATTTTGAACGCGTTTGTAGAACAAACATTTCATAAAACTTCTATAAATGAAGTATCAAAAAAAAATTTACAAATACTTGATGTTTATAATATGTGTATCATTCATAGTCGTTAAATATACTATATAGTTTTTTGGATCTTGCTCTGTTTTTGAGGAAATTAACAAAAATCAATTCAATGCATGTAAACAAAATCAGAATTGTTTTACAACGTTATGAAGAATGATATAGATGAAAAAGTTGTAGTTTCGGTAGTTCGATGCGAAATCGCCCACATCTCTTCAAAAATATCGTTGTTGTTCTAAAATTGTTCGTTCCGTTAACCAGCTGTCGAACGTCAACCCTCAAAAGTCGAAACTTGTGCGAGCAATGAATATTGGTTAGGTTATTTTCCGGGACGCTACTAGAGATTATGATCGAAATCTGATTACAGCCAAATCAGCCCATCGATACCCTGAATACCACCACCAAATAAAAAAATTGGTTGAAGGACTATTGAGATACCCTGTATCTTGAAAACGAAGCATTGTCGGACCTGTGTTTACATTCAAGTTTTGAAACTGCTGCCGATGGCGTTGCCTCTTGGAGGTTTACACCATCTGCACCAGTTTCAGAGATTCACTTCGTAAGGAGTAGATGTTTGTGTTCACAGTCCAGTCAAGTGTACACTCTGTATAGCTAGTGTAGATCGTGCTTTAGGTCCTTTCAGCTTCCCAATTAGACTGGTTCTGAATTGTTCCGAACTAGTCACCAAGGTGGGCATTAAACGTGAACTGGCCCGAAATATTTGGCACTACAACTACTGTCCCACTGCATTGAACTATTTCTGATTGTTTCTTTTGGTAACCGAACAAGCCTATTGATATCATGTGACTTTCAATCCGTATGAGTTGTAGGCCTTCTCTAGAATACATCGTAGATAATCAAAAATATCACTTATTCCATCACAGAAATGTCGAACAGACAGGAATTAATAATTGAAGTAAGTGCCCTAGTGGCAGAAAGCGTCGGAATGAAAGTGAGAACCCTTTCCAGGTTGTATCAACTGATTGTTCTCGTTGGGGTATTTGGAAGGGTGGGCTATCACTTTGGCGGACTAACTGGATTGTTTTAAGGAAAGTAAAGGACGGGGTAATCCGAAACAGTTTCCTTCCAGATCACTAAATGAGAGACAGGTAATTAGATTAATTAGGTTAGGTAGAGATTCTCGATGTCAATGAAGGGATCTCATAAAAAATATACCAAAACAGATCAAAGTCGTATATACCGGTTGGTTCGAACTAAGTGCCCATCATTGAATAGTATCGAATTCATCATTGAATCTACAGTAAAATAAAACTTTCCATAGTAAACAAGTAACGTTTTCAATGAAAAAAATGGTGCAAAAAACAAAAGAGAGGTTGAGTATCGCTCCTTAGGCTTTATAAATGACATGCCTCAAGTTTAGATATTATTAGGTAGAATGTCATGTTCAAAATTCGAGAAGCTGTGTAATGATTTTTTTTCTGTGGAGTGACATGACATTTCCGAAGGATTGATGACATCTAAGTTTCACGTTACGTGGTTACTGTATTTTTTAAATGATACATAGAAAAAGTCAAGGTAGCTAAAGTTACGAGATCTGAGGGGCCATTATTGATTACTAGAGAAACGTATCAGCATAGAATTGGATCATAAACGAATAGAAATGCATGTCAACATATTTATTGTTATTCTGGTTTACTGCCTTCACATCTTGACACTTTTTCGGAAAAATTTCTGGAAATAATATTTTTCATCTGACAAGGCGGAAAGTGGTACTTTCCTGCACAACAACATTAACAACATTTATCTTTATGTGTGGAAATATATTGCACTTCCTTTCCTGAACACAACAGAACTTCTTCCAATTTGCTTGAAAATCCAATGAATGATATCAAAACACCAGACTCTTCCATTTACACAACGCAGGTTAACGATGACTAGTTATCATCAGTAGAACATTTACACTTTTAGTGTCTCGAAATGATGAAAAGTACTTTATTTATATTTATTGAGTGAATTTTTCATGACCTTGATATATTTTTCCGTTCAGGAGTTATGAGAGGTTGAGGGATATTCATTTTGCAGTTACTCCACTAGCAGTGGTCCTCTATAACTTCAAAGATATAGGAATGCGAAATGCTGACAGTGTCATCAGAAACGAACTTAACCCAGAACATGAGGAACGTTTGGTCCAGTACGTCGTTCCTTATTTTCCCAGGAAGGAATTTGACGATGCAAATGCTGCTTACAGTGAGATCAAGGAAAGCACGGATAAATGCGTGATAATACAGTGCGTAGAAACTTTCTTTCATGAAAATATGGATTACGAAGTTCTTATCACTACTACTGATAAATGGAAATGTGAGACTTGTTCAGAAATTGACTGATTGCTTTGTGTAATTTTCATGAAAGAGTTGTTGAATGTACTTAGATAATACTGACGTTTGATCATTAATGTTTATATTGGGTTCATTATAGGTATTTGATTATATAATGATTCATATAAAAATGAAACTATCGAAACAACTCTTTCACAAAAACGGTTCTGAATCGGCTTCAGTGTTGTTTACCATATTTTTTATTGTATTGATACGTACTTTTCCATTTTTATATTATTTACTTCACTGAAATCTGCTCAGGAAACTTAGTTATAACAAAAGACAAATGAAACAATCAATTCAGATAACTGAATAAAGAATTCCATTCAAATTTCGTGTGTTTGTCATTAAAATTGAACAAGAAATTAATCACCTCTAATTCAGCGCCCGTCGCCACATGTAGGCAGGAGTACAAGATAGACAGTAGAAGATAATAGTTACATATCAATGAAAAGAGTCCGCATATAACTCCTTTCACACAAAATCTGTAATCAACTCATAGGACCACTTAATGAATATTTTACCATGCTCAGAAGACATGAATCTGAATAATACCTGAAGTTTTGAATGAATCATTGCAAAAATCCTAGATATTTACTTATTGATTATGGTAACCCAGTCTGCAGCTTTTTCGTGTCAGGAAATCATCCATCTCGATGATGCAAATTATGATTAGTAGTACTCGCTCGTAGAAAAAATATATGAAAACAGTTTCTAAAATAGCTTTTCGAAAGTTCTTTTTCTGTTTCTTACTAAGAAATATTTTGCACGCATGATGCTAACTCCTGATGATTTATATTGCAGCACTATCCGCATTCTTTTCTCTAGAAGAAAACTGAAGCTTGTCTGTTTAGTCTGGGTTTGTTTTGCGAAAAGCCAAATCCTAGAAGCATTTCATGTAACAATTGGATAAATGATATTTACCCCCTATTTCGATCCCTCTGAATCCGAAAATACCGTTTATCAAGTCGAAATCCCAACCGGAAGTGGGATATTCAAGATGGCATCCATAATGACCCTAAAATCAAATTATTTTTTACTTTTAGTCACCCATAAGACTTAGGTGTCGATGTATCGGGGGTCTAGAACACGATAAGACACTTAAAAATTGAATTGGGGCATTAAAAGTTCATCAAATGAATAAATTTTGACGAAATGGAGCAAAATTCCAAAAATTTTGTGGAAACGTGTTGTATATGCTTGCATACGTTTTCGAGGGTGCTTAATACGTTTATGAGCTCAAAAAAGCAATGAAACATTGTTCAAACCTTTATTTCCTACAGTTTGAAAGAAAATAATTTACTATTAGTAGTCTTCTTCATCTTCTTCTACTCCATTCATGCACTTTGCCTTGCACTTGCACATCTTGGTGCACAACACCCTTGGAGGCTTCCTGCAGCCACACTGCTTCGTGACGCAGAGCCCTTTGCAGCCACAAGCTCCAAATTCGGGACATGACTTGGGGAAAGGTGGCAAAGTCATCAAGATTGGGACATACCGTCCATCAACAATTTTCCAGCCGCAATTAATCGGGTCTGGTAAGTCAGGACACTGGTCATGGGCGCTAATCCACACTAGTACCTAAAAAGAAAACAGATTGAAATTAAAATCCATCAATTTTTTGTATTTTCTTGTTTATTTTCTAATTAATTTTACCTGGTAGTGGCACCGAAGAATGCGTTGACGGAGGGCATCAGTGGTAGGTGGTAAAAACTCTAGCATTCGCACCGTCCCAAAAATTGCAACACGGGCTGAGAGAATATACTTTCTCTCTCGGGAAATACCACACATCACCCAGCATTCCTTGCATTTCATTTTTCGAAGTGATAGATGAATAATAAAATCACATCGGTGTCTCTAACAGAAACAACAACAGTTTCTCTTTCGGTTTTTACCGCATGGAGCACCATCCTAGTATCAGCCTCTTTATGGTTTTAAAATAAGTGTGTCAGGTCTCTTTCTTCGTTTCATCCACAAAACCACCAGCCACAATGACTTCCATGGTAAGGGAACTCCCCCGTTCTTGATTACTCTTCGTACAGGAGCAAAACCCTTCCCTCTGTGTTTCGTTGTATCTGCCTTCAAAGAAAGATCGCGGTATCGATCAAATACCACGTAAAGTTCATTATATTGGGAACTGTAAGCTTCAATTTTTTTGTTGAAAGCACATGCAATATCACTAAAGTATTTCCCTGTGAGTGTTCTTACCAGTGCTTGAACGAATGCCATTCCATCTATTATAAGACAAACAGATTTTTTTTGAATCCAATTGAAGTCGGGCAGTCAATATTTTTAGTTATTTCCCTCACAAGAGAGGCCTTTTCAGCAGGTCTCAAGTCGTCATTCACAAGAGCCAACGATATAGGGACATTGCAGCACAGCTCATATCTTAGAATAAGCATTCAAGTCTACTTTTCTACCTATAATAAGTACTACACGAGTGTGGAGGAAGTCTCGTCCGGCCTTCTTCATAACTGTGGGTCCCACGAAGATCTTGTAAAGTTAGTGACTTATTTTTTGGCACAGTTGCATGGTAACTCAATTTTGGCTTTCCAGTTTCAGGATACTTTATGAGTCGTTGTGGAACAAACGCATGAACGAGTTCGTTTCCACGTTTCTTGGCACTGAGAAGAGCTTCTGTTTGTTTACATGTGCCCTTATCTTTTGTAGCGATGTTACATACAACTTCAGATATTTCAGGAGGCAGCAGCTCCATTGTTTCCGTTGTACGTAGTACAGCACTTCATCGGAGATATCTCTGGTGCGACTGGAATTTCCTCCTTTCGTTTAACCCCTATTTCGACTCCTTTCTCTGTATGCCATATGACGCGTAGATGTTTGCAGCAATCGCAATTCGCCAATGCAGAGACAAAGCCCAACGCTGCAAAGTTCGCACATCTTCAGTTATTCCTACAATAAATACCTTCAGAAACATCTTTGCAAGTGCCGACAAGCCATTTCTGGGCGTGGTCGGGATCAACTTGTGAGAACTTCTGACTTCACATAGCAACTCCGAATTCACCCGAACGAAACTGAGACTCTACCTCAGGGGTTAATTGGTGCATTGCAATGTTGTATGCATTCATTGACTTCAGATAATTCCCGTGATCGTACAGAGCTGTGTACTGAATTATTACCGGAAGACCATGACGGTAACAGTCCCAATCGCCGTCTCGGATTCCCCGAGTCAACATAAGAAGGATGAAGACCATGTCCATATAACTCCACCACAGTGCAAAATTCTTGTCTTCTTCGCAACCTTCACGGCCTTTTCGAAAACGCTCAGATGCAGACACGGCATGGCGTCAAATTTCAAACATATGAAGTGTAGAAGAAAGACAGAAAGGAAAAGCGGTGAGAGAATTATATGTACGATAGTCGCGCGCCATCGACCATTTTCAGTCAGTTTATTGAATAAACAACCCCCCTATATCAAGGAGAGCATCAAAATGTTAGAATTCAATGAACGTTAAATGTACCAAATTATTTTTAGAGGGCGAATACGCATTCAGCGGTCTCCAAAACATGAAACATATGGTGCACCTTTTCACAGTTTCTTTTATTTTGGCCCATTTTGTCAAAATGTGATCATTTGATGAACTTCAAATGCTCCAAATTATTTTTTGAGTGTCTCGTCGTGTTCTACACTTCCGAAAACGTAGACATCGACACATCAGTCGTATGGCTGACAAAAAAGAAAATAATTTCATTTTAGGGTTGTTTTGGAATTTCGACTTGATAAACGGTATTTTCGGATTCAGCGGGGTCGAAATAGGGGTTAAACGTCATTTATCCAATTGTTACATGAAATGCTTCTAGGATTGTAACGGAGGACTTTTTTCGGAATTTAGCCCCGACTAGTTGGAACTTTTTGGTTCTACAAGGACTTAGTTCTCTAATCATCGTCATCCATTTCTTTATATTGGGCTGAAAAGCGGGCTGGCAATTTTTATAGTATTTCTTCTTATAGCCATTTCTAGACTTTCAAATGCATCGAAAAGCTTCTCATCATGTGCATCTTCAGCCAGTCTCAAATTACTTTCACTTATTTTGTGATTATCATCCGGAACATACCGGGCGAAAATGAATTTTTCAGCGAGTTTTTGTAGCTCGTTGATTTTGACCAATGCACTTTTTGTAGAAAATTTGACAACTGACTTCGTATTTTTACAACTTTTCTGTATTTTTTTATTAATCATTCCATTAACCAAGGAGTTGGTTTCCTATTAAGCTTGCCTACTTCTGCGAGTTTTAACTGTTTCTTTCATACCTACCTAATCAAGCTTTCTCATTGCCGTACTCTCTTTCTATGAAGGATATCGAATAAGAATATAGTAAATTATCAGTATGGTGTTGCCTCAGTACCTTAGATTGTAAGACATGTACATCCCTAATATATAGATTCAGTATCATTTTTTTTTCTCCTAGAGATGCGATCCTTTTTATTAGCAAAACACGCGTTGAGTGAGAGTGATATCGGTTCAGTAATAGTACATCTCCATGAAGGTTTTCATAATCTTTCACTCAATTCAGCAAATTGAATATCAGGCAACTTTTCTATTTTACTGTCCCCTGTATACATCACAAAAACCACATCGTCAATGTCAACATTATACCGATAAACTCCTCCATAGGCGCATGGACTTCAACCGCTGTTAGTGACCGTTTCTTCAACGGACAGGAGAAAAATCACACCATCAACTGAGTTGTCAGAATGGATGCTACTCAAAATATCATACTAGAAGTTTGCGTGGGTTTAACCAAAAATGCCGATATGTTTTTACGCAATTACTTAACGAAATGCGAAATGTTTTGTTTGAATATTGTTGTTGTGATTGGTGGTGGTCACTACGGAGCCATTCTGGGAGGAGTCTTTTGTGAGTATAATTCGTTCTGAATAAAATAATGATAATACTAGTCTTCGAGTTTGTGACAAAAACCCGCCTTGTAATAAATATGTTATTCATATTACAATAGGTTGTGAGAATGAAAATAACTTTTTCTACAAGTGCCTCAATATTTTCTGAAAAGTCTTTTTCAGGATATTCACTGGTTGCCATGGTTATTGTACCGAAATTCCCTGGTACAAAAATAAAATGACTATTCAACCACTGAAGACAAATATCTGCTTTAAGGCAATATTCTGTATCTTCAATAACTCTTTTCTCGAAGTCATATCAATTCTAATTTGAAATATCCACAAGCAGTTCATCCACACCATCTGCAAATTCTTGATATTGAATTGAACTTGATTTATTCATATGTTAATATCCCGTTAACGTAAGGTTGGTCACTCCAGTAATCTGCCACAAGAATTTTTTGACATCATGAAAATTTGAGTTCAAATTCATTTGTTTGATAAATATTGATCGCAACTTGAAGTCTATAGCAGAATATTCAGAATGACTAATTGACAGAAAAGTGGATACTGATAGTATTCTTCTTTCAACAAAATGATATGTACACCTCCCAATGACAGAGAATCTGCGAAAAATGCTAACATAGAACTGCTATTCACCTGTTTTCAGTGTCGAAACAATTTTCAACAAATCTCGAAAAAAAAATGTGTTCAACTAGTACTAAATAACAATAATTAAAAACAGCATTTATTTTAAGCTCTAAGTTGAAACTCTCTGAATGGTTATTGAAATGCTGAAAGACTAGCAGCGAATCAGTGTCCATTAAAAACTAGTATTTTCATATTACCGTTCCTATCAAATATTTTTGACCATTCTTGGTGGTGCAAAATAGTGACTGAGAGTTGTACTCGAACGAAATATTTTTTTAACAGAAGCTCCATCTTCCTTTTTCCACTTTCTTCTTCGAATGGTGTGAATTCAATTGAACCATCTATGATCTTGATTCAGATTGATTAATTCAGCAGAGTTATGAATAATCTCAGCGGACTTTCTTGTTCTAATTCCTGCAAATAGTCTCGGAGTTACTACTATAAGTAGACCTTTCTTTGTTAACTTCATATAATACGACAATGAGGTGATATTATTGCTACGAATAAGGTGATAATATTGGAACACCCTCCTGCAATAAAATGATGGAGAGCAAACGTCAATATTGTTCACAAAAGTTCTCTTAGCTTGTAAAAAAAATTCGGGAACCATTCATTCCCCTGAACATGAAAACTCTGTTGGTAGCTTAACTCAATATATAATTTTTCTAGTTCGGTTTCCGAGCCATTCCCTCCTTTGAAAGTTTTAATTCAGCTTCACTAATGATTCAAATTGAATATCTGCGATACAGAATATCAATATAGTTTTTGTTTTGACACAATTCTAAAATGATATTTCTTCTCATTGCAGTGGGACTATCTCGTATTGGTATGGCCTGGGGAGCATTGGTAGGTGAGCGTTATTCTTTCATAATATAAACTCGAACTGATATAAACTTATTTCGAGTCTTAGTCAAATGACACGGGATAGAGTTCTGGAATTAAATATCAGAATTTTTCCTGTTTGATAATGGGTGTCTTTCCAACAGATATGTCGTTATCGACACGTGGATTGCTAACTAGGTTAGCATCTTCAGGAAAAATACTCGAAACTGAATATAAAACGTCTAATGGATTGTCACCACAGTTAGCTATTATTGCGGGACTCTCAAATGTATTGAATAACAATCCATTTAGCAATACATATTCCTGAAAAATTTTGCATGGATATTGTGCTAGTCCATCAATATACCAGAAATATTTACATCCTTCACAGAATATTCCCTGAAAATACCCCTGGCGTTTCTTTGTGGTAATCTAAAAATATTTCTAAAAGATTATTTATGAATAGCATGATTATTCTTAAAATGTTCGTAGCATATTAAATTTAGGATATTTTAGCAATATGCAAAAAGAATGTTCGAGGAATATTCTAATCGCTTCCATATACAAGGTTTTTCAAAATTCAGTATCAAGATTTCAGGAGCGCATTTTTCAAGTCAAAATAAGACTTTTGTTTTCCATAAACTTCTGTCCGCAAACGCTTCGTTGCCAAACTACAGAGCGTTGAAGTTTCAAGATTTTTTTAGTTTTTTCTTCATAGCTCTTTCAGTTTTTGCGATATTGATATCAAATTCGAAATAAAGGTTACGTTTTAAAGTTTACATCATCCAGTATGCCAAGTGATTGTAACATGCTACAGGAAGATATGTTTTCAGGGGTCAAGCCCCATAAACTTTTTTGTATTGCGCCGCTGGTGGATTCTAAACTATGAAATGAATTCTTCGTTTTGTTTATAAATTTTTCTGTCAATTGTGATTTTTACGCATCTGCGACCGTTATTGAGAAAAAAATCGAAGTAATTTTTTTGTAATTCGCTAGATTTATTAAATTTGTCAACGAAACAGTGAAAAAGTGAATAGTGGGCTTTGGCTGCTATTTTCAATTTGACGTTTAGGTTTGTTTTGAAGCATTTGACATTATTTGAAAGTTGAAAGTCTCATCTAAAAACCTGAAAAAATCTTGAAACTTTAACGCTCTCTAGTTCGGTAACGAAGCGTTTGCGGGCACATGTTTATGGACAAAAACGTCTTATTTTGACCTGAAACATACGCCCCTTAAATCTTGATACTGAATTTTGAAACACCCTGTTTAGAACTGATAATATATTGCCAAATTGAGATTTCAATTTGCAATCACCTGTACGCAAAATTGAGGTGGATCAAGAATAGCACATTGTTAACCAGGTAGGAAAGCTTAACATTCCTGGACGTCTGTGAACACAGAATTTGAATTTGAAAAAATCGCGAATAATTTCATCCACAAATAAATGGTGCTTTGAAATTTGTAATAAAATTACTTGGGTAACTACGGAAATTGTTTTCAATCATTTATGTAGAACACTAGCAACTGTAAGGATATATCATTTCATACATTTTTCACAATTAGCAAACCCCAATCCTCGTAGATTTTCATACGGTTTTATAGAAAGTTGAAAACATGTCATACGATGTATTGCAATGAAAAATACAAAAAAATACTGATGACGTCGTCACAGTTGAAAATATAATGATGAATGAAGTGTGTAACAAACTGAGAGTTGAGAAGAATAACAATTTGAAATTGAATTTCGTTTCTGAACTAAATGAGAAACGAAATAATTAATGTTATCGATAAATATTCAATAAATACACCATTCATAAATAGTGCTTCTTATTTCTCCGAATACATGAATTTATTTTCTGCATATAGGTTCTATTTTGGGACTGGTTATGGTGTATTCCATGGATCTAGACCTGAAACGTGCCTTTGAGGTATTGGAGGAAGAACTGACGCCTGGAGAAAAAAGACTGTTGCTAGTATACGTCATGGAGTTTTTCGATAGAAGGAGGCTCGTCGACTCCCAGACTACACTAAGGGAGCTCAAGAAAAAACCGAACCACAGATATCAAATTTTACACCGCATCGCACTGTTTTTGACATTGGAGAGGCGGTATAAAGTTTATTTCACTCATGAAAGACGTGAAGTAACAATTTGATTTTTTTGGTGGACTGTTATAGATGAATTATGTGTTAGTGTCCCTTTTTTACTCTGATGCAATTTTCGTCAGGTTTTATGAAATGTAATATTCAGATATCATTTCTATAGACACAACTAATTCACCATTGATTCTGTGAAATAATCTTCTGAATATTTTTTATCGAAAGAATTTTTAACATCCATTAGAATTGTCTGATGGATATAATTTCAGATATGTACACTAATTGTTCTGAAAACTTTTAACGGAGATCGATTACCCTGACATCAAGCTATTATAGATATTTCATGAATATTTCCGAAATATTTTTTGGGTGTTGTATTATTTCATGAATATGTCAGAAATATGTACTTCTTTTGCAAAAATTTCCTGACTAGGCTCTTGAAGAATCTCTGGATTGAAACTAAGAATATTTCTTGAAGAATATTCGTAGAATATTCAATGAAAATATGAAAATAGGACAAGCTTGAAGTGAAGAAGTACATTCTGTGAATGTGATTTCATATATTTCGATGTGACTTCCCAGGGCTAGTAAAATGCAATATTCGTTTTCAAAATTTAACTTTGGCACGATTCAGAAGTCTTCGATCACAACTTCGATGTGGTAACTTTGAGCACTAATAATAATTACTAAGCTGCGATATTCATCTAGATAACGAAGTCAAGCCCATATCGGTTTTCTTGATTTGTCCCATTTCAAACCCCCCGATGAAAGGAGGCAAACCCCCTAATGAAACCGTAGGTATTAGCCGATTCTCAAATAGAGTCTTGTGAAGAGTAAGGAGTCACTTGTTTTCACTTTCCTCTACTGATCATATAAAGAAGGAAACAAATGCATAAAGTGCAGATCAACAATCATGCCTTCAACCCTAACTTCACTAACAGTGATATCTGCGATACCAACCGAGACGTATTAACTTATAATTATCAATATACCATAGAGACTATTTTAAAAATGCACCTAAGATGTTATCATAAAGATATGCTGGGAAGACTGAAAATATTCTGTATTTTTTTGAATATACCGCATGGAAAATTCAGTGGTCAAATTTCTGTAATATTCAAGGAGGAAAATGACATATTCTATGCATAACTCTTAGGAAACATCATAAGAATATTCATTATGAATTGCTCCATGAATATTATAAAGTTATGTGTATGATCCATAAATATTCTATGATCATCTGGTGCTGTCTGAGAAACTGATATCAGTTGCACATGTCGCATGTCTCTTCAACCAAGTTGGCATCTTCAGAAATTGATCTATTATTTTCCTGGAGATTCTAACTTCCTTGGGAAAATGCACATCGGTTAATTGATCTTTGTTGAATATTTTTAGTCTAACAGCAAAAATTTCAATCTTATCGATTATATAATTTGCACTAAAATAAATCGTGAAACGTTTTCGAAATTAAAAAAAAATTCAAAGAAACGTTCACAATGGAATCTCCGATAAATTTCATAATCAAGGAGTTCTTTTCAATTCTGCGTGATTTATTCGGCCACAAAGTATATCGAACATAATTTTTATATACTATATAATATTATATGTAATATTATTATATTGTAAACAAAGAAAGTGTTGCTACTCAAAATAATGTTGAATTCTAGTTTTATATTTTGACTGTTATGATTTCATGAAATATTAAGTGTGTGAATGTTTTATTATAAAAATAGTAATCTAGGTGATGGGTTTTCATTTAATGACCTCGGTTAGTAAACACTACTACAGTTCCATATCCAGTGACGTCTGATTCTCCAGGTTCACGAAGAAACAGAATTCTGACATTTCCAAAAAAATTTCTATGATTATACCGAGACAAAAAATTCTTTTAAATTCGAATTTTCGTTCGTGAAAAGCATTACAGAACATTTGTGAATTTTAACCAATCATGAGAATATTTTGATAGATTCGAGCATTGCCTGTGTTTTTTCTAATACCGTACTCCACAAAGAAAAATTATCAATGATTCATCATTCGTTCAACCTGATTAGCTGGAAACGAAAATTTCAACAGTTGAAAGAATCTTTAAAAGAGACTGTCTCCGTGCATCCAAGTCGAAAAACAATCTATTGAATTGCCCTAATCACGACACTACTACTATATTTTTGTTCAACTCCCAAGATGAAAGTTTATTGAGTGTCTTTAGGAAACCAGATTTTGTAATTTCAGTTTCCATTGAAGAATGTAACATTTTGTCACTAGTAGTTACCTTAATAGAATTCGATAGCTTGTTTTTCGATTTCAGTGACAGCAAAAATCATTTTCATTTTTCAATAGGAATTCTGGTAACGTAAAGACATTCAATTCAGGATGACTGTGAGTCCAACATTTTCTCCAATTCTTAGTAATATTTAAATGAAGTATTTTAAGGATTCTTTCAAGGAAAGTTATCCAAATGGTCCGAAAGTATGGTGGAGATATGTTAAGGATGTTATTGCTATATGAATTCATGGTCAAAATGAACTTGACATATCTTTGGAACATATCAACAAACAAGAACCAACAATAAGGTTCACATTAGAAACAGAAAATAATAATGAACTTCCATTTCTAGATGTTATGATAAAAATGACAACGGCATGTAGACACACGTGCATATCAAACAAAAAAATACCAATATATATCTCCTCTTTACCTCTAACCAACACACAAGTGTCAAAGAGGGTATAATGAAATGTCTTTATGATAGAACAAAAATTGTATGCAAGCCATCGCACAAAATCAATGAAGAGATCGACTTCATAAAATCAGTACTGAAATAAAATGGATATCCAAAAAACTTATAGAAAAAATATTGACAGAAATTGAAAATTCGAACAGACCCAAAATGAAGACATAAAACCTACATAAAATACACAACCTGTATCAAATATTATACCTTATGTCCCTCATTTGTCTGAAATAATGAAGAGGATCGCCAACAGGTATAATTTTAGAACAACATTGAAAGAAACAAATACTTTACGCTCAATACTCACACATACTAAACCAAATAACACAACAGAAAACACAGACCATTGTATTTATCAAATTCCTTCTTCGTGCGGTCGAATATATATATATCGTTGAAACGTCACGACCTTTGGAAGTGCGGAAGAGTGAACACAATTTGTACATCAGGAACAAACAGATAGGTGGCTCTAAATTATCAGAACACATTTTTACTGCCGATGGAGTTCACACAGTAGAATTAAATGACACTGATATGATGGCAGAAGAGATTAATGGCAGAAAACGGAAATTAAAGTAATCTGCTTTCATCGTGCTGTCTGGGGAAGATTGCATCTCTGTGAGTTCGCTTGATATGCATCGCAGCTGTCTGCCTCTTCTCAAGGATAAAATGTTATAACATGTCTCAATTTCTTTGACAAATGTCATTGACAAAAATCGTCAATAAGAAATATTCCATTTGAAAATGAATTTGAGAAAGGAGGTGGTTGCTGACTAATTGGACTTGTTCTATCCAAAAAGAATTGTTTTTAATTTACGCAGCAATTTCTTGGGGTAGGTAGAAGTCTACCCTTCTACACTTGTATAGATTTATAAATTTATACATATTTTCTCAGATTGTGGTGGGTTATAAACCCAGGAAACTAGGAAGAAAAAATGTATCATAGATATTCTTATTTATCAATTACCGGAGGAACTGTTTGGGGCAGATAAGTTCATTCCGATGATTTATTCACATTAACCAATCAAAACTGAAATTCCAGAATCTGGTTCTATCTCGAGGGTTGACCATGAATTCTACCAATAAAATATACCGGAGGCCTGTTTCTTGAAAGTACAAGTCTTGTAGCTACAAGAGAAAAACAGTGTAGGTACAGATAAAAGCGAGTAAAAAACAATTATTTAGCATCGTGTTTTTTTGTGTTTCTCTTGTAGCTATAAGACTTGTACTTTCATGAAACAGTCCCTTGTAATAACGTGATTAGACGAATAAGGATACCTTGTCATGACTTTAGGGCACAGAGATATTCCCTCTTTCAACAGCTCAAAAAACTTCGTATAAAAAATCATCCACCACAAAATAATGACTAATGACTTTCAAGCAGTACATTCACATCATTTGACAGATAATCAAATTCCTGTATCAAAAAGTTCGATTGAACCTTGAAAATTCCTATTTTAATTCTTTTCGGTATTGTCGTATGACTACCATTGATCAAATAGTTCCCTGTATAAACTATAAAACACAGTCAACGTTTTGCAGTAAACTGATAATCCCCTCCACATCTGTAGTGTACTGTGGCACATCATTTCCATTCATCTTTCTGAAATCAGTTGGCTACAGAAACAAAGCACTAAAAAAATTTATCAAACGAAGACATGGACGAGGAAAATGAAAACATATTCGAAATTTGTGTGGATTTAACGGAAGAATCGCGTATGCTAGTAATCAACTATTTTTCCAAGTATGAAAAATATTTCCTGCATATTATTTCTTTGATTTATGGATGCAGTTATGGAATTCTAGCTGTATCACTCGTTGGTGAGTAGAACTCGTTGTTTTATGATTGCATTGTCCAGATTTGAATTTCAGCAAACCATTTCAATTGAAGATAGGGATATTTTATTCGATATGCACGGTTTAGCTCGGGAAATGATGTGAAAACAATTTTCCTCATTAGATCACTTCATATGCAAGCTGTGATTTGAAGAGATATTTGCCGGAGAACAAGTGCTCCCCTGGCTATATGCCAGGCGGATCTCTAAATATCTCTTTTGAAAGTTATTTTATTTCACTTCTTTGTTATTTTTTGTATGATGCTGTTGTGAGGTTATTCCACGCAAATCATTATGATATTCTCTTCATTGATGCCATTGTTCATTCAAAGTCACGCTCATGTTTAAAATGTTTTGTGTCACTTTTCATTGTTCTGAGAGAGCACCTTATCATTACTATATTTGAATCCATCGTATGATTTAGGATTTTTAGGAATCATTATTATAATCGGACCATCCTATTTCACAGCTCTCTTCTCTCTTCTAAATTCTGGATTTCGACACGTGAAAAAATTGGTCTCTGGCCAAAAATCAAGTATTGGTCTATAACAAACGAAGTTTGAGGAATAGATTTATGTAACAGTTATGAACATTGAAATATAATTGAAGAACAACTTCTGAAACAAAAGAAAAGATTAGGCGTTGTTATTTTGCAAGTATTCGAAACATTTAAAAACTGCACGAAATTAGATGTATCACATTCTTGAAATCTCATTAATTTCTGAAATTCTTCATATCATCAATGAAAGAGGATAATTTTGCTTGTCCATAAGTACAGGAATTCTGCTTAGACGAGGCCGTTTCATAGAAAGCTTGTCCATTTCAGACAAGTTTTACTTTTTGATTTACTATTGAAAATTTGAATGCGTTCAAAAGTTCCAATAATATTCAAATTGATATTTGACATTTTTGTATCTGTTCCATTTCACGTTTCCATGATTTTTCTCCTTTTGATCCCTTTCACTTCTCTTCCTGCTGTTGAGTTCAAATCTCTACTTCTAGTTAGTTTTATGTATTATAAGTATTTCTGCATTATATGTGGTGTATAAATGAACGATTGAGTTGGATTCAAGCCAGCGGTGAATTGAGAATTTACGTAAGTCTTCGAATTTCTTGGAAATGTAGTGATAAATTTATGAACATAACCTATAGGTTTATTGAGTTTGTCTCTGTCGGAAATCTCTTGAAATGGTTCTTTGTTAGCAATCAAGAAAGCAAGATATTGAAATTATTCTCGCGATAATAAATGTTTTTTTATATTTCAGAGATTATTATGACACCCAACTTATATAAGCTCGATTCGCAACCCCAGTCGTAAAAAGTATTTCCAATTCGATATTCGGTTCATTACATTTTTTGAAATTTTCGGTTCAACACCGATGATTTCAATTATGTAGTAACATCTTATATTGTTTGAAAATTATTTCTTCCTGACGAATGCCTGTTTTCTGGGTACTTCAATCCAACATAGTCTGAAAAGGATTAAGAATCCATTTGAAGCCTATAAATGCAAATGTAGAATGGCAATCTCAATTGATATGGGGTTGCTGACAAATTTCTTGTTCTCTATCGGGGTGGACTAGAAGTAAAAATAAAATAATAATTCCCTACTTCCTTCATCCATATTATATGTTAGAATACCCAGAAATACAAAAAGAATACCGTTTTTGTTACTTGAATAATGGTTTTTTGATTCAATGAAGGTGATAACTTATTATTATTTCCCTTACAGGTGGGGTATCGTATATTTCTGTACTTTGGGGACCAGTCATAGGTGAGTATTATTATAAAACCGTGATCTATTTTTCTTGATATACCATAAGAGAAGCAAAGACAGCGTGTTCAGCGTCCTGCGAAACCGGAAAACATAGAAAAGTCTGGAAAATTGAAAATTTGTAAAACGTCAGGGAATTTTGCTCCTATTACCTGGGAGTCAGGGTACTTTTACATCTCCACCTTGCTTTATTCATATGGAGGAATGACTCCGAGTGGAAGTTGATCCTACTGTAGATTGTTGAATATTGTGAAATTGATAACGAGTAATTGACATATTACAACACCATTATTCAATATTGACTCGAATCACGTTATAGATTCATAACAATTGAAAATAATGCCCTGTGCGAATCCAGTTATCTCCAGTTCTAATAAATTTTTGTATTATCATAATCAATCGAATGATCATTTTCAATAGAATGTTTTGTTAAAGCACGCGTGAATATTGTCTAGTATTTCTACAATCATTTTCGTGTATCAATTCGTGTTTTGAAATAATGTCCTATGACCAATTTTTCCTACAGTCATAACAAAATTTTTTTTTTATATTATGAGACGCTGTATTCACAAATAAGCAAAGTAAGGACTTTTCTGTCTAGGCAGCGAAAGTAATACTTTGCTGATTGATATGTGTCTGTAGGAGTAAGTACTTCTGAATCGCTGTCACTGTCATTACATTTTCATAGTAACCAACCATTCCAACACTTGCGATTTCTATAAATTTTTTTTCAATTCATCACTACAGGAAGAGTAAAAATATTGTGAGAATTGTAATGAATTGCTAGTACCATATCCTTCATATATCATATTCACTCTCTCTAAACATGAATTTATATTTTGCCTTCAGGTTGCACTGTCATACTACCTGTAGTACATTACATGAATCTAGATGTGAAACGTGCTCACGAGGTGCTGAAGAAAGAACTGACGCCTGAACAGAGAAGAAGATTCCTAACATACGTAATGGAATATTTCGATCCAAGAATTCTAGACGATTCCCAAGCCATGGAAGATGCGCTGGAGAATACTCCTGAGGAAAAATATAAAGTTTTGTGCCGCATCGCGATGTTTATGAAATTAGAAAAGGAGTATATGGTTGCGTTCATTCATGATAATCGTGTGATAAGAACTTGATTTTTTGTTGTTTTTATGGTGGTTCATGGATTGTTTGCAGGCTCGTCTCGAATGTTAGTTGTCCAGCAAACTATTTCAAACTACTTGTTCGGAGATAATTTTCCTAATCTTGGAATAAATCTCGGTTTCACTGAATAAGTGCCTGGGAAAATCTCAAAAACACATTCACAATGAAATTTCATTGTTTTTTTTATCCGACCACAAACAATCACGAACCATAAGTGTCCTCACAATGAACAAGGAAAGGTTTGATACCCAAAATGAGGACGAGTCTAGTTATGTATTTCGATTGATATGATTTTATAAAATTCAATGTATGTTCGTGTTCATGTTTTTTAAGAATATATGCTTTCAGATGATGAGTTTCCAATCATTTAGGGCCCATTGCACCGCTCTATTTACTGAAGGTTTAAACTAAGCTAAGCTTAATCACTAAGAAATAAGAAATCTGATTGGCACATCCATAGCAGTAAAACCTAGTATAACTACTTTCCTTCGGGCTTGAAGGCCGTCGTTCTTTGGAATTTCTTCCTAACGTTTCGCTAGTGCGAGTGGCCAGCTTCTTCAGAGGCTTACTCATTTCCGATGACTGATTCATCATCGGAAATGAGTAAGCCTCTGGAGAAGCTGGCCACTCGCGCTAGTGAAACGTTAGGAAGAAATTCCAAAGAACGACGGCCTTCAAGCCCGAAGAAAAGTAGTTATACTAATAACCTCGGCCGCGAAAACCTTAACCATTTTGTCAATAAAACCTAGTTTAGACAAAAGACAATTAAATCCAAGCCGTGCAATCGGCCCTTACCTATTAATTACTGCTACTACGTTTCTTCTAGTGATGTGAAATATTGCAACCTAGCGAGAGAAGAGAGATACTTCCATTGATATGAAATTTGTATTCGTTGTAACTATCATGAAACACTTTGAGTTGCAGTAATGGCCTACTTAAAAGTTCAAAGTTCGGTAGGTCTCTAAGCTCACTACAAAGAAATAGGATCAACAGTCTCTTTCGATCAATCTTACTGGATCTTATGATGGTGAAAAAATATACATTCCGGAATAATAATAACAAATAGATATATAGGAATTCTCACCTATAGTTATTTTCCCGAGCGAGCTCATAAATTCATAATAAAATTTATCATATTTTGCCTAGTGACTTCAATTACGACAAAAAAAATCGTCAATTAGTATAAAAAACTAACTCATTCTGGGGCTGAAATTTAAATCTAGTAAACATCTGAATTCAATGGAAAAGTAAATTGTACATTCCTTCGCTAGGGAAGAGGCGCACCTCCCCTCCTCCTGTCCATAGGTATGAGCGCCCATGGTATCTAACCCAATAAAATGCAGAATCTCGAAATGACAATTAAAAATTGAAATTTGCTGAAAAAAATTTCTATTGGCCCATATCTCAAAATTTTCGTATTTTTTGAAACCGATTCTGAAGTTGAATTTCAATTATATAGAATATTGAAAAAGACTTCCTTGTTACAGTCTCTATGTTTGTCGCTGTATAATGAAGTCGAACAATTATGTAATCTAATGCATCTCCAGCAACCTACATACCTTTACAGGGGGCTGAAATATTTCATTCTGATGTTCTTAGTAGGAGTAATTAATATGTAATGAGCGAAAAAAAAGGAAATACGTATTTCTAGGCGGAGAGACAGTATAAAGAGTTCTAAGTACAACTTGTCTTTGGTGACGTCTCGGAAACCAAATCTGCTCCCGTTTTCAAAACTTGATCTCAAATATTTCTCTTCTAGGTTCATATCGAAAATCTGTCAAGATTTTATGCTGACACAAGTTTGTCTCTCCAGAGGAGTAGCCACGTGCCATCAATATCAACGAGTTAACTTGAATGCTTGAATGATAACGAGTATATATATATATATATATATATATATATATATATATATATATATATATATATAATACATTTCCCAATAATATCAGATTAAATATTCTAAAAATGAACAATTTGTTCAGGCCAGCCTCAACTCACCTACACTGTAGATTGACGGACTAACACCTATTAGAAAACAACTACTCCCCTGGCTAATACCACGAAGGGCATTGAATTACATCCAACAGGTGTAAGTGCGGGATTCTTCACAGAAGAAATTCCACATATGCTCTTGGCGATACAACTACCAGAATTGATTCTCAATTATTGGGACGGGACACACTTGCAGACCGGTTTCGGGCTATTTGGCCACTCGTCAGTGCAAGGCAGTGCCATCATCAACATAAGTCGATGACTTCCCATAGGGAAGATACTCTGCTCGAATATGATTTTTAATTATGGGAAATTGTTTAGCTTCTTCCATCATCTGTATAGTAATCAAAATTGAAACGATTAGAGTAAAAAAAGACGGGACATGTCACTTGACATCATCTAAAGCATGCGCAAAATAGTCAACGTTTGAATGGCTCAAATTTATTTAATGTTTTGAATTTCACTTTGAAAAATAATTTGAATATTTAGAAGTCTATTGATATTTATATCTACGTCATGAAGGGTAAATGATAAATTCAAGACAACAAAAAATCATGTATATTCCCTATTCTCTTGAAACTTTTCCCTTATTCCCTGAACAACCCAACCCATATACCCGCCTATGCGTCCACCATAGACATATCCGCTGACCACTCCATTTTTACGACAAGTTGAACTATTATCAGTTCGTCTCAGTAGATCCATACGAAATAGTAAACGACAAATTGAAAAAACAAAATGCCTCATGTTACCAAACTGAGTAAAACACAAGAATTCATGGTACAAGTAGTATTATTGTTGGCGAAAAAATATAATTTGAGAACCTCCAACAAAGACTGTGGACTAGACCTGTTGGTAGGTGAGTTTCAGAAATAGATAGTTGGTAAAATTTTAAATTGAAATCATTTTTCGTTGACGACTCGATTACATGGAAAAATAACAATTTTTACACTTTTTTCGAAATTTTTTCGTGGCTGTTAATTAGACTTTGCTAACGTTTGACTAAATCGTTTCTGATTCATTGGATACTTCACTGTGAGAATTTCTAACCTCACATACATATCATTACTGGTCTTTTTCGATTTAGATCGATTCCATATATGTTATTTCTTGAATTCCTGTATCTCCTACTTACTCTCAATGTACAATCATCATCATTTTTTGTTCCGTTCCAGGGGATGGCTTCAGGTTAGAGCAGGAAGTGCTGGAAGAAATGAATGTCAGATCAGTTATAGACATCATCAAAGATAAGATGAGCCACGACAGGAAAGTGCTGTTAGTGGATGCAATCGACCATCATTTCGAAGCCATTCAAACCACAGATCCAGATGAGGCATTTGCTGCTCTTATGTCAGATGAAAACAAAGATCTGAAACAAGACCTGATGGAGAGTATCGCTAGATTTTTCAAGAAAAAAATGGGTCTTTATGTATTCTAAACAGTTAGTCAAAAATTAATAAAAACTGGTTCATTAGTTTGCCTGTGTTCTTATGGAATCTTTTGTCCAAATGGAAAAAGGGGCGTGACATTTTTATTTATACTGAGTTTATATTCAAATACCATGTTGTGTCCTGAATTTCAAGTGTTTTTATTAGAATTAATGAATAAATTGATTGATATCTCCATTTTTCATTTCATACCAGGGAACTTACTTAGTTTTCTGTTATATTTTCACAGCAGTGAGGTATACGAAACAGCGTCATATGTTTGGCTATACAATAGCTTCTTCATGAAGGAAATGCATTTCTAACTCAACAATATATTAGCCAGACAAGTGGTTATTTTCTGACAGGTGTCAGTCCATTACCACATATTTGTGAAAATCTCAATTCATAATCAATCACGTATTAGTGAGAAAGTATAAGAAAAACAAGTCTCCTACCTTCCCACGATACTTCAACGAAGTAAGCGAGTCTGTGAGCGATGAATCACCAACAAGACGGATTATTCTCTGAATAGAATCGAGAAGCTTCAATTAATTTTTTGATGCCGAGCCCCATACATGAGAACTATATTCTAAGACAGACCGTATCTGTTACTCATAGATCAACAGAAGCTGACGAAGTATTTTTTCGCATGAAATAGAATTCCAAGCTTCTGGGAAGCACAGTATGACCCTGTTTCACCAACGACTTTCATCTGGATCATCTTGCTAACTGGAATTTTTGGAGACAGAAATGCGTACAAATATTCCAGTGAGCAAGATAATCCAGATTAAAGTCATTGGTGGAACCAGGCCTGAGTGATCGATCTGACATGGATTATTACTAAAAATGTATACGGATGGTAAATTGTTTGATGATGCTTTCACGCATCCCTCTGAAGGCATTTCATGATGACCAAACACAAATGCAGAAAATATTTTCTGATGAAATCAAGAGAACAAGTTCAACTATCTCAAAAGACACGCTTCACATGTAAATGAACTGATATAGGGTTTATTTCTAACTTCTATTTATCGATTTTAACGTTCTTTCATTTCCATATTATACAAAAAAATGAACGAAACTGTTTCTTAACAATGAGTTTAGGCTTGAATGTTTATATTTCACTATATGATCACCAATAAATTCTGTTGTTTTGACAACACCGAATTGTTCATTTTATTTATTTTTTCTTATGATAAAGGTTTTATTCAAATTCACTGTATTGATACTTTTTTGCAAAACTATTGTCATCGAGTTATGATCTCATAAAATATCGGAACTTTCTATGGTGGAAGTTTTAAAATTGAGTAATAAAAAACAAAGAAACCTTTTACTATTAATTCAGAAATAATCAAAAATGCGCCACTGACAAATGAAAAATGGTTTTTTTTCTGTAAATGGGCCGCCTTGAAAACCGGAATGAAAAAAACATGCCACAATCTCCACAAAATACTAATTTTTTGAACACTATTTTATCATCCTCCGTGCAACCCAATATTATTCCAGATACTTCAAATGCACTAGTGATAGATAGCTCAGAAACTTTCCAAAATATGAGTATGGTTGAATCAAGGCAGAGTTAAATACCTTTCGGAGAGTTTCAGTAGTTCAAAAACAATAATTCGAAAAATTCTTTCATTCAACTATCATATTAAATGGTTTTTTTAGCATCGTTTGTTCATTCATATGGGACAAATTTAGAAATCGATCTCTGATTCCCTTCTTCTTGACAAATTTATCTGAAATTGCAGGTACTTAGGACCAACCAAATCATTTTTAGCCTTCAGTATAAATCATTGTTATTTTCGATAAAATGCAAATTTTCATTAATTTTTCTCAATCTTCAACTGTGGTTTTTGGAAATGCCATATTGAATTCCAGCTTTTCCCGATTCTTCTTTTCTGATGTCACAAGTATTCATTCCCGAAGTTAGGAAATATCATAGAAAGAGGTTTCAATTATTATGCCATAAGTGGAATTCCATTACACAGGATAATTGATTTTAACTAAAAGTTTCATGACCTGTGAGGAAATAATATCAGCTCGTCTTCTTTCTGAAATAACCCCTTATTAAATATTATTTGGCAGATATTTGTTTATAATATAACGAATTTTGTATCAATGACACCATCATCGCATTTAACAACAGAGGTTTGATTTAACAACAGTGGTTTCTTTTTTAGCAAATTATTGATTTTATTTTTGAGTATTTCTGTACTTACCACTCTATTCAGCAAACATTCCTTTCAATTTCAAGATATACAATAAATTTTGCATTGGTTTTAATTTTCTTACAGTTTTCATGGATTTTTCATCCAAAGATAATTGTAGCTTCTCCTACGAAGTAGACAATGAGGAAATCTTGACTTTTTCTCCGAAAAACTCTGGCTAGAATGTGGAAATTTCCAAGCGATTTGCGAAAAAGTATATTTAATCATGAAGAACATGCAATAAATCAATTTTACCTCTCCGGCGAGATTTATTGCCAACTTGTCTTCGCTGAAACTCATTTTCAAAGCTTAGAAGCAACTTGAGGGGTTAACAACGTGACAGTTTATGATAACCGTTATGTGTGTTATATCAAAAATGTCATAGCAACAAAACGTCGTCAACACGATGACTACAACGCTAAACTTGATCAATATTTTGTCATATAGCCGTTCCAAATTCTGTTTAGACTCAACGCTTCTTCTTTTCTGTTGAAATTGTCCGCATGTTTTTGGATCTTTATTGCCTCCCGTACCAGTCGGCTATGGTAACCCTGCTTGGGGGCAATCAGCTTAGCATTTTCAAACAGAATCCTGTGGTCACCCTCACTCAGTGCATGTTCCGCCACCGCCGATTTGTCGGTTTGCCCCAGCCTGCAGTTCCTTTCATGCTCTTTGAGCCTTGTTCCCATGGATCTTTTCGTGGTACCGATGTATACCTTCCCACAGGTGCACGGTATGCGATAAACCCCTGCTGTTGACAGTGGGTGTCTTTTGTTTTTAGCCGACCTGAGGCTTTGTTGGATCTTCTTGGTCGGCTTGAAAACCGTTTTTATGTTAATTTTCCCAAGAATTTCCGTATTCTGTCAGTGACCCTCGGGATAAATGGCAGATAGACATTCGCAACCACCTGAGAGTCCTCCCTGTTATGAACCGTGGAGCTCTTCAGTTTCATGGCCCTGTTGATCTCAGATACACTGTATACATTTGACCTCAAGGTCACTTAGAGATGTTTCAGTTCCTGCTCTAGATACTCTGGTTCACATATTCTTCGAGCACGTTCAGTTAGGGTAGATATGACTCCTCTCTTTTGGTTGGGATGGTGGTTCGATAGTGAGTGCAGGTACCTATCCGTGTGCGTGGGTTTTCGGTATACTTTGTGGGTTAGTGTAGCACCACATCGTTCAATCAGAACATCTAAGAATGCTATCTGCTGGTTCTGTTCGGTTTCCATGGTGACCCCAGCATCAAATTCACCATGAGTCTAAACAGAATTTGGAATACTATTCTGAGGAAATCAAGAATAACTAATGAAATCACGGCAGGTAGTGCGACAACTACTAGTGATGATTATCCCCCGAACCCGACAGAAGTAATTAACACTCCAGACTACGTGCATCAATATAAATACGCCTTAAGAAATCGAAACGTTTAGTCATCGGAAATGAGTAAGCTGGCCACTCGCGTTAGCGAAACGTTAGGAAGAAATTCCAAAGAATGACGGCCCTCAAGCCCGAAGAAAAGTAGTTATACTAATAACCTCGGACGCGAAAGGCCTTTACCATTTTGTCACTAAATAAACTTTATCAAACTATCCGCGGGAGAACTATCATTACCCATCATTATTCAAATACTTGTGCTTGGCTTCAAATTCTCAAGATAAATTCTCTACTCGGGCCCAAAATTTTATATATTCAACCCAGCTGAATTTGAAACACTCGTTACACGCCTATGTACTAACCACACATATAATGAATACATCCTAACCTCTTCACTTCTCATAGTGGCAGAACGATTTCCAGTGTGACTGAAGTGGACATCGGGCCCAAAATAACAAAAAATACATTCAAAATACAAAATGCCCCACGTTTCGGAATTGAGCCACAGGGATGAGTTCATGGTGCAAGTAGTAATTCTGTTTGCTAGAGAATTGGATTTGAAAGGGTCAGAAACAGATTGTAGGCTAGAAATGTTGTCGGGTGAGTAAAACACTTCTATTATTGATGATTTGGTGCTACCTCGATGTAACTGGAATCATATGCAATATATCTTCGAATAAATATGCCTGAGATAAATTTTCATCAAAAAACTATAAGAAATATTTTAATGGACCTAAGGACGAATAAGGTTTGCGGATCTGATGGAATCCCAGCAATTGTTCTGAAAGTATGTGCCCCCGAATTGACACCAGTACCTTGCGAATTATTCAACCTTTCATATAACCTGAAGATTTTTCCTAAGACCTGGAGGACAGCAGGAGTTCAGCCAGTTCCTGAAAAAGGGAAGAAAACTTTAACTTGTGATGATAGGCCAATTGCATTGCTTTCTAACATTTCCAAAGTCATGGAAAAAGCAATAAATATGAAGCTTATCAAATATCTAGAGGAATCAGGAATAATTAATGATCGACAATACGGATTTCGCCATCAGAAATCAACCAGCGACTTATTGGCTTTTGTTTCTCATATTTGGCAGCATTCAATCGAGAAATTCGGAGAAACGATAGCTGTTGCACTCGATATTTCAAAAGCGTTTGATCGAGTTTGGCATCGGGGTCTCCTTTCTAAGGTGTTGTCTTATGGTTTGCCTCCTCAGTTGTGTGCTTTGTTGAAGGGTTTCTTGTCTGATAGGTCTCTGTATGTGGTTGTTGATGGAGTATCATCTGATATTCTCCCAATAAATGCAGGTGTTCCACAGGGTTCAGTTCTGGCGCCCACTTTGTTTTTGCTTCATATCAATGATTTGCTCGAGAAAACATCTTGTTCAATACATAGTTTTGAGGACGACACTACTCTTCATACCAGTTTCTCTTCCAGAGTTCCCATACCAGCTCGAGAAACAAATATTCAAAGAAACATTCACGTCAATGGAATTAAGGACGACTTGGCAAAAATAAAAGAATGGGGTAACATGAACTTGGTGGAAATTAATGCTAGGAACACCCAGGCATGTCTCTTCTCAAGAAAAGCCGATCTATCATCATCAAATATTCAGATGTCAGGAGTAACTGTTCCTACAAAATCAAGTATCCCGATGCTAGGAATTACGATCAGTGATAATCTCTCATGGGAGAACCATGTGAAATCGATCGCTGAAAGTGCTTACAAGAAACTTGGATTTCTATTTCGTGCAAAGAAATACTTCACTTCTCGGCAGCTTCTAATGATCTACAAGGCTCCTGTCATGTAATACAGTTCTCATGTGTTCTCATATCTACACGGATGACTTGACAAGTACCGAATTCCTACACTTTTGTTGTGAATCTGGAATCCTGTCGAACCTCTCTTGCTCAGGGATCCTTTGTCAATAGAACAGCTGAGCTTTGGAACTCCTTGCCAAGGGAGGTTTTTCCAGAGGCTTACAAACTTCAGAAATTCAAAGTAAATGTTAATTCGTATTTCCTGTCCCTTGATTCAGGCGGTGTTCTTTGAATATTACACGGCTTCCCTTTCGTGTGAATCTACATATAAAAAAACTACATATGAATTTATTTATTTTACTCATATCGCCTATGGTGGAAAAGAATTTTCGAAATAAATGATATTTGTAATCCTCGTTTGCCGAACATACGCAAATATCATTTGGAGGGATGAAACTTTGTCTGGGATGCATTAGAGAGTTCTTTCACAATTCATGTATATTATATTTACTGTTTGAAAATCATTTTTTGTGGTGGATAAACGTTGTCTTCGTAGTTTCGGGGTCGTAACCTACCACAATTTGAAAAAATCAAGAATGAATATTGAAATTTATACAAGTGTAAAAAGACAAATTTCTGATGTACTCCGGAATCTTGTTGCTTGAATTAAAAACAGGTACTTCTGAATGAAAAACGTCCTATTAGTCAGCAACCTTGTATAACGTATTATTATTAGATTGCTGGTTTCTGGAAGCTGTCAAAGAAGTGAGAATGCCATGTCAAATCTCACATCTTCGACGGAAAGGGTCAAAACAAATTGTAAGCTAGAATTGTTGTATATTTACTGTTTGAGCGTCATTATTTTGTATTGGATAAATGTTCTCTTAGTAGTTTTTTTGGGGTCGTAGCCTACCACAATTTTAAAAAAATCAAGAATCTTGAAATCTATACAAGTGTAAAAAGACAAGTTTCGAATGTACCCAGGAATCTTGTTGCGCAAATTAAAAACAGTTACTTCCAGATGAAAAACGTCCTATTAGTCACCAACCTCATATAACGTATTAATTATATTATTGAGGTTTCTGGAAAAGCTGTGAAATAAGTGAGAATGCCATGTCAAATCTCACATCTTCGACGGAAAGGGTCAGAACAGATTTTAGGGTGGAAATGTTGTAGGGTGAGTTAAAAACTTTTATCATTCATTATTTGGTGCTACTTTCGATGGAACTGGAATCATATACAATATATCTCCAAATAAAATACAGCATGACCCAAAAGCAGACGTCCAAACGGAAGGTGATAGAAGGTGATCTGCAATCAAAATTACCATATATGATTGTTGACTACTGACACCAAATTTTATTCTGAAGATATTAACCTCAGTATAACTACTTCTCTTCGGGCTTGAAGGCCATCGTTCTTTGGAATTTCTTCCTCACGTTTCGCTAGCGCGAGTGGCCAGCTTCTTCAGAGGCTTATTCATCTCCGATGACTAAACAGTTCGATTTCTCAAGGCGTATTTATATTGATGCAGGTAGTCTGGAGTGTTAATTACTTCTGTCGGGTTCGGGGAATAATCATCATTATTAGTTGCCGCACTACCTGCTGTGATTTCATTAGTTATTCTTGATTTCTTCAGAATCGGATTCCAAATTCTGTTTAGAGTCAACGCTTCTTCCTTTCTGTTAAAATTGTCCGCATGTTTTTGGATCTCTATTGCCTCCCGTACCAGTCGGCTATGATAACCCTGGTTGGGGGCAATCACTGTTGCATTTTCGAACAGAATCCTGCGTGGTCGCCCTCACTCAATGCGTGTTCCGCCACCGCCGATTTGTCGGTTTGCCCCAGCCTGCAGTTCCCTTGATGCTCTTTGAGCCTTGTACCCGTGGATCTTTTCGTGGTACCGATGTAAACCTTCCCACAGGTGCACGGTATCCATGGGTACAAGGCTCAAAGAGCATCAAAGGAACTGTAGGCTGGGGCAAACCGACAAATCGGCGGTGGCGGAACACGCATTGAGTGAGGGCAACCACAGGATTCTGTTCGAAAATGCAACACTGATTACCCCCAATCAGGGTTACCATAGCCGACTGGTACGAGAGGCAATAGAGATCCAAAAACATGCGGACAATTTTAATAGAAAGGTAGAAGCGTTGACTCTAAACAGAATTTGGAATCCGATTCTGAAGAAATCAAGAATAACTAATGAAATCACAGCAGGTAGTGCGGCAACTAATAATGATGATCATTCCCCGAACCCGACAGAAGTAATTAACACTCCAGACTACCTGCATCAATATAAATACGCCTTGAGAAATCGAACTGTTTAGTCATCGGAGATGAATAAGCCTCTGAAGAAGCTGGCCACTCGCGCTAGCGAAATGTCAGGAAGAAATTCCAAAGAACGACGGCCTTCAAGCCCGAAGAGAAGTAGTTATACTAATAATCTCGGCCGCAAAAGCCTTAACCTTTTTGATATTAACCTTGTTTTCGAAACGCTAGTCTAGGCCAGTAATATCAGTTTTGTGACAGGGTATTGATTTCTCGACTATTATTTGAAATTATCTCGATGCAAATGAATGATCCCATGATTGAATAAGCCAACCATAGGTCTGTTTGTTATGTTTCAGTATGATTGATACAAATCAGCAATGTTATATTTATCAAAAAGGTCTACTTACGAATACTATATTCCATAATATGTAGATTGGGTCAGAATGAGATAGAGAGGGGGGCAGAGACAGAGATAAAGTTGACTCATAGATGAGATATGTGCCCCGATTAGTATTTGCAATATTATAAGAGACGCAAAATTTACTTTTTTGTCACGTATTTTATTCATAATGAATTCAAAGATTAAACATAAAAAATGTATCGACAACTATTCTATGCACTTAAGTGATTAAAACTACAATTTCAGTCCCTGATTTCAGGGATTGAGGTGGAATCAAGGATTCATTTTCAATCCGTAGGGATTGAAATCAACTTCAATTTCCTGGAGATTTCAACTGAAACATGTTTTGAACAAGCGTAGAATTTTTTGTCGCCGCTTGTCGCTGCGAAGAACAATTGTATACAGTTCTTACAGTTGAAAAGCTTGCAGTAATATCAATAATATTCCATATATTCGAAGAAAAAAAAAGATATCTATATTTTCCTGTTTTCATCAACAGTTGACTAAACAAATACTTCTTTGTATACCCTATATTAAAGATTTCGATTCACCGTCTGGGTATGACTTCATTATTGCCGAAACGTTGGCAACGGAACATCATTTTTTTCAGTTATATGAACTACGCTCGACTATACCTTTTATCATAATATTTTTCTGTCGCAGGAAACGGATGTGAAAAATCATCATCATTGATAAAGAATCCCCAATCTGTCGTTGACATCATCAAGGATAAGATGACGGTCGAGCAAAAACAAAGAATGTCCGAAAAAATCTTTCGTATCTTCCGTGGTCTCGATTTCACGAATCCAGACAATCTAGTTTCATTGATCATGAAAGAAGATGCAGAAGAAATCAGGCAAACGCTATTGAGCCGGATCGTGAATTTCTTATTGAAGAAATGGAACTGTTTGTATTCTGAATGTTTTTTTTTTCAAGCTGGTTTTGATGTGTGAGATTTTGATGAAAACCGTGAACTGTGTATGAAAATATTTTTAATTATAGTCAGTTTATATGACAATGTGAGACCCCTGTTCTGTACTTTATTTTATCTTTTTTTTTTCATTACGAATATATCAAAATTTTCATTTGGTATGCTTCATATTTGCTCATACCCTCTTTTCCAGGTATTCGCGAGAACTTAGATCTTGTGTGAATCTTATCAATTAAAAAAACAAATGAATGTCGATCTTAATAATAAGACTAGTTCATTCAGTCCGATAATTTACACCATGAAACCATTGTCATTTCTGGTTCAGCATGAAGTGAAGCCAAAAATTTGCAGAAGTATGCTTTTCAGACCATACAATAGAAAATGAAATTATCTGATTCATAATTCATCATGAGTGAAATTCCTCACACTCCAATGTAAATGTTTTTTTGTCCATTTTTGGATTTGTCACCAAGGCAGGTTAGTCTTCGTTTCCGATGAGGTTACACTTCTATGGTTTAATAACATTCCTCAAACCTGCTTCTCATGTTATCCGAATTGAACTGCGAATGAAATTTTTCGTGATATTGAGCTAACGAGTGTACTGATTTGAAATCTGCCCTAATAGAAACTATTTATTTATTTATTTATTTATTTATTTATTTATTCATTTATTTATTTATTTATTTATTTATTTATTTATTTATTTACGGTGCTAGCCCACTTTACAATTAGGTTATAACAAGACTATTTTCAAAAATCACTTACATACATTTGACATGAAACAGACGAGCACATATTTTTATTGTATAAACATTGGTAATGATATCATATCTACATGAAAAAAAAATGATAATGAAACAAAAATTTTAAATGACTGGTTTTCAAAGGCTTACATCATCCAACACCCTCCCGATCCTTGATGCGCTCATACAGAAAAGTTCAAGCGTTTGGGAAAACTTATTACCGGTAATTTTCATTCTGTTGAGTGGGCAGAGACGGCAGTAATTGATTGAACAATAAGGAATGTCAAATATTTCAGTACTGCGGGTATTTCGAACAGCAGTTTTCAATGTAATAATTGCGAGTAGATCAGGGCAGTTGATTGTAGCTGATAAAATTGGTTGCAAAAATATTAAGTCACATACAGTTCTCCTATGGGAAAGTGTTTTAATGTTCAATTTATTTTCAACGACTTCATATTCACAATGTTCACCAACTATACCCATTTTGAAAGCACTACAACGTAAAAATTTTTCTTGGAGACGATCAATTTGTTTAACATAGCAATGATAATGGGGAGACCCAACAATGGAATTGTATTCAAAAAAGGACCACACATGCGAAAAATAAATTATTTTCAGGGTTTCACAGCTGAAATATTTGCATAACCTGAAAGTAATAATCTATCGTTTTGCATCGAACTTCACACCCAGATCATTAATTTCATTAACACGTGATAGTGTTATGAAATTGGTACTTTTATGAAAAATCTTGGAAACTCGCTTCACGCAGTTGATTAAATCTTTTCGAAGATGAATTTTTAAATATTTTATATGTTTATTTGTAATTTTACTGTTTTCGTAATGTTCCTCAAGAGATTATGGAAAAGGAAGTAGTAAATGATGTTAAATAACTATATGAATTTGATAAGGAACTATTACTTAAATGAATAATGTTCATGACTTTACAATTTATCTTATAGCCGATCTATCATCGTCTAGTATTCAGATGTAACTAGTCCTACAAAGTCAACTATCTCGATGCTACGATGCTACGATCAGTGATAACCTCTCATGGGAAAACAAGTGGGATCGATCGCTAAAGGTGCTTTCCAGAAACTTGAATTTCTATTCCGTGCGAAGAAATGCTTCACTTCTCGTCAGCTTCTGATGATCTGCAAGGCTCAGATACGACCTGTCTTGGAATATAGTTTTCATGTGTGGAGTTCGGCACCGAAACGTTCATTGAGGCTTCTCGATTCTATTCAGAGAAAGGCAATTCGTCTTGTTGTTGATTCTTCGCTCACAGACTCGCTCACTTCATTGGAACATCGTAGAAGGGTCGGAGACTTTTCACTCTACTATAGATATTTTCACGGTCGGTGCTCTTCTGAATTGTTATCAATCGTTCCACCCTTGGCAATATCTACACAGATGACTCGACGAGTACATAATTCCTTTCCCTTTGTTGTGAATTTGGAGACCTGTCGAACCTCTCTTGCTCAGGGATCTTTTTTCAATAGAACAGCTGAGCTTTGGAACTACTTGCCGAGAGAGGTTTTTCCTGAGGCTTACAAACTTCAAAGATTCAAAGTGAATGTCAAGTCGTATCTCCTGTCCCTTGATTCATGCGGTGTTCTTTGAACATTACAGGGCTTCCCTTTCGTGTGAATCTGCATATGAAAAAAATTATTCGGGAATCATCAACACATCCATTCAAGCACAAAGTAGTCGCCTTCAATGAAAGAACTGAAGTTTGTTGAGCAGTTTGCGGTCAACGACGGTGAACATCGTTTACTCCATTGTAACGAAAAAAAACACAGAAACGAGACATAACTCAGGTTTAACCAGTAATAACAAAATATAGTTGACGCCATAAGACAAAAACTCACATACACGAACACACGAGTGATATTGCTCGTTTTTTGTAAAATTAAGAATTAGATATAATCTACAGAGCTGATAATAATTTGAGCAAATTCATTGAGAACACCAACGACAGTGTCAAAAACATTAGGGGTATACGTTAACTTGGTTCCTGTCCAAAACTTAAAATTGATCAAACAGGTAGACCTTCCACCAGAAGGCTAAAAGAGGATCACTGGTTCAGTTTTCTGAATGGATAGACCAAATCATCTTCTGACAGAAGGACATGAGTTCAATAATGACTATGACGTCTTGGATTATGAAAATTCACGTTTTCAATCAATCAATCAATCAATCAATTTATTTGCTTAGTATCATCACATCAGATTTAGCATCGTCAAAATAGGGTACAACACAAACACATTAAAAATGATTTAAAATTTAAAATTGAAATATTCCTCAATGTCATAAGGACAGAGATCTACCAGAAGCCCTTTTATATTCTTCTTAAATGTATTTATTGGTAAATTCCTCATATATGGTGGTAAATGATTGAAGAGCCTTATTGCCACAGTAAGGTAGCTTTTATGAGTGATTACCAGGCGATGCTGTGGCATAAGGAGGTTGTCTCCATTTCTGGTTGAATAAGAGTGGTGATCATGTACAGTAGCAATGTTATTTTGTGTTTCGATGTAAACAAGGCATTGGAAAATGTATGAAGCCGCAATGGTAAGGATGTTGAACTCTTTGAACAGGGATCTACAGCTGTCAGTACGTTTTATTTTTCCCAATATCCTTAGGGCCATCTTTTGTAGGATAAATATTCTGTTCCAGTCAGTGGAGTGCCCCCAGAAAATCAGTCCGTAAGATATCTTAGACTGAAATAGCCCCATGTATGCTGCTCTCGTGACATGACAAGGAGCATATTCATTGATTCTTCGAAGCAGGTATATAACACAAGACAACTTAGAAGAAAGATTTGTGATATGATCTTTCCAATTGAGCTTTGAATCTAGTGTAATCCCTAGGAATTCCAGAGATTTTTGGCTGTCCTTCAGTTTTTTCAGAGTGAAAGTGAGTGTTGCAGTTTTCTCCACATTGAGGCTTAGTTTATTAGCAGCAAAAAAAAATTCAATTTTTTTTATCGCGTTGTCGATCTCTTGTTTCGGGTAGTCATGGTCAAGATGACTCTCAAAAAAAGTAGTATCGTCAGCATATTGGATCGTATTGTACGGGTGCATGTGGTATGGAAGTTCGTTAACATAAAGTATGAATAGTAGGGGACCCAAGATAGATCCCTGAGGCACCCCTGCTGTTACAGTCAATGTTGGAGATCTTACACTTTCGTTGTCAACTACCTGCAATCGTTCAGATAAATAAGACTTAATCAAATCAGCACCAATGCCCCTAATTCCATAACTGGGGAGTTTATCAAGTAAGATTGAGTGCGAAACACAGTCGAAGGCCCTCGAGAGGTCACAGAATACAGCTGTGACTGCTTCTCCCCTCTCGAAGGACTCCACCGCGGCTCGCACTAGTTCAGATATGGCATGTGATGTTGACAATTTCTTTCGAAATCCAAACTGGGATTTTGAGATCAAGTTGTTTGAGTCTAAAAATTTTATTATTCTATTATTCATTGCAATTTCAATGGGTTTTGATAGAATTGGTGTTATAGAAATGGGACGATAATTCTCTATGTCGTTTATGTTCCCCTTTTTACTTGAAGTTGCTGGCTATCTGGTGATGAAAACCATTTATAATCTGCCACATGGAAGTTTCGTCTGTTCCTGTTCCATATTTTCCGAAACCAGAGTGGATAAACTCGCACGAAATCATATCTCGTCCTGCTCTGACTGGTTTGGAATAGGCCGGCTAGCGAGTCAGAACAGATCTGGTACTAATCCACGATACAAAATAACTATTTTTCTGCGCACGAATCTGAACACACTCTTTCCCTTCCTAAATATGCTTGATATTTCAATCTACCAGTGCACAGAGTCAGTTCGCAGACTAACAAAAATTGACAGAAGGAAAGAAAAATGGACAGGAGGAGCGCAATCATACTGAAGGTGTGTGAACTGTTAGTGAGAGAGGAGAGTTGGCATGTGCTCAAAATCAACGAAACTTCAGAGTATATACTGTCAATCGGCATCTTGGAATGTATGTTTGGTGAGTTTCATAAGTGGACGTTCACCACAATATTCTACCAATGTTCATACATTGCCTTAGGCTCAACTCAACATATTTATTTTTGCCTCCATCCTTATATTAATTTCCAGGTAAACATAGCAAAAATCTCTTAGTGACTCTAATATTTGAGGTTAGGAAATACCTGGGAATTCACCTTCATCACTTTCCAGTGATGATATTCCTCTCAGATTTTTTTCAAGAAAAAGTCAAGATTTCCTTGCTGTTGTTAGTGTTATACATAAATGATTGCAAACAGTTTCCATAGTTACCTAAGAAACTTTATTACGAATGTCGAAGTACCATTTATTTATGTATACGATTATTTTTGTTTTTAATATCTGTCGAATTTCAAACGATTTGCGAAAAAATAGTATGTTGACGTCGTAGGAAATAATCTCAAACGATATGCGAAAAATATATTTGTTCATCTCCAGGTTCACTTGGAATTAAATTCCTGTCATGTTCTGAGAATATCAGGTGAACCAAAAAAGAGAATAAACCTATATGATTCGTTGATTATTCAAAATGATAATCAGTGATATTTTCCTCCCATTGTTTGAAGACGATTACGGATAATGCCAGTCAAAATGTCTAGCTACATAAAATTCGAAAAAAAAATGTCTCCTATTTTTTTAAATTTCCACTGATCTCTTGAATTTTCCGTTGATTTTCCACTCAATTCTATTCAAATTACTATTCGATTTTTTCTCTATTGAAAAGTAACCCAATATTTCATTTCATTTGATTTCATGCATTAGTTTTTCATCACCGCTCAATTCAGATTTATTGATCTCTCTGACATGAGTGATTTGTGATTTGAAATGAAATTCCACTCATCAGAATAACATTTAGTTCCCAAACCAAGATAAGCCTTTTTAGTACTAAAAGAATGTTTCTTGTGAAGGCGGATATACCTACATTGTAGAGTTCATTTCTTTCCTTAAATTGAAAAAATTCAAACTTCTATGATGAACAATTCTGAACACAGAGCAAATTTTTGGATATATCATGTGTTCAAAAGAGAAAGTCACACAAAAATTCCCCAAAATTTTCTTCTCCTGAATTTGTACCCTATGAAATGGGTATCAATTACTGTTAGAACTGAGGGAAAAAATGAGTCCGTTCCCTTTGAGGTCTCGATGATAACTCCTGTCTTATATGATATCAGGAAGTGAAAGATTTTGTGGAGGCATTGAAGTTCAAAGAACTTCGTTCTGAGGATTTCATTCCCGAATAAAAAAAGAGAAATACATGCACATCATGAATTGAATAAAATCAAAATTTCTTACAATCACCATATCATTCATAGACATTTTACTCTTTTACAAAAAAATGGAGAAAGGGTCTACCAAAAACAGCTACTTCCTATATGGTGCGATGAGCACTGTATCACTTTCTTCTCAATTTGTATTAGAGAAATTTTAATGAAGTAGATATCATTTATAAAAAACTTATTCATTTATTTATTTATTTAACGAGAGTCCTTTTTTCAACACAGACTTCGTTGGTGCAGGAATGGGAGGAAATACCATAACTCTTATGTTTGCTGAGGAGTTCATCAGAAGTGTCATGTCGCAAGAGAAGAAGAATATGTTAGTGGCTGCTGTCAGTATTTTTTTACGTGATATTGCAGTCACCGATGCCAAAATTGTTATACAATATCTATCTTCCAACGCCGTCCTGAGATCTGCGATATTGAGGAGGATCGAAATGTTTTTTGATACAAATAGTTAAGATTTTTTTATTTATATCCTATTTATACATGTGTTCGACTGTAACAACCATATCTATGAGATGTTGATGTTTTTTTGACTGACGACATAAATAAATTGTGATTTTTTTTGTTCTTTGAGTTGTTTGACTTTTAGTGAAATAGAGTAACTCATATATGAAAAATCTGGATACTAGTGGTATCAGCCACTTCTTTGGTTTATTATGCAGAAGCTAGGATTCCTAAAAGCTACACATCGAATAACTTTCAACACATACCTGTGTTGGAGGATCGGATAGTGAGTCAAAAAAAACGAAATGACTCGCAACGTCGTCTTTCGTCCTTGTCAGTTCGATTGGATACCTCACAATAATTGGGATATCAAATCAAGATTGCAGCGCTACGTTTACCTAAACCTCTACTTATTTACAGCACTCTGACATTTTCAGATATTTCAAAAGCATCTCAATTCCTTTCGAATGCAAATAGGCTCTCCTGAGCAAAAAAAAACAGTAACCGACTGCTCTCACAAATTTGAGATTATAGCCTAAGTGAACTTACTGTGTTCTGCCACGCATTTCTGTATTTGAAAAGTAAAAATTGGTTCATGAATAGCAAGTTATCACCTGACTCTACACAGTAACTGCCCTGACTTCGATGGAGAACCCATAACAAAACACAGTTTATACAACTTCTTCCGGAAAAACACAGTAAGAGTATAGCATATACTGTGTTATACGATGAATAATGTAAGTACTGTATTAGTGAATGGTCATACAGAATTATTTTTCCTCACTCCAATCAAATTACTGCAACTCACTCCGTGATTTCTATCATAAATATATCAGTCTTTGTTGATAAAGAAAATGAATAATTGCAGTATCACACATGTGTTAAACAAGTTTAAAAACATCACGATTAACGATCGATTGGGGTTTGTAAATAATCCTTCATGGAGAACCAGAGGAATCAGTATTTATTTGTTCACTTTTGGAAATATTCTATATATAATAATATTAGAATACTAATTTTATTACGGCATGGCAATGCATTTGAATGAAAACTTAATCTAAAATTTTCTCATTCCGTTTTCGAAGACATAATGATGATTTTTTTTTCAAATGCTACACGAATTATAACTATTGGAAATACAATAACAAAGTGAAAGCAGTATCTGAGTTCTTCCATAGATTCGTCATGGAAAGTATTTAAAATACCATATAAAACCATAAAGTAATGACACAGTATCGACTCTTAGGGGCCGTTCATAAAATACGTCACACTAAAATCAGCTTTTTCTGACCACCTCCTCCCCCATTGTCACGCTGTGTCACACTTTTTGTGACCCCCCCTAAAAATATTTCGTCACAAAAACTAAGACCCCCCCCTGCTGAGTATGATTCTAAATGATAGTACACAAATTCTGAAAATTAAAAATATTTATTTAGTTGATATAATAAAATTTTACTAAATTAATAAATATCTTTCATAACGAACATATGAATAATAAATAATATTTCTATTATTCAGAAGTCCAAGGCCGAAATATCTACAATCGGTTTTGCACCATCTTCTTTTTCATCTTCAAAACTACCGTCCACTCCATCGTCATCTAACCATTCTGGAGTCACTATAGAAGATGTCGCACGTGTAGATTTCTACCAAAATTTTTCAATTTTCGTCAAAAATCTACTAAAAAAGTAGATTTCTACCAAAAGTGGTCATGCTGGCTAGCGCTCATGTTAAAAAATAATAAACGGCGAACGTCACGTTGCCGTATACCCCCCGTCCCCCCTTGTCACATCTTGTCAAACTCAGCCAGACCCCTCCCCCTTGTATGCGAACGTATTTTATGAACGGCCCCTTATTCAATTATTGAATTTGTTTAGATATCACTAAAATTACTTAAGTCTTACTGACCAAGTATTGTGAGTGATTCTCAATAAATAGAGTGAGGCTTTGAAATTATATTGGTACGGAATCTCCTAGCGCCAGCCCTGTCGCTCGTAAACACAAAATAATATGAGGGGTCGGAGGAAGATTGTTTACCTGCGAAATTTCATCTCGCGTGGAAAATTCAATCATCGAGATTTGACTGGAAGATTCCCCATAGGTGTGATCAAGTATATATACGGAAGAATTTCTAGTACAGAGAGTTTTAGTACAGAGCGTTGGATAGTTTGCAGAGCACTTCGAGTGATTGTATTGTATTGTGTTGTGATGAAGAGTTGTAATAAAAGTAGTTTAGTGTTGCTTGGAGTTTTAATAAACAAAATATCGTAACAATAAAAAAAATATATTTTTCTCAATGTTTACTAAAATGCAAAACTGTGTTTTCGTTTTGGACAGCCGAAATTATCGATTGTGTTTCAATAATAGTTCAGTTATACTGTATGTAGTCAAAAATGAATGCAGCGAAGTACAATAGTTTCCGATAATTCGAAATGGCATCCAAAAAACTTTTTGTTCCGCGCAGAAAAATGCAAACAAATTCATTTGTTCAGAACAGTTCATTCCCGAAAAACAAATGGAAATGCACAATTTCCACCCAGAATATGAGAGAGCAAAATAAAAAAGAATTTTTGCAACAAAAAATGTCAAAATTGTTAAGTTTCATGAAAGCTTACCCTAGTTTTTAGATTCGGTATCAATTTTCTCCTCTTGAAGATGATAACCTTGTTAGCGAAATGTTATTATGATTTTTTCATTTGTTTTGGATTTTTAAAATGTGTGTTACCTGCTGGCGCCCCCTTCAGAAGTCGAAACTTGTGCAAGCAGTGGATTAACGAGGTCTCACCTTTTAACGTGTGAATTCCAGCACGGTGATTCCGTGGCAGGGATTCGAATTCCAGGTACTACACTACCAAGAACATTCCTTGATTTTCGAATAGATATTCGCGGAAGATAGTTCATGTTGAAATCTATTTAATTGTAAAAAAATACCATGTATTCACACAAAAACCAATGCATTGATCAAGAACTTCGATGGATTATTTTTTGGGTGATTTATTTTTTACCCACGTTAATGCTTATCAAATTATCACCATCAATTGAGTGTATCATTATCAATCATTTATTGATATAACCTATCACAAACTACATCTTTTCTTGGTAACAATTGAATTCAATTTAAGTGTTTAATGTTCGTGACTATTTTTTCACCATTCTTCAGTTATCTTCTTCACAGATAATTTCACTCATGAATAAAATATCTCATAAGCCGCCTTGATTTTGTCATTATGACAGCGAAAAAACTTTGCCCTAAGTTTTTCAGGTACAAAACGGAACCTAACTCTTAAAAGCATGGCAACCAGAATTGTAAACAAATCTTTGACTGCGTCTTTGTCAATTTTTCACTTGTGTTGTCAAAAGAGTATATCTGATCTGTGAAAATCGAATATAAGAATTATGTTTTTAATAATTGTACTTTTCCGTTGATTTGAATAAACTAAACTGTATTCATTAAATTGTCGTACCGAATTACACTCGAACTTTTTTTTGTTGAAGAAAACTGGATATTTATGATTCGAGATTAGTTGCCTTCCGGCAAATTAACTCAAAAAACTGCCAGAAAAAAATACTCGTCCTACGGACTCGTCATTTTATCAGAGGCAAGTTTTTTTCGTTGTGTTGTCAGGCAACAAAATTCTCATCAAAATTTACTTTTAAGTACTTTAAAGTTTACTTCGACAAAAAAAAAGCTCTCGTGTAATTATAAGTAAATATTGATTGATTTCATTACTCTATTATCAGTTAGATTTGCAAATCATTTCAACGTTTCAATAAGTTTATATTCAATCACCATTCTCAGCAGTACGATATGGCTTCATCATAGATAATAGTCACACCCTGTATGAATTCAATAAAACATTTCATTCGACAAACTTTGATGGTTTTTATGGGACAACTTAACCTTGTAGTAGTCGAAAGTGTCAAGGTAGAAGAGTTCCTATTCATCATCTGCAAAATGAACAAAAAAGAAATCATACTTGAGACATGTCAATTGTTGTCGAAGGAAAGAAGATGGACTCTCTCGAAGAAGATTGATGATATTACAATATATACACCAGCACAGGTTCAGTATTCCAGAGGTGAGTATCATACAGGGGTCTATCAAACAATTATCCATTCTTTTAATGGTGTTAAATATAAGGCACAAGATAAAATATCAGATGGAATATATAATAAATGAGTTTATATTGAATGGTTTGCTTGAAAGTGGTTGACAATGTTCCTTGCTGAATGGTAATGGTTCGGACTTCCATTGTCTATATTTTTAACTCTATTGAAACCTGTTGCTAAGAACGAAAGGATTAAAATACAAATCAAGTGAGAAAATCAAATCAAAATGAAATTTTTGGTCAATAATGAAATTAGGGATTTATTGATCAAAGAAAAATACTGTTGTCACAAAAAATCGAGATATCGAACATGAAATATGAGTCAAAAAAAATGTTCAAATAACTTATTAAAAAAAAAAGAAATTAAAAAAAAATTTTTTGACTCATATTTCATATTCGATATCTCGTTTTTTTGTAAAAACTGTATTTTTCTCTGATCAATCAATCCCTTATTTTATTATTGACAAAAAATTTGATTTGGATTTGATTTTCTCAATTGACTTGTATTTTGATCCTTCCGTTCTAACAACAGGTTTCAATAGAGTTAATAATATAGACAATGGAAGTCCGAACCATCACCATTCTACATTGAATAGTATTACTAATTAAGTAATGGATTTGGCCAATACATGAGGAATATCCATGAAAACGTAATTTAAAAAACTTCATCATGATTTTTACTCTCAGAAGACAATTTTGACTTTGTTGACACCATTATTAATGAAGATTTAGACATAACCCAGATAACAGATAACAGGTTGACTGATTATATTCAAAACAGTTAGGATAAAATGTATATTGGTCAAACAGGGAGATCTTTCGCCAAAAGAATAAAGGATAATAGAAGTAGTTTTTAAATGCGAAGACACGGTATTTCAGGCAAAATAGATTAGTCTCTAAGCATTAGTCAATCGAATCTTTGGTTGCCTGACAACTGAACTGGGTTCACTTAAACCCCAGTTAACCAAATTATATACAACTAAGCTGAAGTTTTACAACTTGCATGCACTCTTAGTTTTTTCCAGCTTTTTCTTTCTACGGGAAACGTATAATTGAAAACCTGAAACTTATTATTCCCATAACTCTAAAACTACACACATAATCATTTTCGTCCATGGGGATTTCAATTATTGATACTGACACCTTTCCCCAGAGTATTCAGCCAGTTCTACAGATGACAAATTTTTATAAATTTTTGCGATGTTTTTTGGCACTTACCAAGTTCTAAAAATTGTTCTGAAATTGTTCGTTTCCGTTAACCAACTGACGAACGTCAACCCTCAGAAGTCGAAACTTGTGCGAGCAATGGATCAACGAGGCCTTACATTTTAACGTGCGATTACCCAGAACGGTGGCCCGGCGAGGAATCGAACCCGGGTCTTGAAAGGCGAATGTGCTAACCTCTACACTACCGAGTGTTCTGCAGAATAGACAAACTTTATACTGTTTCATATTTGTTATATTCTGATTCGATATTTTGCGATGTTTCGTTCATTAGTTTTCATCATCAACTTAACTTTTTCAAATACATAGTTTTTTCATCGACTTTGTAGCCACAAAAAGCAAATTGAGTCAAGTATAAGTTATCAGTTATCAACCAAGTTGAGCTAACTTTGTCTGATGAAATTAATACAATTTTTCATATATAGAGAGCTATTTGAAAGTAGTTACAACATTTTTGCCCAATATTCGAATTATTTTACTTTTATTTAACAGAAAAATGAGAACATTTTCGAAGTTTTTGGTGAGTATACGCGTTTTGTCGTGAAGTCTTTATAAGGCACAATGCATAAAAGTCCCCCAAAAGTTACAAAAGTAGATGGCGCTGTAGTCGCGCATGGTCCCAATAGAGTTACGAATTTTTTATCTCTCATAACCTCTATTTATTACGTCTTTTCAATTGGGATATTAGACCGTGAACACCAAGTATTTTTTTTTCCAGAACGAGGAGGCAAGGAACACCTGATGATTATGAGTGCAGAGGAAGTCATCAGGTCCGACCTGTCAACCGAAAAGAAAGAAGAATTGGTTGCGTCTGTGGTTACACTTCTTGTAGGAATCAATACCACTGACGTCACGACTATAATGGATGCCCTCAGAGAAAACGTCTTCTTGAAATGTGACATTCTGAACAAGATCAGGAAGTTTTTGACAGAAAATGGCTACCGTTACGTCAGAACAATGAACGAATGAATGGATGTGTGTTTGTGTGTGTGTGTCCTATTGGAAATTTTATTTTACTGTGGATATGAAATTTGTATATTAACCAAAGAAATTTTACATTTTTGATGAATCATTCGTTTCATTTCGTTTCTAGTTGTTTCGCTAGAACATTCGGAAAGCATAATGATTTTACTTGAATCAGATTTTGACTGACAGTTATTCTCAGTTGACTGGTACATACCTTTTTCCTGATGTTTGTCTCTTGGGTGTTTGAAATGTGATGAAATATGTATCTTTTCCTTCAATCATACGTTTTTCAATGAAGAATGTCACCATTTGATGAACATAGCAGTTTTGAGAAAAAATTGAATTGCAATCAACAAAATTCCATCATCTCCTGGAGCAAGATATCATTTTTCAAAGTCTGAATACCATCAAACGTGATATCTGATTTGAGACCTAGATGCTAAGAAACTTCATTAATGTGGAAAGAAGGAAGTTAAGAGGAAGTTATTTTTTCATTTACCAAAAATGACTTCTTTGAATTCTTTATGCTGTTTTCTATGTAGAGATCATGACAGGTGTATTTTGAATATTGAAGTTTATAACTTTTTAACCAATAAAGATAATCGAATTTTTCAAAGTCGAAAAAATTTAGGTATATTTATCTACACCCGTTCTCTAATAATACACTTATATGCCCACAACCCGTTTCATAACGAAATCCATTACGACACAGACTTTTCATTACGATACAGATTTTCAATCAATAGAAACCCATCATTTTTCAATCAAGAATGATGTGCATGCTCCGCATTTGACGTTTGTCAAGTCAAAATCGGTATATGTATTGAATTTTTGAAGAATATAGCCAAATTTCGATAATCATAACAAAATGTCTGATACCAGCGATATGGGAGAATTTCTTTCGACACCTTCACCGGCATAAATACAGTTAGAATGATTGAATTTTTCATTTGACAAATGCATGATTTATTTCGTTATTTGTTCAATCTAGTTTTCTGACCTCTCCGTAGCCGAGCAGTCTAAGGCGCTGAGATTAAAGAGACATTGGTTCGATTCCGGTCTCGAGTAAGCTTTTTTTTTTAGTTTTGATCTCCTTTTCATTTTTCATCGTTTTATTTCTCGAAATAATACCATTAATTACAATTTTGTAGAATTTTTCAAAGAAATGAGTTTAATTAATATTATTGTGTGCAATACAAATATAAATATAATATTTGTAGTTCTTCACTATTTATCGGGTGAAGATAAAATAGCGTATGCAACTCTCATCAACCAAACGAAACTCACCTTCGGCTCGTTTCCTATCCCGGTTGATGCTCTTGTATTAATAACCATCACTACATGATCGTTGCATAATATACTATTATTTCACACTTGCTCCATTTTCATTATGAAAGTGAATACCTTACAGAGAAGTACCACATTCACACTAGCCCCAAAACTATGGGGATGTGTATCCAAATTTCTGATTTTCAAAATCAAATTTGTACTAAATTCTATTTTTCACATAACAATAATGATATGTAACTTTTTAGGCAGACATTAGCCTGTGACGATCACTTTGAAATTTTCGAAACAGCTGGAAATGACAAAGAATTTGCATATATTTTTCACTCATAAAAAAAGCATTCACACTTACCCGATCATACCATAATTACATGTAAGACCAATTTTTTTATTAAATGAATTTCGCTAACCTAGTGAGCATCTTCGGGAGAAAAAATTGATAATAATTCTAGGAAGTAGGGTGAGCATTAATTTTCAGTAAGGTGCGAGTTATATTAGTTTGATGTTAGGGTAATTGATCTCTGTTGATATCTGAATAGATCTGATCAATACTTGAAAATCCATATTAGCAATACTAATTCAGTTTCATGTGAGATTTTCTTTATGAAGTTTACAAAAACCTGACATCTCTTATACACTAGCAGCTTCTCAGAGTAAATAATGCTATTATTTGCTTGTAGGAGCTATTGTGTTGCGAAACATGTGTTGCGATTTTTTTTTTCAAATACAATTTTCGTTTTTCTTTCTGCTGAAAATGAAACGGAGAAGCTTTAAATCCTTGTATCATCGGAATATGAGAACAACGTCGGAAGACGAGAAATAGATAAATTGAAAATCACAACATATATTTTCAACCACTGATACACACATAATTGAATAGAATCATATTAATTTAATGACACAACAAGATGAAACGAAACGAAAACTCAAAGAGGCTACTTGCATTTTTTGAACGGAATTGAGGAGATGGCTTCTTGTTCATTGAATAAAGATCGATGTTGGATGCCTTTTTTGAAGAGGGAAATTCAACTGGGGACATTCAGTTCGAAGTAGGTTGTGTCAAATTCAACACTTGTTATGACTATTGATGAATTAGTAATGCCAGTATCACATACTGATACTACTCACAAAAACCGGAATTTCATTATAAATTCCAAATAGGTGTCAGGAACGTGGCAATTTTTTAGTACTGTTTGAAAGACATTATTTTCTGTTGGGTGGATTTTTTTTCAGATTGTGGTAGGTTAAGAACCCAAAAAAGCTTGAAGAAGGTCAGTTTTTCATTTATAATTGTATATCAATCCTAAAACTCACGAAGAATAATAGTTAGTGACTCCTGCTCTTTTATGATTTTGCAATTACGTTTTGTGGCAAATATACCAATTTCCTCTTCGAACAGATGATATAAGAATTTCAAACATTCTTTCTCATTTTCGAGGAAAAGAAAACTCAAAAAATAGATATCATGACAAATTCACCCCAAAAAAAATCAAACGGAATCAACTATGTAAGTATCTGTTGATATTTTTTACTTCAATGCCAAAGGTGATAGTTTCACCGATCGTTAACAATACTTCTGAAGCATGGATTGTAAATTGCTTGTGATAATTATGTGACTATATGCAAGAAAATTGAATTTTGCACCTGAAGATGAGACATTAGCACGAAATGTTCCTATACGCTTTCAAGGTGACAGATCCTGGAAAAAGAATCTTGCCATGCAGAATTAACTAAATCATAATTTTTCATTTATAAAATTTCCATACCATTATATCAAATGTGATACTGAAACACAAATTGAGAGGGTGTCTAGGATCAGTTCTCTACCATTTTTCCTCTCAAAAGCCGCGTGAACTTGTGACTGCACATTATTTTTTTGTCGAATATATTTTTTGCAGATTGTGGTAGGTTATGAACTATAAAATAACAAATAGGAAATTAATTTACAACAAAAAATTATTTTCAAGTAGTAGTTACTATGTTTCTCATTCTGCATTTTTACACATACTTTCGATACAAATCGACAATTGTATTTCTTGCTTGTCACACCCTGTATAAACTCGACAAAACATTCACCATGATAAGGTATCCTAAGCGTACTTTTAACGGTTTGGATTTGCTGATTCGTTGCTATTGATTTGGTGTTGGTAAAAACTGAGAAAGATGGATGGAAAAGACAAAATCATATTGGAAATATGCGAATTGTTGGTCGAACAGGATAATTTGAGGGTGAGAAGAGATGTAGATGAGTACCCATGCATATCTGCTGCCATAAAGTATTTGCCAGGTTAGTGTGTAACTCGAGATTATTGGGTGTGAATCATAAATAATAATTTTCTATCCAACTTTTTCTGGCACTTCTGTTTGAATGTGATTGACAATTTCCCTTGCTGACAGGTATTAGTTTCAAGTTCCATTGTCTATATAATTCCCTATATTGAAACCTGTTGCAAAATATGAAATCGAGAGAATTCAAACCGAAACAGTAAAACAAGATAATAGGGGAGCCCAAGCGGGGATTTCGGGATTCACTAAAGCGCGGCAGTTCAATATACAGGGGATACCTTGTACCCGGTTAAGTACTTCCACCATATATGAGGCCGCCATATATGGCCGCCCTTCAAGAATAAAGGGTCAGATTAGTAAAATAAAAATGATCATCTGAAATTCTCGAGCGCGTTAGATTAAGGTAGGGTGAGTTAGTTACATCCTGAAACGTGTATATTCCACTAATCTTACAATTCGAGAGTGACCTAATGGTGGAGGAGGGCTACAAAAACGTCATCTCGACATTCTCGATCGTGACTATTTTTTTTTTATTTTTTATTTCAAGAGTTACAAAAAATATATAATCTGACGATTTCCACGAGCCGAAATAATAAAAATCATCGATAAAAATTAATGAGTGCAATTACGTGATGCCCACTTTTTTTCTATCTATTGCTCTCTCACTCCGTCCCCACTCTGGTTTCTGTTGCCATGACGCCATGACAGCTGATCACACAGACTCGTTCATAGCATGACATTGTTTACAACGAATATCCAACGTTTTTGCTCATTTACTGATTTTAATATAAGTTATGTGAATTAAAGTTTCAAAATATTTAATGCTTTACATAAAACAATTAAGTTTACATTAGAAACTTTACGAAAATGTATGAATATTTCAGAATATCGTAGGAGCAAACCGGTTCTCCGAAAATCCCGAACATCATACCATAATCTTGAACTTTCAATATAATCTTCATTAAATAAATTCTATCAAGAACGATACTATAAATTATTTACAGCAATAAAAAAATTGAATTAACAGAATAGGCGATTCCCTCCAGATAATCGTCAGATTATGAGACTGCAACGTCTAGGGTATAAATTGAACCATATGTATCTTAATCTGACGCGCTTGTGTATTTCAAATTGACAAATTTTTTTCACATTCTAATAACGACCACGAGTCTGCGTCATATTTAAACCGACAGATTATTAAATAAGAGCTTTTTTTAGGTTCACTTAACATCCCCTCAGAAAATCTGACAAGCTCGAGAATTTTTTTTTTTTTTTCATTTTAAACCCTTATGTACGACCACCGCCATTATGGAAACAATCAGATAAATATACGTACATTTTCAAAAATATGTAGGACATAGATGATATCAATATCAGACGTGCAGAATATGTCCATGCAATAGTTTTTTTACATTTTTGAAAATCTACAGCCGCTCTCCCCACCGATGAAAAGGTATACATTATATAACATTTTATCTTTTCATCATCTGAGCTTCGCAACCCAATAGGGTATCTATGACGCTCGAGTAAATCCCGATTTAGCGTTGTGGGCTCCTCTACTATTGTTTTGGTTTTAACTTCCATTGTCGATATTGAAACCTGTTGCAAAATACGAATAGTTCAGTTCAGTCAAACCGAATCAAAAGACAGCACTCAGATCTAAACGAAAAATTTCAAAATGTGAGTATATTCAACTCGAGACTGAGTTTCTGTAATTTTCTCATATTTCTTCATGTATGAATCTGTTTGAAGTCACTATTTATAGTAATCTATCCGGGTTTGAAAGCCGTCATTTTTTGGAATTTCTTCTTGACACTTCGCTCTGGCGCGAGTGGCTACCTCCTTCAGAGGCTCATACATCTTGAGTTTGACCCCGATGACTGGATGCTACGACTTTGTAAAGCATATATATGTGGATTCAGGTAGTTTGAGGTGCTAATTACCGATGGATTCAGAGAATTTTCATCGATATTACACGCACTCAGTGAGAGAAACCACAGGATTGTGTTTGAAAATGTGAAACTCATTGCCCCCAAGCAGGGATACCATAGTCGACTGATACGTGAGGCAATATAGATCCACGAACATACAGATGATTTCAACAGGAAAGAAGAAGCTGTGAACCTCGACCCAATATGCAATCCCATTTTAAGAAGATCAAAAATAACAAATATCATGACGACAGGTAGTTCATGCAATTAATACTACAGATACTTCTCCGAATCCAGATAAAGTAATTAGAGCAATTAAGCTTAATGAGAATTATGTGGATCTATAAACGTAATTAGCCCTCCAAACTATCTGATTCCATATGAATAAGCTTTACAATGTCGTAACATCCAGTCATGGGAGTTAAACTCAAGATTTATTAGCCTCTGAAGTCTGAAGAAGCTAGCCACTCACTCCAGCGAAACATCAGGAAGAAATTCCAAAAAACGACGACCTTCAAACCCAAACAAAAGTAGTGATAATGAAAACGTCGGCCGCGAAAGCCTCAACCATTTTATTTTGAAGTAGTTTTTTGCTTAGGATGAATTTTCCACCGTATTCTTCGGGTTGAAAATCGACCATAATCTGAAAAAATGAGAGTGTAAGGTACACTAAAAATGTGTAAGGAGTTTAATGCAAGAGCCCTGACATAAAGCATACATCTCTGATTTCTTGTTTCATTCCAGACTATTGTCAATTTTGAATGAATGGTGCAAATATTATTCAAGATATGTTGATAGGTGCATGTTTATCACAGAATTTTATCCCAGAAATATTGTCAGGAGTGTTTCTACATAGAGGAGTAGATCTTTGCGCAGAAAATAAAAATAAAATCGCAGTATAAATGGAAATATACACATTACCGTATGAGATCATTCAGTTCTCCTTGGTATGAAGTTAATTTTGCCGTTCAAAACTGGCGTTTAGTTCTAGAAGCTATCGTTTTAAATGGCATCTTCTGAACGTGATTCTTGTTTAGTCATACGATCATTTGAAACAAATAAGGAATAATAAAAATTGGTGGGTAAACAAAGTTTCACGATATTCTGAAATTGAATTTCTGATAATCAATGATATTCTTGAATAAGGAATGTTATCTGGAACATATGGAAAATATAATCGACTTGTGAAAATACTGTTTGAATGTATTTGGAGGAGGTAGAAATTTCCCGAAAACCATTTCTTGGGTTTTCTCTTTACTGGAAATTGAAAAATAAAAACATTTGAATTGTTATTGTGTTTCTGATATATTTTTTCCAGATAATCTCCAAATTTATAAAAATTCGATAGGTAACTAACAAAACAGTGAGTCAGTTTTGCTTCTTAATAATATTGTAGTCACGTATCCGGACAAATATACCAATTTGATCTGAAAACAGATACTATATGACAAATACTCATGGGTATGCTTGAAGACTGGCTTTAAATCAAATATTCTGAATGAAAAATTTGTTCAGGCCAGCCTCAACTCTCCTTCCTACACTGTAGGTTGACGGACTAACACTTAAAAGAAAACAGCTACTCCTCTGGCTGATACCACGAGGGGCATTGGATCACATCCGACAGGTTAGCACAAGATTATTCACAGAAGAAATTCCTGCATATGCTCTTGGCGATACAACTGCCAGAATTAAGTTTAAATTATTGGGACGGACACACTTGCAGGCCGGTTTCGGGCTATTTGGTCAATCACCAGTACAAGGTAGTTCCGTCATCAACATAAGTCGATTTTGCTTGTTGTTTGTATCTGCCTAAGTCTAGGGAAGATAACTTGATTTTTAATGGGAAGTCATCGACTAATGATGATGATGCCACTGCCTTGCACTGACGAGAGGCTGAATAACCCGAAACCGGTCTGCAAGTGTGACCCGTCCCAATAAATCAATTCTGGCAGTTGTATCCCCAAGACCATATGCAGGAATTTCACTGCGCTAACACCTGTCGGATGTAATCCAATGTTCTTCGTGATATCAGCCAGGGGAGTAATTATTTCCTGATAGGTCTTAGTCCGTCAACCTACAGTGCGGGTGAGTTGAGGCTGACCTGAACAAATTGTTCATCTAGAAAATTAGGTACTATGAATTTAACTTTTTTTTCCTGGGGGAGAAAACCCGATATTGGTTTCGGTACCTGTGAAAATATAAAATTGTGCTTTTCTTGCCTCTCTTTTGTTAAAACGTAAACTGACCTCAATTGTATGAAACTATTGTGTTAGCCCTTCGTCGTTTGCTTTTGTGCTTTCGCTGTCTTACTTCCTTTTTCACCAATGGTTTCGATCTCACTGATTATATTTCTTCGCTTTCGGTATAAAATGAAAAACGTCAGCTGTCACCATCTTGTGGACAAGAAGATTGAAACCTTCTGTATGAAAAGGGAAATTTCACTTGAATATCAATAATCACCCAATTGAAAACAACCGCACTTGAAGGTTTCGCCCACGAAGTGTGCATCTTCAGGTGATGATTCGACGGTATTCCTATATCAGCGCACAATGTTCTATGAATAGTTAATGAAGAAGTCTTCATTTTGCAGGTTACCAGGCTCCAATAGATTTCAGAAAGCCCCCTTCATTGCCATTTAGATCTGCACTGCTCGCGATCAGACATGACTTAGTAGATGACCAGAAAATTGGATTAGTGAACGCCGTTAACGAGTTTTTCGAAGGAATTGAAGTTACGAATGCATCGAGTGTTATGGCTGAACTGCATAAGAATAACGCTCTGAAATGTGCAATATTGTATGGAATCAGAATTTTCCTGATGAAAGATGGGTTTTATGTGTCCTGAGAGTTGAATTTACAAAAAAGGTTTTGAAATGTGTATACCTGAATGTTTTTAATGAATTGTTTTTATTTTTTCAATGGGAACTTCACGTCAATAATAAATGTTAGAAAAATTGTTTTCAAGAATGTTTTTTCGGTAACCGATCAAAGCTTGGGAGGGATCTCATCTTCCAACAGCACTATATATTCATAGAATTTTGCAACATTATCATAACACGAAAAGAAACATTTCTAATTTTCAGAAAATTATTATGGAATTCATACATAAAGTCAAAATATTCAGGGAACATTCCTATAAAATTCTCCGAAGACTATACATAGAATATTTCATTTATGACTTCATCATCATCATCATCAAATATACTTTATTGCCTGATATATCTTATTGATAAGTCCAAGAGTAATACAAATGTAGATATAAAAAGTATTTAAAATTTATATATAAAACACTATAATGTAAAATAACAGTCATGAATAAGGGATTGTTAAATTATTCTTAAAAAGATTCGCTAAAATATTCCTCCAAATTTCAATAGGGTCTATCAAGTAGGTGTTTAACCGCCTTTTTGAAATGGTTGTTTTTCAGATTTGCAGATCTTATTTATATTATATATATATTATCACTCTTTATTAACAAATAATGCTCTTCAGTACAATCAGTCACTTATAAAATACCAATCATATATAAATAGAAACAAGTCACATTGTAAAAACAAGAAACAAACAAAAATATATAACAAGAAACAAGTCACATTGTAAAAATAAGAATCAAGACACTTTATTTATGACTATCAATTGAAATATATTCAATACATTTTCTTTTGAACGAATTTAATGAATCACAGCTTTTTATATGACTAGGCAAATTATTGAATGCAATCAGACCAGAACTATACAAAGAGTCACAACCTATATGCTCTCTGTTGATATAAAAATTTTCTATTCTATTTCTAGTGGAGTGTGTATGAATACTACTTGTGTAAGTTAACTGATCACTCAGATAATTTGGCAAAATATTGTGTTCGATTTTAAAAATGAATATTAGCATATTCAGTGTTATCCTTTGTTTTACAGGCATAAGAGACAGTGATTCCAACATGTATTTCACAGGTGTGCGTTTATTACATGGATCTGTTTTGAAGCTTCTGTAGTCTGTTGAGATTTTCATTGCTTACAAAATAGAGCAATGTACTGCAATATAGTCAAAGTGGGCTGCTATTATTGATTTGTATATCGTTAATTTTGCATATTTACTTATTTTATTTTTCAATCTGTATAAAAGATGAATTTTAGTGGCTATTTTCTTCTGAATATATCTACAGTGCGCTTTAAGGTTCAATTCTTGATCTAATACCACACCCAAATATTTGAAAGTTACAACCCTCTCAATGATGACATTATTAATGCTAATATTTAATGACAGCTTTTCATCTTGCAGTTGTCTTAAATGATGTTTGCTACCTATTAACATGAATTTTATTTTATTTTATTAACATTAAACTTGAGGCCTTTGTCGCATAACCATTCATTTATATTTGATAGTTCCTCATTAAAACATTCTGAGATTTCATTTGGTGTCCCAGAACAGTACAACATAGTGTCGTCGGCAAACAGTTTTACCTTACATCTTTTCATATGCATCACAATGTCATTTATGTACAGTAAGAATAGCAGTGGACCCAATACTGACCCTTGAGGGACCCCTGAAATTACATTTGAAGTACTGGATGTCACTTGATTATATTTAACCAACTGCTTCCGATATGTGAGGTATTCAGTGAACCATTTTAATACATTATGATCTAGTCCATACTTATTTAATTTCATTAAAAGTAACTCAATGTTGACCGTCTCTTTTGAAATCCAGAAAGACAACACCTATAATATGTTTTTTAGATAGGTCAACTTTCTATGAAGAGATTAGAAATTGCAGTGCTGTTTTACATGAATGGGATTGCCTAAAACCAGACTGTTCTTTAATCAAAATATTATGCTTCGCTATAAACTTCATTAACTGATCTTTTACTGTGATTTCTAATGGTAACTGATTGAACAATTCACCACCATTATAGTATATAGAGTCTCTAATTAAATTCGAAGTCGTGATGGGAAGTCTTAAGGTATATTACGACTAGCATATGGAGTAGAAACAAAGTTGAACTTCGATTTATGTTTATAGATAAGGCAAACCGTGTCAAGGACAAAATGTGCGATGACTGTCAAAATTTCATTGCGAGTAAACGAATTCCTGCATGATAATCTGGTTTTGACTTCACAAAGACACCTTAGTGCCCTCTCCTGTAATATCAACACAAAAGAGAGAAGGGATGAGTTGCATGCCCCCAAAACGGTATTCCATATCGAAGCTGAGATTCAATAAGAGCATGGTAAACGGTTTCTGCGATATGGAAACCTAACTCATTGGAAACCACTCTCACTACATAACACTCTGCGGGAATCTTACTCTGAAGTTGTTTGAGGTGTTCATCAAATTTCAGGCTAATAATCAATGAATACACCGAGAAATTTTGGCAATGTGGCAGCTTCTATTGGAATTTCTTCAAGCAAACATTTGAATGATATTATATTCGTTTTCGATTCATTTAAAAATAGTAAATTAGTATCGCACCAGCTTTTCATCTTCTCCAAGTCGGATGATATTATTTTATGTAGCTCCACTGAGTTTTTTCCCCGTGAACACTCTTTACATATTACCGATTGATTATTCAATACGTGACTCCTGAGTATTTTTATGATATAGTTCCAGGAGATTTTTCACTGGATTTTTTCATCTGTTTCTTTCCTTTTGGATTCTTGAAGTTTTCATACTCCCTCGGAACCCGATATCTTGGCTAATATCGGGTTAGATGTTATGATTCAAAATTTGTGTTTGAGTTAATTCGCACGCTCGACGTTATGGAAATGTTGCAATAAAAGAATGGTACAAGTTCAAATCAGTTACCAATCCACTGCGTAATATAAATTCAGCACGTCCATACTGATAAGAGAACCCACATCTATTAATACCTCAGTAGGTAATTCGTTCATGTGTTTCCCCGAGTTCTCCGGTTGTTCATCAAGATAAGAAAATTGAAACAATCGCATTTTTAACACCACTTGCAAAATGGACAGCACTTTGGAAAAGATCCTAGATATATGCATATATTTGGTCGAACTAGCTGATTTGAGTGTTGCAATCGAGAATTCCATCAAAAGAGCAGGAATTGTTGGGTTAATTTCTATCGTTGGATTTCTTATTGGAGGTCGAGTAGGACTCTTAGCAGGTTAGTGAAGTTCTCTCAACATTTGAAAGTCTAGAATATATCTTTCCTGTTCAGTACCAATACTTTGGAGTTGTTTTAATTTCAAATTACTTTGATTTCTCTGTTATTATTGTAGATACGATATCCCTCAAAATAGTACCCCATTTACCCTCATTGAGATGCAACAAATCACTTTTTGTCTGATGGGACACCAGGTAACTTTTTCAGTCTGGTATTGAAAGGTATTCCAAATATAAACGTCAATGAGAGTTTTTTCCGAAAGTGAAAAATAAGGGGGTTGTGTGAGGTAAAAAAGAAATGAACATCTGCATTTTGATTGCAACCAAAGCATTAGAAAATGTTAATGTTAATATAGGAAGTTCCCAAACAGATCTCTTGCAGATTTCTGAAATTTTTTGATCTATTGCTGAAATATTAGTCTGGTGATATTGTGGTGGTTCTTGGTAGTATAGTATTAAACACGATTTCTGAGTTGACGTTCGTACGCGGTGAGCATGATCGAACTCCAACGTATAATATTTAAGGTTCAGTTGCCATCAAATGTACTATGGTATTTATCTTTCCATTTTCCCATCACCTCCTAATCATTTTTCCCGAGATGTAATGTTTTTTTTTTTGTCAAGGAGGTGCCTTAGCTGGAAGTCTATCAATCGCCTTCGGATTGGAATCCAAACCGGTTGCGAAAGTAATCAGAGAAGAGATGACGGACCTTCAAAGAAAACAACTAGCACGCTCAGTCAGTCCTTTGCTGAGAGGAATCGACGTTACCGATTCAGCAGTCACTGGGAAGAGGTTCACTGAATCATATGTGGGATATGGTATAACAGAAGCAATCGCAAGATATCTACAACACAATATGGGCTACAGACTCTGTTAGAATTTTTACATGTTTGTAATCAATCTCATATCGAGTTGGTTATATTCAGAAGCCACTTCTTTTGTTCCAGGCAAAAAAAATGATCATTCCTTTCAACTGTTGTTCTTTTTGGCCAAGAAGCATTTTCATCCTGTTTTTCAACTGTCAAATGTGTCACAACAAATAAAATACATGTTGAAAATGTGAATCAATTCTGCTTAATTTCATTTAATTCAGGGCCTTTATCATAGTAATTATAATTAATCTCATTATATTCTCTTTGAATCTAACAGATCATCTCAATAAATGGAAGTACTCTCACAACCATTTTTTCATATGCAGATTCACACGAAAGGGAAGTCCTGTAATGTTCAACGAACATCGCGTGAATCAAGGGACAGGAGATACGAATTAACATTCACTTCGAATTTTTGAAGTTCGTAAGCCTCAGGAAAAATCTCTCTCGGCAAAGAGATCCAAAGCTCAGCTGTTCTATTGAAAAAAGATCCCTGAGCAAGAGAGGTTCGACAGGTCTCCAAATCCACAACAAAAGGGTGAGAATTCTGTACTCGTCGAGTCATCCGTGTAGATATTGCCAAGGGTGGAACGATTGATAACAGTTCAGAAGAGCACCGAACGTGAAAATATCTATAGAAGACGGATTGCCTTTCTCTGAATAGAATCGAGAAGCCTCAATGACTGTTTCGGTGCCGAACTCCACACATGAGAACTATATTCCAAGACAGGTCGTATCTGAGCCTTGTAGATCATTAGAAGCTGTCGAGAAGTGAAGTATTTCTTCGCATGAAATAGAAATTCAAGTACCTGGCAAACACCTTGATGACATCATTGTTTTCGGAACAGGTCTATATTGAAAAATCTAACGAATACAACAGCCTGTAGAATAATTTTTTTACTCCCAGCCGTAAATATGCTCATTTCTTAACGGATACGTAGACGATTCCAGTTAACTGAATCGCTAGGATTTCATATGCAGACAAGGTAGTGTATGAATTCTACCAATCACAGAAAACAAAATACTTGGTTACCTTCCATGGACAACCTTGTAGGAATGTGACAATTCTGATATATCTAGCTAAAAACACGAAATCTAAGTTTTTTCATTTGAGCAAAAATGAATGTACCTATATCTGAAATATTTTACAGTTTATTGAGTCAAGTTTGAATTGTCACAAGTGATGTTTTTTGGTGGAATTGAAGACCTTTCATCTACTTTTCACAGAAATAATCAACGAAAATTGTACAATCGAAACAGCCTAGTTGGTTAAGGCGTACGCCTTCTGAGACAACCCACTTTATATTTTTTGGTTCGAGTCTCACCAAAACCGATTTTTTTTGTACTTTTTTTTAATTTGACATCACTTATTTCATTTGTATCGTTCAATATAGAATTTAATAAAGTTTCTTTCCTTGAGCTTTTCATAAATATCGAAAAAATACACTCCATCTGAAGTTGATTATCAATATGACTTGAAAGAGAGTTCTGCTAATACGGACGTTTGAATTTTCAAAGTATATATTTGTACGGTTGTAGTTTACAGTATGACTGAAAAATGAAGAAATTCATTAGAATTCTGCTATGAATTTTTGAAAAAGGAAAGTGTTTTTTTTATTATTTTTTTCAATGGCCCTGATATAGTTAGCCTCATCGAATGAATGTCATAATAATAAACAACTACATTTTTCATATATCAATTTCAATTACCTAAGCAACAAGATGCATATATATTCCTGGTGCGATCTCCGATTCGATATTGTCTCGTCAAAAACTCTAGACACGTTCAGTCATATCCACGGAATTTACTGCAATTTCCAGAAGATGGTGCCAGAATCGAATTCTGTCATCTTTTGACATTTGCATTCCAATTTAGTTTTCCAAAATTCCACTGCTCCTTTCAACCAGCTATTTATCTTCTCCAGATCAATGCTCTAGCATAGTTTTCTTAGTTATTTGTCATTTATCCGCCGTTGCTTTCAATTATTAGTTGCTTTTTTAAATAGAGTTTCATAATGGATATTAAACGCTGTTGTATCATTTGTGGACGAAATAATCAATCATTCTTTTATCTATATCAAGTTCCGATGGTTAGTACAAAACATTCAAAACACATGTACTTAACTTCAACTGGTCAATATAACGCAAGAACATTTTATGATGCTGATAAAAACAAAGTTCATCTTGCTCAGTTTTTACTTTGATAGAAGTTAATATTTGTGTTATATTCTAAAAATGAACAATTTGTTCAGGCCAGCCTCAACTCACCTACACTGTAGGTTGACGGACTAACACCTATTACAAAACAACTACTCCCCTGGCTAATACCACGAAGGGCATTGGATTACATCCAACAGGTGTTGGTGCGGGATTCTTCACAGAAGATATGCTCTTGGTTAGTACTTAGTCTACGGGCAGATGGCGCAGCAACGGCTAGTTTGCTAGTTGTTTGTATCAGCCTATGTCTAGGGAAGATACTCTACTCGAGTATGATTTTTAATTATGGGAAGTCATCGACTTATGTTGATGATGGCACTGCCTTGCACTGACGAGAGGCCAAATAGCCCGAAACCGGTCTGCAAGTGTGTCCCGTCCCAATAATTGAAAATCAATTCTGGTAGTTGTATCGCCAAGAGCATATGTGGAATTTCTTCTGTGAAGAATCCCGCACTAACACCTGTTGGATGTAATCCAATCCCCTTCGTGGTATTAGCCAGGGGAGTAGTTGTTTTCTAATAGGTGTTAGTCCCCAAACCTACAGTGTAGGAGAGTTGAGGCTGGCCTGAACAAATTGTTCATTTTTAAAATATTTGATTTTAAGCCAGTCTTCGAGCATCCCAATGAATATTTCCGTTATTAATATTTGTGTTATTTGCTGATTGTTTTTCAGAATTTGCCAGTTCAACATAGTTATTCCAAAGTATCACTTTCCGCTCTTGTTAGCTAATAGTATATCACATAGCTAGCGCGGAAAGTGATATTTTCTCACATGAGTGGGAAATATTGTAGCACGAGGCGTAAGCCAAGTGCGACAATTCCACGAGTGTGAATATTCACTTTCGCACAAGAAATGCACCCTATTGTTCCTACGACCTCACGGGCGTAGCCAGGGGGAGGGTTCTGGGGGTTCAACCCCCCCCGTATAAGATTAACATTCATAAAATTAAAACAAAAGACATACCTGCAGCATATATATCTCATTCATTCTCATTCCTACTCTAAAATATGTGTAGGCGCACTTGTCACGTTCATTTGCCAACGATCATCGAGTAAGACTATAGTGTAGCCGCTGAAAAGATAGAATGTTCACGTGAACGGCACGCACTCTTGGAATGTTCCTCTTCACAATGTTACAAGTCCGATTTACACCACTCAACAAAAACGTCGCATTTCCCTGTTCTTCCATAAACTCTTGGGATGCTTTTTTATAAGTGTTCATTATTACACCTTTTTCTTCTACAGTTAAATGTCTTTTTTTCATCTTTTTCTTGGAGGTGAAAGAGTGTTTCCATCCATATTATTCAATTAACGTAACACACGTAAATACAAAGCACACATGAGTACAGTACAGGGTAAACAGTTCTTCATTTATTTCAGTTTAGAAGGCGTGGCTACGCCGCGCAGGCTATATATAGATGCAGGCATTCACTGTTCACGCGTCCTTGAATTCTATCTTTTGAACGGCCCGACTATAGTAAAGCAGATTGCAATTTACAGTGACCATTAATAGAGGTTATTTTGTAATGTTTGTGGTACGTAAGTAGATTTATAATTTCTACTACATACGTTCAAAGGATTTCATAACTAAATTTGTAAAATATTAACCTCACTTAACCATACTTCATAGTATAATATTTTTTTTATTATTTTAGGTTACGAAGACTTTTTCAAGCCTAAGAAGACTTAAAAACTACTTGAGGAACACAACGAGTGAAAACAGACTGAACGGCATGGCTCTCATGAACATTCACTATACGATAGAAATTGACCCAAGTCAAGTAGTGGATATATTCAAAAAGAAAAATAGAAGATTAATTCTGTAATCCGTATATGAGAGAACGTTATTTTTTCATAGTCTATAGAGAAGTTTATTAGGTATATAGTCTATACTGTACTTTATGTATGTACTTTTGGTCTTTTTATTTTCTTGAACCCCCCCCCCCCCGATACCAAAAGCTCACTACGCCCGTGTACGACCTATTTTATTAAACAAAATGACTCTTTTTTTTAAATACCCGCCTATTTTTTGAGCTTTATGTGTTTCGGGAGTTTGTTGTTGGTACATTTCAGTGAAATCTAGAACAAGTTTGATGTCAAAAAAATTAGTACGATCTGCTCAGATTTAGTACATTTTCGAAAAGATTTTCATTCTGACAGCCCTGCAGTTACCTTGGACTGCCTTGGAGCTTGACTCTAATTCGTTACCGATGCATACCATGCAAATTCATTCAACGTATCGAATACAAACGTATCGCCCCAGAGATTAGAGTGCCCCACACTTATCATCTGCGCGAGAGTTTTTTAATCCATGTGATTTACCGAGCTCTACAATCGTTAACTGTGAGATAAGGAAATCGAAACGTTCACATTCTCAATATCACCTGCAAAATGGGTAGCCGAAGGCAAATTATTCTGAGAGTATGTGAATTGTTGGCTGAGCAGGAGAGTTTGAAAGTGACTATAAAAGAATCAGTCAAAGGAGCAGGTATCATTGGACTAGGTTCACTTGTTGGAGGTCTGCTTGGGGGAAGGCTTGGATTATTGGCAGGTGAGTTTTGCATTCGTGGCACAATTCACTTCTGAACTGTTATAGATTGGAACTTTTGAATTCGTTACCGATAAATCGAAAGAAGGGGTTGAAAGAAGGGGTTCACTCGTTTCTGTTGGTGATTCAAATCTTTGATACCTATTTTGAAGTGAATAAGGAAATTAAGTGAGGGAGATAAGGTGGATTCATGCGAGCCATCTCAACTTGTATTCAATTCAACTGAGAAAATAATATTAAAAGAGGGCATTCATGCAACAACTCCCAAACTTGAATAGCTAAGAAATAAGCGATTGATTTTGACAGCTAACAAATTTTTTTAGCATTAGTGGAAAAAAGTTGATGAGTTACTAAGTTAAATGCATGAATACTTCTATTTGATTTCGAACTTCTTGAGTTACTAAGTTAAAATAAATACAAGTTGGGTTGGCTTGCATGAATTCACCAATAGTGTCAACGTAGCCGAAAACTCTTTATCCTGACAAGTTACTGGGAAAGGTGGAAAATATTTTCGTGAACCTGCCTGGAAAAAATAATTGAAAGAATTTGGATAGTTTCTCTAATTTTGAATATTACAATTCATTGCAAAATTCGTCGAGCGTATGTCCTCATAGTTTCCGGAAGGCTAGAAAGAGATAATATAATATAATACTGAGATGAGAAAGTTGTGTAAGAATATAATTTTCCATTCTCCGGACAATCCGTATACTGTATAAAGAGATAATATGTAATACCGAGATGAGAAAGTCGTCTAAAAATGTAATTTCCCATTCTCCGGACAATCCTTATACTGTAATATTTCAAGATGTGCGTGCTTTTAACCATTCTATGTGTCTCTTCGGTTGAGTACCTACTTCAGAATACAAAAAGATTCAAACGGAAGATACATAAGTAACTACAGGTGTTACATGAATCAAATGTTGTGAAAAAAATGGCATTTTCATATATTTTGACTTTCACCAATTTTCCTTCACTTCAGGGAGTTTCATTATTTTTCTGTAGAGAATGAAGTTTTGGGGAGTGGTTTTTGGTTTCTTCTCCAAAGCGGTGCAAAAAATACGAAACTTAATAAAACAGTAACATCAAATATTCGGCAAAATAGTGCCTCTGTTGATATATAAATCATTCATAAACGTTCAAGTCATTCAGAAAAAGAGCTTCTCTCTTGCCTATATGGCGCGAAGGGCGCTGTATCACTTAACCGACCTAGTGATAATAATAACAATAATAATGAACCAATAAAAAAAGGTGATACCACAATGAGTTTTTTCCATAAATTCGGCTATATGGCTATATACTGAACTTAAATCATTGAAATTGTATATTCATGTTTTCCCTGATTCAGGTCCGGAAAACAGTGTGTTTAGTTGCATCTGAAAATTATTAATGAAAATAGATATAAGGTGGCACATGCTTCATTTTTTAGCGTAAAACACAAACCTAAAGTCAAAACGCAAGCTTCTCCTTTTTGTGGGCCATTCACAGTTCACATAACTTATATATTCTACCTACTTTATTGTACAATATGACGACCGAAAATTCTACTCCTAGAAGCCTAAGATAGCAACCTCTATCTTGCCTGAGTTAGCAATCTCTAATCTGCATAAGATGGCGATCTCTATTCGTATTAGTTATATACACCTTAGTAATTCTGAATTCTGAAAGGCTTCACATCCTCCAAGCTGACAATTCCTTCATATGGTCGTCTGGAACGTTCAGTCTGGATATCTTCTTTTACTCGATATATCGTTGGGTAAAACTTCTGCAATATGAAAAGGGCCACGAAACTTTGGAAGCAACAGTTATCTTGCTATCCCAATCATTTTTACTTGTTTGTGTCCCAGATGTTGCCAATGCAGTAAAAAATGTTTCATTCATACTTTCTGCTTGCCCATTTGCTCTGGCCATGATTACTGCTGTTGTAGATAATCTAATATCATTCCTGTTGGTCCATTATTTGAATTCGTTAGACGAAACTTGGATCTGTTACTATACGTTTAGGGTTTCCCGGAAGTGATAAAATCTCTTGAAGGGCTCCAATCGCACATTTTGAAGTTGTATCTGGAACCAACTTGGCATAGGTATATTTTGAGGACCCATCCACAGTAATAAGGATATATTTATTGCACTTAGGGTATTGACAAAAGGGTCCAAGATGATCCACAGGTAGTGTATGATGTGGACCAGCATACCTGGGAATGGAATATAAATAACCCAGCTTTTCACCACTGTGTTCTTTATTATATAAACAATGGAGGCATGAACTAATGTGATTTTTCACAAACTGGTTCATTTCAAGGAACCAGTAAGACCGTTCGATTCTTTTGATTTTTTTATCAAAACCAAAATGACCGATGTCGTCATGAGATTAATAATCTTCGACTTTGATTTGTCTAAATTTTGAGCTTCTCTCAAATAATCAGATTCATTTATAGAAAGAATTTGTTGTTTCGAGTGTAGACTCATAAATACTGCGGATTAGTGCATCATCATTCTTACTTTCAAAAGATATTTGTTTTGGTTCAAGACCCATAAATATTGCGGCTTGAAGCATCGACGTGTCTCATTTGATGACATTATGCTCTAGCCGAAAAGAGAATTATTGCAAGAGAAACTATCGAGCGATACGGTTAACGATTGTTTGTTTATTCCACGCAATTTTAACAGCATTGCAGTCTGTGAAAATGGTAAACTCGTGCTCCAGCAAGTAAAAACGAACTCTTTCGAGTGTTTTAAATATTGCAAGCAAATCCAACTCGAGTGAATGATAGTTTTTTCGACTTCTGTTGTTTGCTTACTGAAATAGACAATTGTTTTATTTTTTAATTATCCTGTTTTTGGATTAAAATACCTGCAACACCATCACGGCTAGCGTCAGTATGTGAATTTGGGTTGAAAATAGCTAACATAGGTTTTGAACATACATATTTTCTCTTTCAGACAATTCATAATATTTGAATCTTCTTCATTCCAATGCCATTTAGAATCTTTTTTTAAAAGTTTTGAAGTGATGCAGACAATCGAGCAAAAGTCTGAATTAATTTTCGAAAATAGCCAATTGAACCCAAAAACTATCGCAGTTGATGTTGACTTTTTGGAGTTGGAAAATTCATGACAACATCTATTTTTGAGCTTGAAGGTGATATTTTATTCAAACTTATTTCATAACCAAGAGATTTAAGTTTTTTCAGCATGAACGACAATTTCTTTATAAGTAAACTTTTCTCGATAAGTACATGCCACCTGAAATAGTTTTTGAAGGTATCAGCAAGTCGTCAAGATATGGTATGACATTATAATCACACAAACGTGAAAATATTCCAATCATAAGGGACTGAAAGAGCGAAGGAGCATTGCATAACCCAAATGGGACTCCAATATACTCATAGTGTCCTTCTGGGGTTACAAATACAGTGAAAGGAGTAGAATTTTATTCCATTGTAATTTGGTGATAACCTGAGGCCAAATCAATACTCGTGAAATAATCGAATCCTGACAAGTTATCGATGATTTCCTCTATAATAGGCATTGGGAATTTATTTTTTACACTTATCTCATTGTGTGCCCGATAGTCCACAACTAATCTTTTTTCATTAGTACTTTTGTTGACCAGCAAAGTTGGACTGGAATACGGTGACCTACTTTCTCGAATGATTTTCACATCTAATAAGTCTTAAGATTTTTCTAAAAACTAATTTATCTTTTCCTGTTACCTGATAAGTTCTATGAGTAACTAGCTTTGTTATGCTCAACTCGATGGACAAGGAGACTGAATGAGCTTTACCCACCTTGTTCACTGACTACCTACCTTGTTCAAGCACACAAGATTCATAAGATATCAAAAGATTATGCAACGTGTTTATATAAAGGGTTCACTCTTGGCCATGGTTGATATTTTGTAAGCATTCAGGAAAAGTACACTCATTTTTGAAATTCAGATTCATATCTATTATATATAATGCCTAGATTTTCTGTGGAGTTTGTTTCTATTAGGATATCAAATTTGAACCCAGGTTTATTGATAACATAATACTAAATATCTGAAAATCCTGATAGATCAATCAAATTCAGATTGAATTTTTCTACAACAGATTGTTCGATAATCGAGCAATCACTACCAAAATCTATGAATGCTTCACATTCATTACCATGGATGGTTATTTTTATGAAATTTCGATTGTGGGTTGAAATGGTCTATAAGATTTATATGTTCAGTTTTTTCAAAACGATTTTTTGAAATTGTTGATTCTTCAGAATTTTTCTTTGGATTCCTTTCTTGTTTTCGGAGACAATTCGTTTCAATATGACCTTTTTGCTGACAAAAATTGCATGTTTGATTTTTATGTCGACAAGCAAAACGATCGTGACCTGATTCTCCACATGCCTCACATATTTTGGCTTCATTCTCATGAAAGTATAAGTGGTGGAGGGTTTGAAGTGACTTGGGCCAGATATAATAGTATTTTGGAACTTAGGATTTGGTTTAGAAAATACTTCATTATTTGCCAGAGCATTTGGCAATCTATAATTTTCGTTTTTCAGATATGCTCCCAACATGTAAGGATCTACCATTTTGGACGCTTCCACAACTGCAGTTATATTGCTATCATTTATAGCCCCACGAAACTTCAGAAAATTTCACTCTCAATTTATCAATTTTAGAAATATGTTTGAAGTAGGAATCATATAATGAACATCCATTAATTGACTTGTGGTTCAGTATGTCCATTAATAATTTGAAGGCATTTCGAATTGATTGAAACGTGGCTTCCAGAATATTTTTCCAATTCCCCCAAGCAAACTGTGACCAACCCAACTCGTTTTCTATATAGTTATCGTACCACAATTTGGTATTATCTCTTGGTTTATTCAGAGCTTGAAATGCTGTAAAATCATCTGACCATCTGTAGAATTTTGCATTATACTGAATCATCTCAGATATCAGATCAGTTACAATTTAGATGTTCAATAGGAATATAAATAGAAAGTGTATAGTTTTCCTATATCCATGGTAATGCCCGACGTAATACCATTAATTACAGCTTTGAAGAATTTTCTGATGAATACGAATAATTACTGTTTTTGTGTTCGATACAAATAGATAGATAATATTTATAGTTCTTCATTATTTATCAGGTGTAGAAAAAATATCGTATGCAACTCTAATGTAATGGTTATTAATACATGATCGTTGATTAATATCCTATTTTCTTCGAGGTTACATAAAAAAAGCTATTGTTCAGAAAATATTTTTCAAACCAAGATGAAGGAAATGCAAATTCCAAAGATTCCAAGATCACAACAAAAGGTTGGGAGCGGTGGCATCAGCTGGTTAACGGATAACCCATTGCGAACTCTGGCAAGGAAATTGATTGATGTTTCGTTTTGAAATTAGCAAAATGAATTGTGAATCGATAAGAGTAACAATCCTCCAGCTAGCTAGTGGCCTTGATTATTTTTCCCAATGAATTTTCAATTCAAGATTTTCATAAAGTTGTTTGTCCAAATCTGTTTTTTTTTAGACTTATTGATGAAGGGTAATGAGACTGTTATCATCATAAGTTATTTTTTTCAGGGGCCGCCTTGGGTGGAACTGCATCCATGGCCATGGGATCGGAATTTAAATCTGTGGTCGACATAATTAGAGAAGATATGACGCAAACTCAGAGGAAACAGCTGGTCGACTCTGTCTATCATTTGTTCAATGGAATACAAGTTACCGATGCATTAACTGCTTTGGCTCTACTCTCACGGAATGAAGCTTTGAAATCGTCTGTAGTACAAGGAATTGTGGGTTTCGTACAACAGGAGATTAGTTCTAATATTCTTTGAAGAGTTTTTATTGTTACATGTAGAGCAAATCACTGGAATAATTTCGGAACACACTGTTTTTCCAAACATTTAAGGTTCAATAACTTCGAGTATGATCATAGATATCAATCAAGTTTATAATCTAATCAAAAATTCTTTGAAATTCATTGTACGACCACAAATCCCATTTTTGAAAAAATCGTATTTTTTTCGAATGTTGGCGAGTCCTATTTTTAAATTGAGTAACTATCATTTTTTCAATTTTTCAAATGTACGCGGTAGGTCAAAAAAAACAATTCATGTGGAAAGTTATAACTGACTCAAATAGCCCAAATATTGTTACCCAATTTCTACCGATTATTTTGGACCCATTGTGTATAAGTGTTCATTGTTTCAAAAGGTCACAGGCACAAAAATACAATGGATATTGAATGAGTTCATTCAGAATCACAAAAACAAGGCTTTCACGGTACTTTGCAAAAATCTATCAAGTCATTAAAATTTTTTAAAGAAATATCTAACCCTTCTCTGAAATTGATAAAGAATCTTGGGAGCGAATGAAAAGTTAGTTCGCTTATCGGCATTTATTGAGCAATTTTGTGAAATTCATTCCATTTACATGTATTGCCAATACCACCTGTTGATTATTATAATATCTGATCACTCAAATATGAGATAATTTTTCACTAGGTACAACTAACATTTCATTTCACCCAAGACTTCTGGGACAATTTTTTTTTATTGCTGCCATAATTTCGCAGTCCCCCATATTGAAAATGAATCATCCACTCATCATATACATGGCATTGATAATTAGGGAGTTCTGGCAATTATTTGGATGGTTCACAAACAGTGATTTTCCATAGTTGATTATGACACGGAGCTAGAAAATGAATATTATTTGCAACAATTTCAAAATTGTTTGAAAACTCCACAAGGAATACGTTTTTTTGATACGAAATGAGAATATTTCAGTATAAAGCTCTACATGTTGTCCGAAGATAATATTTTTCAACTTTTATATTTTTATGTTGCGTAGCTGATTCGTCAGAAACAACTATCATCAACTACAAATAAGTAATCGCTGATCTTTTCAATTCCTTTAAGTGTCCCATTTTTTGTGTTCTTTCACCTAATAATTTTAGTTTTCCTTTTGTGGAATGTTTTTACAAAGTAATTAATAATAAAAATTTGACATCATCATTGATTTTATTTATCATTTCTGTGAATACCCCCTACAATTGTGTTGCTCAATTCAATAATAATCTATATGAGATTCAAGAAATATAAAAATTTCGAAACGGTATCGGTTTGGAGTTTAATATAAATGTGTCAGTTTCCAAGAATAGTATTGAACAAAATAAAAATATTCAACTCATCGAATGAATTCATATTGTTTCCAAACAATTATTCTCACAAAAGGTATTTTTGATCAATTAGCTGTTAAAACAATATTCACACCTATTTTGAAACAATCTTCGAAATGATGATATATGTTATATTAAGAATCTCAGCATCATTTATGATCGTTGCAATAGTTTGGTTGTGAAAAAACAGGTAGGTAAAAAATGGGCCCTGAAAAGAATGGTTTTTCAATTTTTTTATCGTTCTATGACATTTCACTCCGTAACTCGATCTGGTACTAAAATCTACCATTGAACTGATGATGCTTGAATATTTCGAATGGTCCTATCAGATTTGATGGATTGGCGTCCTTACCAATAGGTATTCTTGTTTTAAATAAATCAGGCTGAACATTCGTAAGGAATAAAACGTGAAAAAAATTTCCAAAACTAGATTATAAGATGCACTACAAAAAAATAAAATACACTTTTCCTCAAAAAAAAAATACTATCAACATATACTTCATTACACAATTTATAGGATATGAGAGCTTGTTTGAAAATGAAAAAAATATCAATCGCCTCAAGTTATTTATCTATTTATTTATCAGGTGAATCTGTAGACAAGCTTTCTTATTGCATAAATTGTGTAATGATGTATACGTTCGTAGTAGAAGTTTTGAAGGAAAACTTCTCTCAGTTTTTTCTAGTGCATTCTAATAAAGATTGTTCACGAGATTTCTTATACTGTTAACTAATTCTCTGGTTTCAGTTATCGCTGGACAGGTTTCTCGGTCTGTTCACGAGATATATCAAGGAAAGAATGGTTTGTGACATCATTTTATCAACAACTCATATAACGGTTACTTACCAAATTTTTGAGGATAAATAATTTCAAATTTGGTACGTCACTGGTGGCACTGGTTTCTCGTTGAATGTTGTTTTTCTCTTAGAATTCGTTTTTTTTTCCTTTTTTTTCAGTACATGAGGAAACTTGAACTCTTGAAAGTATTGCAAATTTTGTCGAATATAGGTTACACAATAAAAGACCAGAAATACCTACGGAAACCTTAACATATTTTTTCTGTTGGGAGCACAAAAACAATACAACACGGTTCTCCATCTGTCAAATAATTTCAGTATTCCTTTGCTACAATCACAAGAATACCCTTACATAGCAATTGTCAGAGCTCAACTCCCTTTTTTAGGGTTATTTCGTTATAAAACACTTGCTGACTCGGGCCCACTTCGTTGGGCGTTATTTTTGTGATGCAATAATATTGACTAGGTCATAGTACTAAGTTTAATCAGGTTCATGACAGCTCTGCCTTCTGGGCGCACTCGAAAGAGCGTTTAAAAGAAGTCGAAAATGTTATAAACCCCCTTTTTCACCCCGTTAGACGATGGCTTTCAATAAAATACGAAACATGTCTTCCATCAATTCGGTTGAAGAATATTTTTGTAAAATTTGAAGTAGATTGAAGTACGTTTTCCCATACAAAATATGACCTCGTTTCCCGGGGGGAGGGGGATTTTGGAAAACCCTTTCTAATCGGATGCCTACGTCATTCAAAGGACACACCTCCAAGTTTCAAATCTTTACGATCAGTGGTTCAGGCTGTTCCTTGATTAACCCCTAAAATAACTCTCTACCCCTTTTCAACCCCGCTAGGCGATTAATTTCAATTAAATGCGAAACATGTCTTCCACCTATTTTTTGAAGAATGTTGCAAAATTCGAATATCGAATTATATATAAATATATATATATATATATATATATATATATATATATATATATATATATATATATATAGATTACGTAATCTAGAAGTGAAATTATATCATATGTCTAAATTCATTTAAACGTCACCTTCATATTTTCATGTTCAATTTTTGCCTCTTTCATATTATTCAATCTCACGTTAGTAAGTAACCATTCCTGATATATTATCATATGATAAATTGTTATGTATTATAGACTTCCTGAGGAAGGCAATAAAGATTGCCGAAAGCTTGACGAATAACAAAGAGTTTTCTTTGTGATATAGCCCAACACAACTGACTGCAACCCCAAAAGATTCACTACATATTCATTAATCAGTCACGAATTACTTTCCTATATATATATATATATATATATATATATATATATATATTTATATATAATTCGATATTCGAATTTTGCAACATTCTTCAAAAAATAGGTGGAAGACATGTTTCGCATTTAATTGAAATTAATCGCCTAGCGGGGTTGAAAAGGGGTAGAGAGTTATTTTAGGGGTTAATCAAGGAACAGCCTGAACCACTGATCGTAAAGATTTGAAACTTGGAGGTGTGTCCTTTGAATGACGTAGGCATCCGATTAGAAAGGGTTTTAACAAAGAGTTTTCTTTGTGATATAGCCCAACCCAACTGACTGCAACCCCAAAAGATTCACTACATATATATATATATATATATATATATATATATATATATATATATATATATATACATTATACGAAATCAGAAGTTGTGCCATAACATGCCTGAAGCAGTTTTGTTTACTCTCTAGTGTAAATTTCACAATAGAGTGTTTTCCAATTATGTCTTCATTGATTCAAATTTTATTTTGTGGTTGTGATCGATTACCAATTTCAGGTATAAACTCCCTTGTAATAAAGTGGAATGACATATCATGTTGTACCTTGTTTCTATGACAGCAGGATGTGAAAGAATATTCTCCTAATCTTCAGAGATTTTTAATTATGACTGTTTTTTCATTATATATTGATCCCTCTGAAAATGCCAAATATTATGAGCCAGTTTATAAATATGAGGACCAGGCTCTCCATATAATGCATCGCATCTATGTTTCAGAGTTAGACAGAAATAGAAATCGATTTCAATTGAAATTAATTCATTTTCAGTGATTTCAGTTCATTAGCTTCAACTCATTAAGAAGGAAGTGAATTGGGAATTGTTAGTTGCTATCTTTTTCCGGCGAATTGAGAATTGTTTTTCATTAATTCAAAAAAACAAATCGGAACCGCAATTCAGATTCTCAATCCATAAGCCATAAAGATATAAGAGCTCCTCTGTACTTATGAAAATTGAAAAAATGCACATGAAAGGCATTGATACGATATTTCCTTGGGTTATTTTATTAAAACTCCAAACAACACCTGAACTACTTTTTTACAGCTCTCTATCACAACACAATTACTTAAATTACTCCACTAATTTTACAACGCTCGGCACTAAAACTATCTGTGAAAGAAATTCTCTACTTCGACTTGTGCACTTAGCAATACTAAAGCTCTCTCCTCTAAGCTCCGAATAACTATCTGAATAACTATCCGAATAACTCTGCTAAACTCTCTCTGTGAATAACAGTATGCTCTTCAAATGTAACCCTGCCTCCAAAAACCCCACCGACGCCAATGGTGTGGCCATTTGAATATCTTGTCGACCAACTGAAAAATCCTTCCTCAAAGAGGGCTCCACTTCTTCCAGTCAGTTAGTTAAAGTTCCAGTCTCCGTTCAGAAATTCCGATATCTTCACTTGTCGCAATATAAAGAAATTTCAAACATGGCTGACCACGATGAATCAAATACGGAAGAAATAGTTGGAATGTGCGAATCATTACTTTGGGTAGCACGGATAACATTAGTCAAGGAGAGAACTCATTCAAATTTGGCAATGTCGTTGATCATTACTCTCATCTGCTTACCCATTGCATACGAACTGGGGAATGAATCCGTTTTTTATGTTGCTACAGGTAAGCATCTACTGAATTGGAATCACTCATATTTCTGTATGATCCAGCTTTTTATATTACTTACGGTATCCGTTGTCGAAACGGTGAAGGTAGATTCATGCAGCTTTGATTATCAAGGAACAATTAACAAGTAGCAAGTAACAATTGAACTGCCTAATTTACTGTAGATGATTCATGCAACCAAATTATCAACTATCAATTAACAAGTAAGAATTGGCCAACTTTTAACTTTCTTACTTCAATTGTAATATATGTGACTCTAATGTGCAGGTTATGACTGATTATATGATCATAATCAAATTTTTCTTCAAATAATTTGTTTTGAGCGAGTTGAAATTGAAACTGTAGATGCGATTCTGGTGGATTTTCACAGGAGAGCAATGATCTTTCAATTCCAATATTCAATTCTCCAAAACGAATCTAGGGTAAATAAAAATGAATAAAAAATGTTACCCATAAGTTTATGTAAGGTTAAAGTTGATCCCCTTCTACAAGCTTTGATTATTGTTAAATTTAGGTGCATGAATGTCTTCTTTTTCATTACATTCCACTTATAATTTTTAATCGTTAATTGTTCATTGTAACTTGATAATTGAAGCTGCATGAATCCACTTTGAGTCTTGTTTTACTGGTTATTGTACCGGTGCCGGTGTCTTTGTATATATGTTGATTTTATCAAGACCCGTACTATAATAATACACTTACATGCCTAAAATCCGTTTCATAATGATACAGATTTTTCATTACGATACAGATTTTCAACCAATAGAAACCCATTATTTCTTAATCAATCATGCTGTGCATTTCACATCTGCCAAAATCAGTAGGTATTATGTTTTCATAGAATGTAGTTGAATTTTGATAATCATACTATCAAAATGTCTAATATTAGCGATATAGAAGAATGAATCAGGTTGATGCGTCAACCATACGAAACTCACCTTCGGCTCGTTTCGTATGCCGGTTGATGCTCGTGTATTGAAAACCATTACATGAGAGTTGCATAATATACTATTGAACAATTGATCATAATCGTCAATGAACCTTGAAACTTATCCGAGACTCACCTGGATTTTCTATAATTAATTCAATTGGGACCGCGAAAAATGGTGGCAGGAATATATGATGTAACTTCTGACTTTTCAGTTATAGGGTGGAGAATGATTTGCTTGAATCAAGGAAAAGTTAGTCTCGATAGTGCCAAAAATGGTATAAAACTACGTGAATCATTACCGAAACCAGAAAATAATTGGATTTGTCGCGACGCTCCTCCTCCTAGCTATTGTCTTCGATGTGTGCTTAGCGTTTTTGATACTCAATATAATAAAAAATCGAATACACGCTCCAAGTTTCGGGTCTCTACCATTAGCGGTTTAAGCTGTGCCTTGGTCAACCAGGGCAAAGATATAATAGATGAATAAATAAATATATAAATATAGAACCTATTTGTAGTCAAATATAAAACCAGCTAAATAGTAACACAGACTTTTGTGTGAAACTGATAGATACCAACATTTTCAGTGATTATATTCGTCCATACCAAACCGTTCAGTGAGCGCACAAATGCTATTATTTCTCAATATTTTTTTTGTTTAATCATAATAAAATATGCTCTATATCACTCCTAAATAGTGTAGCTTTCTGTTAGTGAAAGAATTTTCATAATCGGATCAATATTTCCGAAGATTACCCCAAAAGAACAAACAAAAAACCATATGAACAAACAATGTCAGAAACGAACCACTCCATAATATTAGTATAGATTTCAGATGGTTGCGGATAAAATAATATACAGACCTCGGCAAAAGTTGAACTTTCTCTCTCGAGAAATTGCTCAACTCGGCCTTGGTCCTTGCCAATATTTCTCGAGAGAAATGATCCACTTGCCGCTTTGGTATGATATACACTATATCCTCGCTGATAGATAGATTTATTTCAAAAAAACATGGCATACATGTGTAGAAATATTTGAGATCAGATAATACATAACACACACTTTCATCACACAAGATAATACTTTTAATAATAGTAAAATACACTGAGTGAAAAAGTAATATAAATCGTGTTGATAAAAATACAAACATATTTCAAAGGACGAGTCGGAACCAATATCACAAGAAATTTATATCATGAAAATATTCAGAAGTGGAATATTAAGCTCTCTTACATAAAATATTTTTTGTTTTTTTTTCTGAATGTTCGAAGGTTTTTATTTTTAAGTGATGAAGGCATCTTATTATATAGCTTAGCACCCATATTTAAAATAGCCTTGTATTATGTGGTGGCAAGATGATCGTATTAAATTTGAACATTGTCTAGTTTGTGAGGCACTGAAATAGTACAGTGCTTTATTTGAGTGAACGAATACTAATAGGTTCAAGATATATAGACAAGGCATGGTGAGGATAATGACAACTACTTTTATCTTTCGTTATTTTTTTTCAATTCTTTATTTAACGTCGGCCTATTTCCGCTACCATGGCCCATAATAGAGGTGAGCACACTTCCTCCAACCGGAAATTTTGCCAAACCCTCTGGTATTCCAACCAGAGATAGGGGATCTCTTACGAGACCAACATCTATGGACTCTGGACCGCCGGCTTTACGTCCCCTCCGAAGGACGGCATAACCTCAATATATCTTGTGCTCTTATAGCTTGTGAGCTATAATATGCTATTTTCCTGCAGTTTTATGGGCTTTCGACGCGGTCTTTTCCTGTCTGAGGTCACCCATCCAAGTACTAATCGCGCTCGGCGCTGCTTAACTCCAAATATAGAAATGACAGTCAACCTGAAAGGCTGGGTTGTTGAATACTTTTTTTTTCAGGAGCCTGTATTATTCTGATACTCCTCTCGATGACTTTGACGGTGAAGAACGCCAACGATGTATTGTCCGACTTCAGCACTACCCAAAAAAGGGAGTTGGCAGCTATAATAGGTTTGGAGGAAGACAATCTCGAAGATCTTCCAGACTTAGCGAAAGCTGCCATGACGACGATAACTGCAATGTATTTGAAAAGAGAATGGAGATATACGTATTTGGCTCTTGCGAGGAACGTGGGCTGGACTACTTTTTTTGGATACCACTTGTGAGATCTGTGTGTCGAATCATTTATGTTCAGTGTGGTGTGTTTGTTTTTTAAATTGTTCCATTTACTTCATAATATTCAAAGATTAAAACCAATGTCAAGTCTTGTTTCATTTAAGCCTCTATCGCTGTCGAAAATTGCTATTTGTATAACAAGGGAGCAAAGTGCTGCTTTTCTTACGCTTCGGGCATTAATCTTTCAAGGGATGAAAGGCACTTTACTCCAATGTTATATATTCGATTTTTCTGCCCCCTTCGACTAATTAGTCATTTGAAAAAACAATTTTATGAAACAAATTGAATGCAAAAAGAACTAAAACTAAGAAGTAAGTACAGGATAGCAAGCTCTTGAAATTCCCAGAATCAGGAGAACCTACAAAACAAAAAATAAAAAAAGGGGCTTGACTCCGCATTCGAACCAACACCTACATTTGTCTTTATACCTATCATGACAATCCCTGTTTCAGAAAACTTCAACGTTTTCAATAAAATTCACTTCTTTACAATATATTACCTTTTTTGCTGATTTCCACCATTTCACAATATACTGGGTGTTCTATAAATGAACGGTGGAATTTATACTTATATAAATTTTTGCAAAGCACACTATTAAAATATATTAATGTGCACTGTTATACGTTAGAGGCCAATACCTCAGTGTATACAAATTGTAACTTTTTCTGAGGTAGGTACATACCAATTTCGGATAGACTGATCTGAGACAGTTGAAAAACTAGATCAAAAAGAAATATTACTAAGGGTCGGTATTATAAAACTATTTTGACAGATAACTAGAAGTTAGTGTGTAGTGGAGTGACGTCATATGTTACAGTACTTCAAAAGGCATGAGTTAACTTTGTTGGTAGGAATGGGTATCAGTTGAAGATAACTTTGTTTTATAATACCGGCCCTAAGTAAAAAAAAATGTTGAATATCCAAAATAAGTGATGAATTCAAGAAAACGAGCAAGAAAACCACGTCAGTTTCCGTTTGAAACAGTTTATCTAGAAAACGGTTCAAAATAGAAATACACAAAGTCAATCTAAAATTGAATGTAGAGCTCAAAAATATTGAAATATACAGGGTGTTCCATTTGAAAAAATTGAGTTCCACTCATTTTTTCATGAGATCAAAGTCTGCATATTTTGAAGACTCTGTATGAGGCAAATGAAAATATGACTTGGAGTGAAGACCCTTCATAGTATCACTCCACTCCATTTCAAATTCAATCGTTTTAGTGCAAGAGAGTTCAAGATTATCAGCATTTATAAAAGTTAATTTTTGGTGAAAAATAATATCGAAATTAATTTGTATCTTCAAAACGGTAATAGATAGGTATAGGGAAATAGTGTATGAATTTGTTGACAAAGTGGTAATGAATCATAATATGATATTATATACGAGGTGTTCTATTTGAAAAATCGAAGAAGCCGCTACTTTATAGTAGAAGCGACAACGCCGCATCGTCTAAAATATTTTAGGCGTGTAGGTCATATTGATTTATGCATACTGTGAAATTTTCAGGTTGATCCGTTGAATAGTTCGTCAGAAATAGCTAATTAACGCTCATCATGAAAAGCCCTGTATAGTAATGTGATTGAGGTATTTTTTGAACAATTTCAGAATATTACAGATATTTTTTTTTTGTATCGAAATTGCAAATTATTTTCGTATCATGCTCCAATCATCATCAGAAAAATGGTATTATTGTTGAAAATAAAGATTGCTGAATTAGTCTGACCCTCGTTTTTTGATATCAGTTCTGACTCGATATATACCCACAAACCCCTAAGATTTGCTTTTCGGATTGTGAAATAATATTCACAACAAAAAAAATATACTTTTAACATGATAAAGAAAGAAGAAGGGCAACATTGATCAATAAAATCAATAGAGAGCTTGAAGTGTCCAATTACTCTGATATCGATTCGATTTTTGCCATACATATGAAAGTTTTGAGATATTTCAGTAAAAATATTCGTTTCACTTTTTTATGCTCAGACGAAGTGTTTCTTGGTGCACAGTTTTTTTCTGAATAAATAACTTTTTATTCGGAGTAGCATTCTCAAGGAAGATATCGATAGCTTTGTGGAATAATAAATGTTCAGAGGTGTATCTGTAAGTAAATGGAAATAAAATATTGCATTCATAAATACAATTTCTATTGAAATATTCATCTATCTTTTAAAATGTTGTTCTGTCAATTTATTGTCAAGTTGTTGGTGTGGACCTGCCCTGTACTGATGATGATCAATCTTTCCCAATTCGTTATAAGGGTGGTTTTCCCAGTCAATGTCGAGCTGTTGCTTTCGTTCGACCACAAGAAGCACTTGGAAGCGTATTTCCTTTGAGGATCCTTTCACAGATATCTGTCAGATGTCATTCAATGTTCGGCATAGTATTACTCAGGAAAGTAATCGTTTTCTGAAGGACATTTACCACAATATCCAAGATTGCTGGATTCACTGGAGAGAAATGCTATTTCGAGTTCGTTCAGAATCATTGTCAATTGTCAATATCAAGGACAATCAACCAATTTTTGTTAGTTCTGTTAGTTCAAGACAACTCGTCATTCTCGTTGGGATGGAAAAAATAATAATTTTTTCCACTCTGGGACATCTGTATATCAATAATCATTTCTTCTTTCTATGAAAATGGCCTTACTATATATGAGCTTTCTGATATATCTTCCTCGACGAAAAATTCCAGAAATTGACCCTTATATTGAAAAGGAAATCTGAAAGAGTGGTGTGAGTTGAAATGAAAATGAACCACTTTGAAATCCATAACTTCCTAGCTTATAAACAAATGGATGTTACGCCTTAACTATCTAAGTTATTCAAAATGTTTTCCAAGATTCTCATAGCTCTTAGCAAGACGCGTAATTTAAAAAAATCTCAATATCTTCATCACAAGCCAAGTTACAATCATTTTTACATTTGTTTATAGACTCCTCAACATCAACGTTGAATTTAAAACTAGTTTTTGGGGTACGTATTGAAACATATTGACTTTCACGTACATTTCTGACTTGTGAGAAAAAACTACGTGAAATAAAAAAAAATATTTACGACAATTTATAGGGTAATTATGATAATAATTGAGGGCCATAATTGAGTAGAAGAGTTTTCTTACATTATATACTCGATTCTCTGTATAGCTGATCATCCGAAAATGTTATTGATTTGCCAAATATTTCTCTAAAGATCCTTATATGAGTTGTTTTTTTTACATAAGTTTCAATAACGAGCAAGCATTTGAAAAAATCTATTATCTTCAAATCATCCTCCAATTTTGATTTAAAAGATCGCCATGACTCAGTTCCATTAAAGAATAGCTGTTTCGTAGCCGAAAAACTTTTGCTTTTGAAATTCATTTCGAGTAGGCTTTTGATATGAAGAGTGAACAAGAGAGGGCCAAGTCCGTGCCCTGAGGTACTCCATATATGACAGTCCTTGGTTCACTGAATGTTTCTTTGATCCGAACTTCTTGGTCACGATCTTTGAGAACACTCCTTGAAGTTTGGTGGATTTTACCTTTTATATCGTAGTTATTCAGTGTGTCGAGTAATTTTTTATGACCAACGGTATCAGAAGCTTCAGACAAATCAGTATTATATGCAAAGATGGTTTTTGTTCATCCTGTGCTAACTAAAGAGATATGTTGTCAGACAAATTTCATCATGTGATAATTTTGTCGCCATAAAACCATATCGAGAATCGGATATTGATCGACATTCTTCACAATAGCTAAATAATCTGCTTCTGATTACTCTTTCCAATTTTTTTTGCAATATTAGAGCTGAACAAATGATAATAATCTGCGTATACAACTTTCATTCGATTTGATTTTGACGGGTAAATATTTTGACAAAGAACTTATCACATCAAAATCCTCAACCCTGCCTACGCCTATGATTTGGCAAACAATGTAAGAAAAGCGATAAGCCTTTCCACTTCCACGACAGTTCTGATGTTGAGATCCATTAAAGGTCTGTAAGTCATCCGTGGAACATAAAAATTATGGAAGGTACGGCACCCGAACTGAATTCCAAAATGTACCAAGAATTATTAATACAAGTGTGCATATTGGTAGGAAGAGAGAGAGGGATGAAAGCTCTTATCAGTCCAAACCCTCAGACGTTAAGGAATTTAACGATAACTTTCGTAGCAATATGTTTGTCAATGAGTTTCTTCATGGGACTTCTTGGAGCAATCGCAGGTATCATTAACAATTCATTATTTCACTTAGTTATATTCAAATTAACCATGTGATTGAAAATACTTATATATATATATATATATATATATATATATATATATATATATATATATATATATATATATAATAATAATTTTCATTTTGTACACTGAATGTCACAATACCGGCAAGTACAATACAAAATAAAACACGTCATAAATGATAAGCTAGTTCGCTAATTGGAACGTGGTTTGTGTGCTAGAAAAATAATCTAAAATAAAACCTAGATCATAAACCTATCGGAATATAAATTTATAATATACATCTCTGCTGTGGGCAATTATGAATACCAATCATAACATAAATAAATGAACAATATAAATAATATTACCTTTTGTCTATCTCTGATTTATTTCAGTTAATTCACTAACCAATATTATTTACAGCTTTTTTTCTCGGAATGTTCACCTTGCTGAAAATGAACCAACACGATGCCTTACCTATTGCATTTATAATCAGAAGAAAAATGAATGATGAAGAAAGGTCCGAACTAGCTGATTTATTAGGAAAACACTTCATCATACATAAAGATGCAGAGTCCACTTTTCTTACGCTTTCTCCTACCAAAAAGGATGATATAATACGTATCACCAGGACGTATATAAGGAAAAACTTCGGATATGAAGATTTTGAATTGCAGTATTGTACTGAATAGGAGTTAGAGGAGTTTGTTTTTATTCAACTGTTATTGTTCAAATAATTTTTGATTTCCGATATTTTGTGTTCTGATATATTGACAGAGGTGCCATCATATTCGGTATCCAATTTTGGAAGAAAACTTGAGATTTTTTTTAGAGAAGTCTTCAAATGTTTGTTTCAAGAGATATGAAGGAAAACTGGGAGATCGATCCATTGTTGAATTTCTCTTAGAAAGAATACATCTCGCTCCTTAAGCAACTCATTGAATTTTATGTACATTGTGAATTGATTTCAAATAAACTATTTTATCTTTATATTTTTCTCAATCTCTTACAAACAGATAAAGAAGTGCGGAAAAATCATTTCAAGTGAATGCAGCTCAATATGAAATAGTTATTTATTATACAAATCGATGAAGAAATGCTTTGTTGACGAGTGAAAGAGTTCACAAGTCGATAAAGCATTTTATTATTGAGAATAATGTGTATTTTTTTTTTCGAAAGCACACGTTAGTAGAATAACTTGAGAAAAATAAGACCAAGAAATATCACTGCTGTTCGAATCAGGAATTGAAGTAGCTAGGGCAGTATCAAAATTACTACCACAAAAGTCAAAAGTAAATTATGAGAGAGAATATAAGGCTTTTCGAAACGTGAAGAATTTTTGAAGAGGGTCGATGGGACCAGTTATGTTTTCGGCAATATTTTAATTTAATTAAATTGACAAATTAAAATTTTTCTAGAGCAGAAATAGAAGTGCAAAAGAGTTTTGATTAAATTGCTCAACTCTAGAGTGCAAATCGCTGTTCCATAATTTAAAAAATCTGTGTATTTCTATTTGAATCGTAGTTTAATGGAAATTTTGACAAATAGTTTATCTATCCTTGCGGATAAAGTAATACGTTATCTGCCCTTCCGGAAATAGTTCAACTTCCACCCAATTTCGACGATGTAATTTGTCGCTGCAACGTCATAAAATTGCATGTGATTTTTTTCTACACTTAAGAAAAGTGAATTTATCATAATTACATTTATAAGAAAAGAATACAATCATATATATGTTTTTATAATGTAGGCGTTTATCTTGGTAACATTCAGTGCTATTTTTTAATATTGGCAATGCAAACTGACAGATAGATGACATTTCTCGCAGCGACAAGTTTCCGCGTCAAATTCAGCGAGAAATTGCATCTTTTGAGATGAGAAAAACCCACTTCAACTTGTGCCATAGAAAAATCGTTATTTATTATAATACAAGACAATAGAAATTCTTTATCGACGCGTAAAAGGGTTGGGTCTTCACAAGTATTTTATCGTCGAGTATATTATTCTGTTTTTCTATAGCACACTTGTAGAAAAACTTGAGAAAAATAATTCATAAATACTCTACCATCTCCTTCATCGTTTCAATAAGACGGTCTATTATGGGTCGCTATGGGGTCAGTATGGGATTTGTTCAACAAAATCAATATTTTCGAATTAGAAATGGAAGTAGCTGAGGCAGTATTGAAGTTATTGCCACAAAAGTCAAAATAATTTATGAGAGAGAATATTGAGGCTTTCGATACATAGATGAAGGCAAGGACCAGTGACTTTTTTGGAAATGTGAATTGACAAGTTGAAATTTTTCTAAACAGTGAATAATTGTCAATCTCTTGAATGTAATTCAGTGTTCCATAACAAAATTGTAAAATCAATGTTTCACAATATGAATTGTACTTTAATGAAAAATAAAAATACAGTACCTAGGTACTTGATCTACTCTTGCGGATAAAGGGCATCTTCGTCTACTCTTTTCAGATGATAAAAACTCACGTTAATATGTGCTATGAAAAAAGCAATATTTTTGTTAGTAATATTGACATGAGTAATACTGTATAGGAAGTTTATTAATAAATGTTCAATATTTCACAGGACCATTTCCCAGGTTAAGTAAAATATATAAAGTTTTAATGGTACCATTCAGCAAGGATCATTGTCAACCACTTTCAAGCAAACATTGAAAGTTTAAGTAATGTTTGAAAGCCAGTATTTCGTAATTGATAAATATTTTTCGGTGTTTTTTTTTGGATTTCCTACCTACCACAATCTGAGATAATTAGAATAAATATTGGAATCTATACAAGTTTTAATATCACTTCTATTCGTAACTAATGCTACTGCAGTTCAATCCTATACATTATCGAACAAATACTATAAACTGACTTGATGATCAATGATTACTCTTATATTTACTTCCCTTTCTCTTTACTTTATTTCCCGAATTATGTCAACGTGTCAGTGAGGATATGCTAATTTGAAAATCGGGAAATGTACTAAATCCATCTGATCTGCAGTAGGCTACATCGGCAATTTTTATGGTTATGAATTCCTAAGGATTCTAGATAAGTGAGTTCAGATTCTGGAAATTGTTTCATACATGGGAATGTTTCGAAAATGTCGAATCGTTTTCATCTAATCTGAAGGAACTCTCTTGTCCAGCATACCGATTTGAATAATAATGAATAAAAAACTAAATGACAGACGACACCAGAGTATAAGGGTTGTTATGCAGTGAACTTTCAGCAAACAGTTACAAAATTCGTTTTTCCTCAGAACAAATCAAGAAATGCAATTTTCATTCAATAGGAATAATATTCTTCGTTTCAAATTTTGTTTATATTCATAAAATATATTTTCTTCGTTATTATCAACTTCTCATAAGTTTCACCAATGATATATGGTTTTAGTTTTTTCTCTAAGAATGTACAAGGTCAAACAAATGAGAAATCGTTAAAGTTTTTACACGACTAACTTTTTCATCCAATTCTTTCCATTGGCGTACACATCGAAGACTGGGTAGTCTCTTGAAACAACGTTTCCTATTATTTGAGATGTACCCCCAAAATAGATCCCAGAGTAGGTACCCGTTTCAATCGAAGGCATATATATATCGAAAAATAACACTGAGACTCAAATACATCAGATCTACCAGAATATATCGAACGTTTGTTGAAGGAAGTTGATCTCAAATCACTTTACACTTTGTTATTCTCACAATATTGAAAAATGTATTTGTGATTGATTCTATATTCATTTTTCCCAAGAATTATTATTGAAACATGTATAAGTGTAGGAGGACAAACTCCTAATCTACACCAAAAAGTTCCTGCGTCAATTGAAAAACAGTTTCTCTCGAATGAACTACTTCAAATCAGTCAACAACATCTGGTGTATCCCAATTTCTCTTCTCAATCTATCAGATTTTTGAGTATTTTTGAAATTATTCTCAAACAGTTTTCTATGATGATGATGGTGAAGAATATCGTGTGAAAGCTTCCGCAGTGATTCAGAGGGTGATAACAACAACAATCATATCAATTCCATCATTTGTTATATGGTTGAATCAAATCGATGATATATCATATACATTGAAATTGCATCAATTGTTCTTTTGTTAGAAGTTTATTGAAAAAATCAACCTTATCGCTCATTCAATTGCACTGGTTCACACTTTTCCACTGATGGTTTTACCTCCATGATAGTTTGCTACAACATGATGAGCTGAATGATAGAACAGTTGATGTCAATTGTCCTACAGGTACAGATTAAAGTACCTATAACTTTTCAACTGTGGTATGACACTCAAGAGACAAGCTGGTTTTTTGATTATATTTTGATTATTGTCAGACACCAAGCAACAATATTTTTAACCAGTGAATGCTCATGGCTCCGTAATCTTAAAACCTAATCGTTTCTTCAAATAAAACCTTACAGGAAGGAAAGAACGTATCATTATTATTTTCATTGACGATAGACTGAGCTGGTCCAGTCATGTAGATCATGTAGTTAAAAAATTATCAAGCATCATTTTCATATTAAGGAGACTGAAACATCTTCGGGTGATGACAGTCATCACCCGAAGACGATTGCGGATACCAGCAATCGAAACGTCATGAGTATAGTCAACTTGAAACTTGGTTTCAACTTTTTTTTCATAATATTTCATTCAATTTCTTTGTTCACATTTTTTAACTTGTATTTTATATTCGATACCTCAATTTTCTTGTCACAATATTATTTCATTCATTTCGTTATTTAAAATTCTTTTTGACTAATATTTCATATTCGAAATCTCGGTTTTTTGTAACGACAGTATTTTCTTTGATCAATCAATCCCTAATTTCATTATTGACCAAAAATTTGATTTTGATTAGATTTTTTCTCACTTGATTTGCATTTTAATCCTTTCATTCTTAGCAACAGGTTTCAATAGACAATGGAAGTCCGAACCATTACCATTCAGCAAGGAACATTGTCAACCACTTTCAAGCAAACGTTGTAAGTTTTGTTGAAACTTTCTGTTTCGAAGTGAAACTTTTCCCCAACAAAGCTCAAAAAGGTACGTATAATTAATTCCATTTATGATATTTTAAATCATCATGCAGTCCTGCACTTTTCGCCTACTACTTCTATACAGTATAAGACAAATCAGATCACGGTTTATGTTTCTGAAACGTTTGTTTAAATAGTGGGGTCGAAAACAAAGTCCTTAAATATGTGCCTAATACGTTGGGGAGAGAGAGAGAGATACTGGAAAGGATATATTTTTTGTTGGCAAATGACGTCAGGATTATGCTTTTATCCATGCGCACCAGAAACCAGAAAATAAGTAGGAAGTGTTAGGTATCTGCTAACGTCAGAGATCTAAAAAATTACCATTCGAAAAATGGTTTTTGAATTTGATTATTGCATGAATCCAATAGTCAAAGATGAGAAAACCGGATAGCATTTCTCCTCCAGAAAAATTTTCGAATTCGTCGATTATAATTTTTTAAGCCAGAAATGAGACGTTACCGTCATCATAGTCATATTACCAACCACGGCATTGGACCGTTCATTGTACTTCATGTATATGGTAAAACTTGCTTCAAAAATGGTCAAGTATCTTCCAGAATATCTTCATTTCAATGATGAATCGCCAACAAAAATGTAAGTTATTCCAAACCCACCAAGCCAATGAGAATTCATCGGAAATGTATGAGAATAGCAATTAAAATATAGTTGAGAAATCGTAGCATTTTTTAGTTTAACCCTTTTTTACTCAGTTCCTTCCAGTGGGGTATGTACTTTTAGAACTGTGAAGGTACAAGTGAAAACGCTACTTTTGTCAATCGACAATTTTTCATCGATTATAATCAACACAAAAGGGTTTTTGTTTCGTACACACCGCATCCATATTTTTTCAATGGAAGCATATGGATTGCTGGGCCTCAGAATCATAATATCAAGAATCTGAATATATAGCTCCTAACTGACAGCAAGTTGAATTGTAGTGTTATTCTGATAGTTATTACTTTCTGACCCCACTGAAAATGACCATATTCTGAAAATCTGCTATGTCATGATGCTCCAAGAAGTTCTGAAATCCCCACTAAAAGTAATATCGTCCATAATATACCTATAATCAATTACTAACTAGAAATTTCGACAGCTGTTGTTGACACCAATTTTTCATGAATGTGACAGAAGCGGTTAGTTTTTCAAAGCACATACAATATTTCTGTTCATTTTGGACTATAACCTTAATATAGCACCTTGACATTGGGGATTTTCAAAAGGAATTTTGAATCCGATGTTACATAGATTCAATAGTGGAGAGATGAATAATCCGAAACAGAATATATAGTAAAAAATCAAATTCAGTCATATATTTTTGGGACAATTGTGTTAGGTTACAATTTCGCTTCTGTATCATAGACATTATAACTAATGGTCTTTATGACACATTTCCGTATAACATGATGCGGAAAGGATATGCACATTGAAGTGATATTGATAGTGGTGAATTGATAATTCTATACTTGAATTACTCTATCTTCTTAACCTCTCTTTATGTGCTACATTGAAGAAGGAATTTGCTTAGAGGTTATATTTGAATCAGTAATTAAGTATTCTGTGCCTTTTTTCAGTCGGAAAATCGATGCATTCTCCTATGTCCAGTCCAAGTATTTCAAAACGTCTATGTTTATAGAATCGTCGAGTGACAGTTGTTCTTATAGCGAAATAGTATAGTTAGTCAATAGCTGTATAAAAGAGATTTTGTTACGTCATCTACACTATGTCCAAACTTGGTTCACTTGACAATGTATTACAAAGTTTCCTTCTCTGTAGGATGAAGTAATCAGGTGTCAATTTATGTTCGTCATTTTGACTGTAATGTGGAAGAAAGATAATAAAGCCCCAGAATAATGTTGACAATAAAGATTTATGCAGGAAACGAAAGTTCGAGATTGAAAATGATAATCAGAATGAATGATCTATGACAATGATAAAAGAGGATGTTGATGCCATTCCTCACGGGTGGCTAGCTATCCTATATCTCCAACGATAGGCTGAAAATGTTGATAGGGGGCTGATGAATCTTCAAAACAGTGACAGGAAAGTTCACTTTTATTTCTGAATTGATTACCACCTTTCAGCATTTTGTGTAACTTATCGATTACCACCTCGGTATGAAAAATGTTAAAAAAGACATGACTTGGAAACAAACACCCTAATACCACCCTTCCGAAAGACAATTTCACGATGTAGGCTGACTGAAAAAACCATGCTAAAACATGAACTGACGAAATGACTTGCAGGAATATCCTGTCATTTATATGGACATATATCAGAAATAGACTTGATACTTTTTTATACAAAACTTCAATGAAACAAGTAACTTCAAATATTCAGCAAATACCTTATAGAATAGTTAACATTTCTATCAGGAATGAAAGGAATCTACCATATTAACTGTGAATAAAGGGCAAAATTTCATTCTCAACCCTTTCCCATACATAGCCATTGACGCCAATGTATTCAACTTGTCTGTAACCGAACTGATGAGCTTTTTCTCAATCATCTATGAAGGCTGATTCTTCCGTAGATTCAGTCCTTCATTCAAGCCGGTACAAAATAAAACTGATATATCGAAGTTTAGAGACGATCACGAAATGTACAGTTTTGAAGAAAAAATTGAAAAGTGTGCCGCTGTTGCCAAAGAAGGAAAGATGAGACTCGTGAAGCGGCGAGATGCTCGACAAATCATCGAGAGAATTCTGGAACTGTTACTTGTTTCCGCTGCGTTACTTGTATTTCCTAGAGTAGTCATGCCCACTTTAGGTTTTCTAGACAATTATTACATTTGCCGTGAGTATTTCTGTGTATTATCTCAGAAGATTTTGAGGGAGTGATTTTTGTTTTTTCTCTGGAAAAATTCCGTTAATCGGGCTCCGCCTCGAAAATGAAATATTATTGGTGGAACTTACGTATTCTGACCTCCTGAACAAAAAATCCCGATGAAATATTTGGGGCTCTCAACTCGTTTCGGAGATACGGCCCCCCAAAGACAGGAAATCGGGATTCACGCCTATGTTTGTTTTTCAGCCAATTCCGCTCGAAATTCCTCCTTTCTGTCAGCTTAATATACACATTATATACCACCTTCTTTATCACTTTATAACCGGATTATGAGCTTTTTTCACTACAAAATCGTCATAGGAATTCAAGGTTCTACTGTTTTGCTAACCTCGAATTATTTTGACGATTTACATTTTAGAGTTTTGTAGTGAAAAATGGAAATGCAAAGTGATGAAGAAAGTGATATAGAATGTGTATATTGTGTTGATAGAAAGGGAGAATTTCGAGCAAAATTGGCTGAGAAACAAACATAGGCGTTTCTTTGGGGGTCCGTATCTCCGGAACGAGTTGAGAGCTCTAAAAATTTAATTGGAATTTTTTGTTCAGAAGGTTTCATTTCATTTTCGAGGCGGAGCCCGATTAACGGCATTTTACCCTCTGTTCATGTATGTATATCATTCATTCACTCACAAAAAGGCTGAAGGAGTCTATCTAAAACAGCTTCTTCTGGGAAGTGTTAGTATATATACATTTCTTGAAATACTACTTATAGGAATCACTGTATCTCAAGCCTCACGTGCTTTTCAGAACATTCTCCCTAGGATGAAAAACATAATTTGTGCTAGTAGACGAAACCCAAAGTCCCACGCCATATCTCGAACAAGACTCACAATTCAAAAGGTATATCGTAAATTTTACATTCACAACCTGCCTGATGAATGTGAGACCCCCATCTCAATGGCTGATACAAATTAAAAACTGTTGTACGTTGTACTTCATCATGGGCGTGGTTAAATTTTGAAGTACACTGTAGCCAGATTGTTACAGAATTATGGAATTTCAGATATGAATCAAAGTGGCTTGTTCAATATGAACGAAAAAATACGGAATTTTTTACAAACCTCCTTTGTTAATAAATACGTGTATATCATTCGTTGAAATATGGAAACTTATCCATGAAAAAGGTCTTCCCTAGTTTTCCAATAGAAAACTTCCGAAGGTTTCAACTTAACACTTATTCAGTTACACCATGTATACTTGGAAAACAAAACGTTTTCAGTTTTCAAAATGAATTGAAAAAACAATTTTTTTACGGAACATCTTACAGATTTTGCAAACACCTTTATAAAAGTAGGTAATAACTTTTGAAAACGGAAATAAACTTTTTCGGGTAGATCAGAAAACTGCCCTTCTATACTTTCATAATAATTGTGGTGGGTTAACACAAATTATCTCAATTCGAAATTTTTAATTCAGTACTCTCTCGCTAATCCGCACCATAAAATCCGGACCATCGGCGGATTACTGGAAACGGCGGATTATAGTGTCTAGGAACAAAAAAATGAAAAACATATGTAGATATTTACTCATATGCAGATATATTTTGTATTGGTATGTAGGTTTACAAAAATGAATTGAAATTAGAAAATAAACTGACACGCAACTGATTACTCAGGTTTTGAAAAATACTGGTCTATTTTGGCCTGTTTTTAACAACAAGAAAGACGCGCGACCGTTCGTTTTTGTTTCTAGTGGCGGACTAACGAGTAGTTGTTTACGACTGAACGGCGATGTATAGAACATTCCAGAAAAAAAAGAGAGGGAGCTGATTGCGGCGGCGGATTACCGAACCAAACTCGTTCAATAAGGGCGGATTACAGAGAGTCTATAGATTGGATCAACGCGAAAAAATGGCGGATTATAGTAGTTGTCGGATTATAGAACGGCGGATTAGCGAGAGAGTACTGTATTAGCTATCTGACTAGGATCTTTAAAGATGACATTTGTGAGACCTTTTTAATGCTTTTCTTTTCAAGAAATTGGAAACCCTGTATAAATTGTTGCGTTTTTTATAAGAATTGAGTTCTTCAAATTCAAACTGCCTCACATTTTCATTCACCCAATAATTTCTTTTTTTATGTTAGAACTTTTACAATGACACATTATTTTGGAAATGAATTTTTTTTAAAGTGTGAAAGGCACATTCAGTACATCATGAAACGAAACTGAAAATTCCACTCTGAAATACATTTTCTTCAATGCATATATACCCACAAATGCATGGTTATTCTGAACCTATTTAATAATAATAATAATAATATTATTTTCAGTATTGGTATTTTGCTTGTTATACGGGTTGTTCAATATGGAAGTCACTTCCGTGGATAAACTGCTCAGAAGAGGGTTAACAGAGGCTCAGAAATATCGATTGGTCTGCGATTTCGACCGCTGTAATCTTAACTACGTTCGATCAGCAAACAAGAATGGAATGGACCTCTCACCAGAAAGTAAAGACCAACTGGAAGGAATGCTGGTCAAGTTCTTAAATACCGAGTTCGAGAACGAAAACCTCGTTTTACTGAAGAGTTATTGATGATCTTCCAGGAAAGATTTTTTTCATTTTAGAATATTATATTGTGAACAGTTGATTTCAGCTGCTCTGTGTGTTTTCAAAACTATTTTTTAAGCCTTCTCCCATAATTCAATTTCTGAAACATTCTCACTCGATGAGTCTCCCCTTGTTACTTGGCATCTCCAGGAGAGAAATGATCTAGTCAGTGTGGAATCGAAAATAATATCATCCATGTACTGTTACAAAACTAATACTATTACACCATCTACTCATCCTCAATGGTCATTCTATCTTCTCAATGAATATGTGGAAAATAGCTGGAAAATTTTCAGAAACACGATTCATTGAATAATACTAACAATAAATTTAATTCATGAATCTGTTCTTCTCCTGAAGATGTCGGAATGATTGATGAAACGTGCATCTACGGCAAGTATCTTCAGTCTGATGTACACCTGTAGTCAACGTAATCATGATCAGTAAGCAGTAATGATAAAATGTTAAAAAAAAGATCGGATAACGGTGATGAGAATTATGAAGTTACAATAATTTTTTGTGTTGTGAAGTCGTTTATGTTATTTTTTCGATGAAGGCAACGATTCTGTTTTCGATTTAGAGAGATATAAATACTCTTTTTGAAGGTTAGTCAATAAATCCAAATTTTATGTATGTATGAATTGAATTAAGTCATTTTATTAGGAATAAATTATAATGAAAACCTATCTGTTCCATTTTTTGCCTCAACCCTTCATATAGATATTGCGAATGAGGGTGCTGTCCTGATAGCCTACCAAGTACTCACGATGAAAAAAAGGCAATAAGAATAATTATTCAAAATTTTGAAGAAACTGGGTATATTCACAGTAACGAACCAATTCATTTATGAATGTCTACTTTTTGCAAAAAAATCTCCACAGTAATCTAGCTCAAAATCATCCAAATTATTGTTGAACTTAACGAAAGAAAATTCTGTGTTTTACATGAAATAACACGAATCTCAATTTTTTTGTACATTCAAATCAGTTTCCTCTTCTAATAATCTTCCTTTCCAAAGGCAGACTTGTAAACAATTGAGCCAAAAAATCTGTTACTCAGTATCACTACTTTTATTCGGATTAGGGGAATTGTCATTAATATTGATTACCTTGTTTACCTCATCTGGGTTCGGAGAATAATCATCATTATCTGAAGAACTACCTGCAGTTATTATCGATTTTCTTAAAATGGGATTTCATAATTAGCACCGAAAACTACCTGAATCGGCATAAATACAACTTGCGAAGAAAAAATCTCCAGTCATCGGAGTGAATTTCAAGATGAATGAGCCTCTGAAGAAGCTAGCCACTCGAGCCAGCGAAACGTCAGGAAGAAAGTCCAAAACACGACGGCCTTCAAACCCGAATAAAAGTAGTGATACTGAAAACCTCGGCCGCGAAAGCCTTAACTATTTTGTCAATCTGTTACTGCTACTAGGCCAACTAGCTGACATTGTACATTTTGCAAAATTAGGTCAAAAAGCTTATGTGCAATAACAAAAATCGATTCAACGACTACATTTATTTCAACAATCTCTATCCTCTTTGCAGCAATAGTCAATTGCCTTGGAGTTGAATTTCTTGTAGGTATTCTGCGAATTCAGTTGAATAAAAAACTACTGCCTCCTTCGGAACGCTATCCTTATCTTTATTATTATCTTGTTCTCCACTGCGAGGGAAATAACTCATCAGATGACAGACAGTTGATGTAATAAACAATTAGTCTGACGTTGGCTAATTCTACCTGAAATTTCTCAATTTCAAACACGTTTGTTCCATAATTTCCCTTCTCTTCAAGGCAATCACATGGGTGATGGAACATTCAGCGTTTCTGATTTCGATATATCAGAGAATTTCAACAACAAAGATGACAGATTACTACAGTGACATCTCGAATTGGGGTGATTCATAGATGAATCCGATTGTTGCCATAGCAATAGGTCCAAATGCAACCACACATACAATAAAAACCCTTCAAACTTTCGCCCAGAACCTACGCCTTTGACCTCTATATTCAAAAACATCATCACTAAGCTGATAAGCCGTTCATTCCAGAACAGATCATAGTTTCTTATAGGTGTTGAACATTTTGTGAAACAGAAATATTAATATTCCCCATCAAATTACGAAATGGAAGAAAGAAGAATTGTATTAGAAATGTGTCGATATACAGTTAAAGAGAGGAGATGGTTTATGCTGGTACATCGAGGACTTCCGGAAGTATATATGCTGTCAATTTTTGTTATAATGGTTTTAGCCATGTTATTACATCGCTTTTATGTATATGCAACGATCACAGGTAATTATATGGGTTGAAACATAATACAATAACATTTCCTTTGACAGTTATTTTGGAAAGCTTTGAGTAGATAACACTAGAGAGGTTGGAAGTCATTTGTCAGCTGTTCTTGTCAGGTCATGGCAACCAGTATTATTTGTCAGGTCACCTGTAATCAGTTTCAATTTTAGACATAACTCACCTGCTCACGTTTGAGCCTTTTTCGTGAGAAATTATGTCAGAGCTGACGATTATTCATTGGAATATTCTGACAGAATTCTTCAGTAATAAATACGGGATATCGCCATATGAGTATAAGACTCAAATAGCAGATTAATATGTATATGGTTTCAATTTCTTCATTCAGATTTTCATGCACACCAATTTCTTCATTTCTTATATACTTCGGTGGAAAATATTCCAAAGAATAACAACAAACATTTCTGAATAACTTCATTTCAATAAAAGCATAATTTCAATGTTAAAATTTTTCATTACAATAAAATTGCCTATTTACCTATTGTTTCCTTTTTTCTGTTGGAAAAAACTGCAGATGAGAGTGGGAAAATAATTTAGGTAAACATTAATTTCAGTCCTGTCACTGATTCAGTTCGGTTTCTTCGACAATTATTTCAACTTCACCATCAAACGTGGTTTATTCCATTCCAGAACCAGTTGAAATTATTAATTTTATTTTCAAAAAAATAGTTATGCTAGATCTACAGCTCGATTGTTTCAGGATATTCATCCCGATAAAATGATTCAATTGTTGCAAACTTAGTTTGGAAGTTTGTTGATACCTGATTAGTCCGTAATGTGACACATCAATCGTAGAACTCCATCAGAACACAATTTTAGAAATGAAATTCAACAAAATCTATAATATTGTAATCCATCCAACAACATGTTCACTTTTTTACAAAGCACCGTTACATATAACAAACATTGAAACCTACCACTAATTGTAAATATTTTGATATCTGATACCTAAAACTTATTTATATTTTTTATCAATACCAACATCATTGGGTTAACGTTCTCAAGGCCTTTTTGTCATCAATTCTTCAAGTGAATTTCAATGAATAGGACACTATTAGAAAGAATATTTCCCTCATGTATAAAATGTCCCATAAGAGCAATGCAATTATCGAAAACTTACAGCGGTAATTGCATTGTATCAAGTCACCATAACAATACATTTGAAACCGTATCGCTAGACGTCAGTAAACAACACAAATAAATGTCAGATAGACTTCAAAAACAGAAAAACATTTCGCTTTTAGGTGAGTACTCCATACAATCTATAGAGGAAAGTATAAGACTACAGGCCCATCCAAAAATGGATGGGTCATATGAACCACCAGGTGACGTATATAGGACGATATAAGAGCATAAAATAATAAGATTCAGCACTATGCCGTCACTTGTAAGCTGTCCAACTGAGTGCTGGTGAGAATTCAAAAGTGCAGGTAAAGTGAGTACATTTTGGTCATATATTTTTGTACGGCATTTTCACCCTCTATAGATCCATAAAAAATAATAAGAAAGCGCGTAGTTCCGTAAAAAAATGGTGCGCCACCAAGCCGGTAAATTTTTCGGATTTTTTGACAATTTCAAGGGTAATTTGGTCATTTTATTATGTACGGCATCAGTTTCATACTGTTTCAATACAGCTTCTAATCCATTATTCCGCAACGCCGTGCAAAAATCATGCGACAAGGGGAAAAAATCGAGGGTTGCAACCCCCTCTCTTTCCGAGGTCCGGGGGGTGATTTGAAAAAGTACGGCTACGGTTCCAAAACATTACGTAGCACTCAAAAGTACTATTAAAAATAATGCCGTCAAAAAATTTTTGTTCATTTGAATGTATATTAATGATTATCTTCATCTCATGGTATACTTGATTTATAAACCTGTAAAATCATTTGACTCTGTACGGCAACTTTTTTTTAACATAATATTGTAAAATACAATCGTTATATTTTATTGCCGTTCACAAGAAACTGTTCTAAAAAAAGTTATAGAGAAATACAAAATATGAAATTTTTTAGTTTTTGCAAAAGTTTAAATATTTATAGACTAATAAAGTTTTGAAATTTTCTATATGTTTCGCTTGTTTCAAATAGTATTAAAATGAATAAATTAGGAAAAAATGATGCCGTACATTTTAATGCAGACCATATCTTTTAGGCTGATGAAAATGACGCTATCATGTTTCATTGTAATGATGTGAATAAACAAAACAACTATTTTTTAGAAAAATTCTATATATTTAAAGATAATAATACAAAATAAGGTTTTTATTTAAATTATTCAGTATCGAAATCAGCCGCTGAGTTGTTATCGGAATCAATGTCTTCATCGACGTCCGAATTATCTTCTCTATCTCCGCATCGACTCCGAAACGTCAGACCGGAGCGTCAGTCTCTCACAACTGTAGAAAGAACAGGACACACATACTAATCGAACTATGTGTGAGGGAGAGGAAACGAACACCTTACTCGGGCTCAAGCCGAGAACATCCGAATAAATACGTTATGATCCACGACTACTTAGCACACAGTACACAGTATAGTATAGGCAGGTGTAGATATATGCCTACAAAAAATGCTAAACGTCGTAACAGAACGTCGCTCCGTAAGCAATATATATGTAAATTATATTTATTTACTTTTCTATCATTATGAACTTTCAGATTTGTACAGCATTAACTTTTTATAAATTATTGCATTAAGTACAAATAAACTATCTAAATGCCGTATAAAAAAATATCGTCATGAATTTCACCTTACATTTCATTATATGGATTTTTCTTTCAGTTTTTTTTCCCCTACAAACCTTTGGACCAACGATAATGTACGGCATGTAAGAAAATATTATCTATGCATAAAATACTTTCAAAATAAATTAATTTCATGTTGTTTCAAATCACCCCCCCGAACCACGGAAAGAGAGGGGGTTGCAACCCTCGATTTTTTCCCCTTGTCGCATAATTTTTGCACGGCGTTGCGGAATAATGGATTAGAAGCTGTATTGAAACAGTATGAAACTGATGCCGTACATAATAAAATGACCAAATTACCCTTGAAATTGTCAAAAAATCCAAAAAATTTACCGACTTTGTGGCGCACCATTTTTTTACGGCACTACGCGCTTTCTTATTATTTTTTATGGATCTATAGAGGGTAAAAATGCCGTTCAAAAATATATGACCACAATGTACTCACTCTACCTGTAGTTTTGACTTCTCACCAGCACTCAGTTGGACAGCTTACAAGTGACGGCATGGTGCTGAATCTTATTATTTCATGCTCTTATATCGTCCTATATACGTCACCTGGTGGTTCATATGACCCATCCATTTTTTGGATGGGCCTGTAGTCTATATAAATGAACCAAAAATAACATTTCCTTGAGAATTTCTTTATTCATGAAATATTCCAATGAATTACATTCGTGCATAAAAATGATCAGATAATTTTGCTTTCAAGCGTGATATCTTATACAAATTGCATTCGGTTATTTTCATATTTTGTAAAAGAGCCCTCGTCCTTCGGACTCAGGCACTTTCGCCAAAATATGAAAATGACCTTGCAATTTTTAGATATCACGCTTTCTTGCAAAATTATCGGTAATTTTTATGCACTCGCGCAATTATAACCGATAATTTCATATCTTTCCACCTGATGTATTACACGACCCCACTTTGCCTTTGAAATTCTAGACCTGTCGTCACTAGAGGGTTGAATGCATATTATGTTAAAGAATATGTCCAAAAATTTTCCCCCGCACAATCAAACTCTACGTGTCCAAGCATTTCATCTTCAGATTATAAACAAAAGAGAAAAGGTTGGTGGTTACTTTTCGTTGAAGCACACGTTTATTAAAAGAATAAAATACTTATTCATTCGAAAAAACCAATTTTTTTTCCCTACGAGCGAACAGCTCGCAATAAAGAAAACCTGTGCGTGCTGATTGATAACGGGGTCTTACCTTTCAACGTGCGATCCCTAGCAAATACCAAGTAACCCTGGTTACAGTGAAACATATAAGTCCGCACAATATGAAAGTCGCCTGTTTCTACAGACATATATGAAATTTCATAGCAGTTAGTTTCTGCTCAAGAGATGAATGCAAAAGAGCCTTTACTCATCTATAACGTGCTTTCCTTAACTCGTCAAATTTGTCAGTTTTTTTTAAATCCAATTGAACAAACTAATCATTACTTTGCAGGAACCCTCATTCCACTCTTCATATACATGGAAATAGGAGTGATGAGACTGTTGCCACTGGAGTACGTCATCAGTACTCATCTGACAGCAAGACAGAAAAGAGAATTGGCCTCGATCGCAGGGATGGGCATCAGGGTGCTGGAAAATGCGTTTGCCACCCTGGAATCTCTCACACGAGAGCAGAAGAGCCTGATGGCAGAATTGACCGTGTCCTATCTGAAAAGGGAGTTCGAATGCAACGAATTCGTTTGTTTGAGTTCTCTTCAGGACAACAATTTTTGACTGATCGATTCACTCGTGCTCAGTGCATATATTTTATAATGTTTTAGATGTATTGAATCTGTGGTTGTTTCTTTGTTTGTGGAGTTTGAGCTCAACGATTTTTATCGGGATAATTTTATTCTTTGGAAAGTTGTGTTCAGAGATGAGAGGAGAATATGACTGTTTTATATCATTCGTGTTTTAACCACTATTTTGCGAAAGGGATTGGTATTTTATAAAGATGCGGTAGTGGTCCCTTTCAAGTTGAGACAATCAATGTTGAAAGTATTACATGAAGGTCACTTTGGAGTCAACAGAACTAGAGATAGGTCTAAAAGTGTATTATTCTGGCCAGGTATGTCTAGGGATATTGAGAAGATGGTTAGTAGTTGCTCCACTTGTGAATTTTTCAGGAACAATAATATAAAAGCCTCTCATTGAGCGTGAAATACCTGACTTACCATTCCAGGAAATTGCCGCAGATATTTTACAATTTGGGAATAATAATCACATTGTTATTATAGATTATTTGACTAAATGGTTAGATGTTATTCCTCTACCAAGTACACAGAGTAGTGATGTCATTTCAGCACTGAAATGTAGTTTTTCGGCATATGGTGTTCCCGATGTTGTTGTTTCAGACAACATGCCCTATTCATCCATGGAGTGCAAAAAATTTGCAGATGAGTGGGGATTTCAATTCAAAACAAGTAGTCCTAGATATCCTAGGTCTAATGACATGGCAGAGCGTGCTGTACAGGTTGCAAAAAATATGCTGAGAAAATCTAATGAATTAACATCTGCTCTGATGGAATACAGAAATACAACAATAACAGGTTTGAAGAAGTCTCCAGCAGAGCTCCCTTTTGGTAGAAGACTAAAAACAAAAATTCCTATCGTTGAAAAGGTGAACCAGAACATTACTGACTTCAAAGTTGGTCTGGAGTCTAAGAGAAAATTAGGTAAATCTTACTATGACCAACGAACTCGGGAAAGGTGTAGTTTTGAAGTTGGTGAATCTGTTCTGTATAGAAATGGCAATCATTGGCATCATGCAATTATAACGGCAAAGCATTCATCTCTAAGATCTTACTATATCAAAACTGATCAAGGTAGTGTTTTGAGAAGAAATACTTATGATTTGAGAAAAACTAAAAATGTAACTCGAGACAATTCTGATTATTTTCAACTGTTTCAACTGACAACAGCTGTGGATTATCAAAGTTCAGGTTCAAATATTGAAAATGATTTGTCCTATAACAACAATAACCCAAATGTTGTAGATGAGGAAGATGATGAAAATAATAGTACTGGGAGAGTGTGTAAAAGGCTAGTAAAACGTCTTAGAAAGTTCGATGATTTCCATCTGTATTGAATCATTTACAGTAGGTTGAATGATTGATTTGTATTACCATATATAAGAAATTGTGTTCGTGTTTTAGTTTGTTGAGAGAGGAAGGTGTAGTAATAGATATACTCTGTATACTTACAGTTACCGGAGTGATGTCAAGATGACAGTAATCAATTAATAAAAGAGACTGATACAAGTAATGTTTTATTATCAATATTACTACAGTCAACCAGCGATGAAATTGCATAAACACTCCACAATACGTAAAAATGACGAAAAGGTGTCGTCGCCATATGATTCTAAACTATATCGCATCATTGCAACACCAGGGTATTAACAATAATTCAATCAAAAATGAGTTCAATTATTATATTCATGTACATATTCATCCATATACATATACACATAATATTCATTCCCTTCTTTCATAACGTGGGTCACTGTGTTTTTCCACACATCACAATATTAACACGTTTTAATTAGCTTGGTATGTATCTGTTTATAAAGGAAAGTTTGAACGCGGTTTTGACCAACTTTGAAAAGTGGGAATAATTTCAATTTTCACATGCTTATAAATCGTGTCGATACCCTTACATGGATCTTCAAAATTACTCATTTGTTTTTATGGCGACCTTGAATAGAACGACATTTTTGGCGGAGGCGCCAGTTTGCATTACCCGGTAAGACCCCACCCATCATCAATTGAACTCAAATATTTGCAATCCACAAAAAGATTTGCATTTTTTAATATTATATGCTTCTGTGACATTTCTGCGATTTTAAGACGCTCTCCAGGTTGCGCATCTCGGTGCTGATATTCATAATAATGATCTATAAAAGCACAAAATCTTCAAAAAAAATAGTTCAAAAGACCTAAAATAACACGCTCGCATGAAAAATCTAACTGGCAAATCAATAATACTTAAAAAAATAAAGGAACATGCTTTTATGAAATAGGTATCCAACTGGAAATTGAGAAATAAATATTAGTTTAGAAAAAACAGCAAAACACGCTTTTGTGTAAAAATGAACTATGAAGTAAAAATAATTTGCTCAAAATTTGAATTGAGAATAGTGAATTGAGAATGAAAAAAATGTATTGCAGTGCAAGGAAGCGTGGGGTACTTTTTGAGTAATCTATTGACACGATGCACCCCGCGCTTTTTTCACTTTGCAATATTTTTTTATTTATATTATTCTTAATCCTAATTTTGAGAAAATTATTTTTACTTTTTATTATACACAAAAGCGAGTTTTTCGTATGTATAAACTATTATTATCAAGCACCACACCACTCAAGGTGAGTGGCAGATTACCTTCCCTTAAGGTTTTCTTCATTGTGGTCCAAACCATTTCAGTTGGATTGAGCACAAAATAAAATGGAGGTGAACGTAAAAATATAAAAAATATAAAATAATGCTATGCTCTCTTTTGGAAATCGCGTTATATTTTGTCTATCAGTTTTTGTGTTTGATATTTTTGTCAGAGGACCAAAATGATAGGGAGCGTTAGCGATAGCTATACCAAAGTTTGGGGGAATATTTGGGGGCAGCTGCTCACCGTGCCAGAAAGCCATATTGATAAAATTATTATCGATGGATACTTCAACAACATACGGCACTGATTGAAGAATATCGGCTTCAGATAACTGGTGTCCAGCTAGACGAGCATTTATTCCTCAAGTATATTTGATAGAGCCTTCACGAAATATCTTTATTTATTTAGGAGTATTAAAGAAATTCTACTACATACTCAGAATCGGGCGAGGTTCAGTTCGTGTGTAAACATTCACATATTGACCCACGTCTGCACTTCCACCTAACCCTAAAAAGTCGCTATACACGCAGTGAGAGGATATACATAAAAAAAACACTTTTTGTAACTGGATCCAACAAATAATTAATATGTATGAACTTAAGAGACTATTTTTGTCCACACAGTAGTTTTTCGAAGATGTGTGATTTGAATTTGTTTTTCGACATGGCTCGGACATCAGGGGGCAAGTTATTCATGGAGGTAGCTACAGAGTATGAGAATGATCGTTTGAAAAGTTGTGAGCTGTGGCGAGGGATGGTGAGGGCATTTTTATGTCTGAGATGAAGTGTGTGAACGTCTGTTCGAAATTTTATTTTGAAGTACAGATAAGGCGGAGATTTTTCTTTGAGTATTTTGTAATATAAACAGAAGGAGTGTAAATATCTACGATTTTTCATGTTCAGCCATTTAATAATTTCAAAAGTATGACTTATGTGTTCATACTTCCGGATACCAAAAATCAATCTCAAACAAGAGTTTTGCATTTCTGAATTCTATTTTCATCGAACTGGGTGAGGCAAAAGTTATAAACAACATCACTAAAATTGAATTTAGATAATACTAGTGCATCACACAGCGTGGTTTTGGTAGATCTGTCTAAGAAATTGCGATTTGGATACAAAAGTTTCAACGAGGCAAAAGCTTTCTGTAAGCAGTAACTAACGTGATGAGAAAATCTGAGATCTTCGTCCATCCAAACTCCCAGATTCTTCACTATGTTTGTGAATTGTACGTTTTCATTGCACAAATTAATTTGTTTCGAATATTGTTGTAAGAATGTTTCTCGATGTCTTTTTTTTCCAAAAACTATAGCATTAGTTTTCACCATATTCAACTGAAGGCAATGTTTTTTTGAGTAATAAAAACAAAAAAATGTCTGGGAAATTGGAAATATAAATAGAGAATAGAGTTGGTGACAAAATTGAGCCCTGTGGTACCCCTCTCTCTATACCAGCTACGCTTGATACCGTTCCTCGGTGTTTCACGACTTGACATTTGCCCGTTAAGAATGATTGCAGTAGTGTAAGTGCATTGCGAGGAAATCCACTATAATGAAGTATTGATAACAATAACTCGTGGTTGAGCGTATCGAATGCTTTCGAATAATCTAATAAAATCAGTAGAGTAACTTCATCTTGGTCCCAAGCTGTGAAGATGTTGTCGCTGATTTTCAGCAATGCTGTGGAGCAGCTATAACCTCATCGAAATCCTGACTGATGAGATTGTAAAATTTTATTTTTTTGTAGATGTTCTTGTATTTGTGAGTTAATGAGTTTTTCGAGATGGTTGGTAGCACACTCATTGGGCGAATATCATTTAAAGAAGCAGGTTTTTGCACCTTTGGTAGTGGAGTAATATAAGCTTTTTTCCAGTCTGTAGGAAAAACGGAATGTATTATAGAGAAATTAATAATGTGCGTTATATAAGGGGGTATAAATGGTAGACAAAGACGAATAGTTAATATATTCAAGCCGTCGGCTCCTGTAGATTCACTTTTTATTTTGTTTATTATGTTTTGTATTTCTATTTCTGTGACAGGCCTGAAATGACAGAAGGACGATCTGTCTGTTTCAATTTATTCTTATAGAATTCTCTAGTTTCTACATCGGGGTTTAATTTTGGGATATTTTTATATCTTTTCCTTATTTATTTTTATTGTAGTATGTTGAAAAAACCAAAAAAAATAGGAATAAAATCAAACATTACTCAAGATGTGACTATTCAACAGATTTCGCAGAAGCCTGGATTTCTAATTCGTGCGAAAAAATACTTGACTTCTAGTCAGCTCCTAATGATCTACAAGGCTCAGATACGACCTGTAATGGAATATACTTCTCATGTATAGAGCTCGGCACAAAAGAGTCATGGAAGCTTCTTGATTCCATTCAGAGAAAAGCAATCCGACTTGTTGGTGATTCTTCGCTCGAAGACTCGCACACTTCGTTGAAACATCATAGGAGGGTCGGAGACTTGTTTCTCTTTTATAAATATTTTCACTGCCCATGCTCTTCTGAATTTTCGTCAATCGTTCCACCCTTGGCAGTTTCTACGCAGATAACCCGACCAGTAGAGAATTCCCACCCCTTTGTTGTACTCGAAAAAATTGTGCAATGTGAACAATCTATGGAAATTCTGACAGAAATAAGCGGACCCTTCTGGAGACGCCACTGTTCTGGTATTCAAAAACATCGTTTTCAAACTATTGGCTTTTGCCATGTTCATCACTAGAGGTCATTTTTTGATATTCGCTTGGTGGGTTCGGGTTGTGAAGAGTTACCAAAAATCAAAAAAAAAAGAAAAACCTAGATACCCTTACTAGATACAAAAATGAACAGGGAAAAAATCAGAACGCTTCGCAATGGCCTGATGATTGTTGAAGAAAAGGAAGTAAAAGCAGTCCCAAAAAAAGTTTATAGTGCCTCTAAAGCGGTGGCTATTGGATTTATTGCAGTTTGCATTGCTGTCTACATGATGACACACCCAGGCATCATGTTATCCCCAGGTAATAATTATCATCACTAACTGTCTAGAAAGCTCATTTTCAATCGGATCCTCAATAATCTACAGGTACATCTACTCTGAAACTAATACAATTGACAACACGGTCTAAAAAACAACTAAATGGTTAAGTAATTCCTATCTGGAATCTACTGATTATTTGGCACAAGAATATGAAAAAAAACTAGTAAATTGAAAATAATAACTACCTGAACTCTCAACTCCCCGGACTTGAGCATTTGTTCAAGAGAATAAAATTCGAGGAACTATTCTTTACCTTTTTTCAGCATCGAAAATGAAGGAAATAAAAAACTTCTTTGAAGGGAGTATAATTTTTTGTGAATGAGTTGAAGCTCTATGAATTATACCCATGTACCTTTCAACAAAAAGTGGTTGTGAAAATTTTCGATTTCACTTCTTTCCTTCTTCCATGGAGCTTTGGCATTTTTTTTTCCGATGAAGAGAAGAAAAATCCAAAACATTGTTTCCCCAACTTCCCCTTCCATTGTATTCTGTGGATACACTTCCCATGTGGCAATATTCATCCATTGTTGTTATTTACTACTACTAGAGACAAACTATGTTATATTTCAGAAGTCCTTCATGTGTTATTGTGTAAATATTTGAATTTATCATCCTGTTAAAATCATCTCGCGTATAATATTGTCTTGATATTTCTAATAATCCTTTCAAAGAAATGACGTTTTAGACCAAGAGGTGTTGACAGGTGACGTTCTCCCATTATACACTGCATGCCTTTTTAAGGCTTGATAATTAACCCTAAAATATGAAAAATAGACAGGTCCTGGCAGCCGAGAGTATGCACTTCATAAAGAAAAACGCTTTTCTTTTTGTGGGGAATTTTCGTGTTTTTGATTTGCATGGTGTTTTGAATTTCATTAATATATATCATTTCAACTTATTGACGTAAATGGCATGCATGTAGCTACAGCTCAACATACAAAAATTGTGAAAAATTGAATGAACATAATTTTTTGAATGCAAGCAAACATTTGAAAAATTCCATGACTTTTTTTTGCACGCTGCTTTGTATTGTATTAGTGAATATTATTTTAAGCTAAAATAATAAATAGAAAAATACGAAAATTCCCCACAAAAAGAAAAGCGTTACCTATTCTTTATATTTTAGGGTTAATTATCAAGCCTTCAAAAGGCATGCAGTATAAAATGGGGGTAATGTTAAGTTTATCGGGCACCAAGCGATAAAAAAAAATTTTTGCGGGAACTTACGTATTTCGACCTCCTGAACAAAAAACTTAGATAAAAATTTTGGCGCTCTCCAATAGTTTTCAAGATAGAGGGCATTTTTTGGGTCAAAAATGGGATTTTTGAATACACGTTCCTGCATCAAAATTACACTTGAAATTCATCCTTCTTTTTTATCAGCACAATGTACACATCCCTAATTATCCGTTCCACACTTTTTTTCATTCGGAAACACTAGTTTTATAACAGAAAAATGCACTTTTCCTCAACAACAACAAAAACATTGAAAATTCGGCATGTCACTGCTAAATGTTTAGTGTATTTTTTTTATGAGGGGTTGGTACCTTGAAAAACCAGAGCACACTATTCAAATCTTTATTCAAAGTGCATACTGCATCACACCTCGGGCATTGAATTGTCGAGAGAAATATTCCTATTGTTGTAAGATTATTAACTAATGCCCTCTTATTATGCACTAAGGCTGTATATTCGAATAATTTCATCATTTTAATAATTTACGTAAAAACTTCAAAATGAAGGAAAATTAATTCGCGATATTTTAAATTTGAATAGTGTGCTCTGGTTTGAGTCTGGTTTGAGGTCTGGTTTTCCAAGGTACCAACCCCTCATAAAAAAATACACTAAACATTTAGCAGTGACATGCCGAATTTTCAATGTTTTTGTTGTTGTTGAGGAAAAGTGCATTTTTTTGTTATAAAACTAGTGTTTCCGAATGAAAAAAAGTGTGGAACGGATAATTAGGGATGTGTACATTGTGCTGATAAAAAAGAAGGATGAATTTCAAGTGTAATTTTGATGCAGGAACGTGTATTCAAAAATCCCATTTTTGACCCAAAAAATGCCCTGTATCTTGAAAACTATTGGAGAGCGCCAAAATTTTTATCTAGGTTTTTTGTTCAGGAGGTCGAAATACGTAAGTTCCCGCAAAAATTTTTTTTTTATCGCTTGGTGCCCGATAAACTTAACATTACCAAAATGGGAGAACGTCACCTCTCACCACCTCCTGGTCGATTCCGGAATATGTTTATTTTTGTGGAAAGAAGTGAGTTTTTAGGAAATTATTGTTGTTTTTTTCTTCTCCAAATACTCCCTATTGATATGTGTGAATATGCGTTGAAGTCTTTTTTCTGAGCGAAACAAGCTTATCTTGGTTTGAGAATGAAATGTCATCCAGATGAATAATTTTTTTTAATTGCTCTCTTTTGTGAAGGAATATGTTATAAGTTGTATCTGTTCGATTCACGTATCGAAAGATCGAATATAAATTGAGCAAGAAAATGTGAGTTTTAATTGATTCAGCTTCCGTCGCGCTATATAGACAGGGAAATAGCTGTTTTGGATAGACTTTTTTTTTCCTTTTGTGAATGACTCAAATGTCTTCGAATGTGGAGAACGATTGAAAATAAAAACTTGAAAAATTTTGTGGTAGTGGGTTTTACAAAATGGCCTTCTCAACTAAAATATTTTTAACTTCCGGTCTCTTTCCGTTATACCGGAAGTCGAGGTCAACTTCCTTATTTCAAATGGAACACCCTGTATTTTATTATATTTTTCAATTTTTCATCACATTTTAGGCCCACTTTCTATAACAATGCCTATACCCAAATTTGTTACTTATCGAGATATTGATTTTTTTCTGAAAAATTTGACAGTTACAGCACCACTCCGAAAATATCATAACTCATCAAGCATCAAGTCATGAACAGATTCTTCGAATTTTCGAAAATAATTTACAGGGTGGTCGAAATTTCCCTCTTAAACATAACATCGAGAAAACTGATGAAACACGATTTTTTCAAATGGAAACCATACACTATTCTATTATTTTTGGATGCTACGTAAAAAAAGATATCAAATTCATGAAGAATGTCCTATACCTAAAATACACCCCTGGCGAGATATATTCGATTTTGGAAAATATTTGAAATGTAAATCTTTCGAAGCAATACCAAACCAAGAAAGCTTTGAAAACAAATGAAGTCACAACAAATATGTCGAAATTTGGTGCCATATAATTGACGTGTATTTCGTAGTTTCCTATTTGTGTGCAAAATGTCTCGTTTGGGGTATTCTAATGAAGATTTCCTGAATTTAATAATCATTTTTTATGGTGAATGCAATAAGATAATGGACAGAACTTGTCGTGTTTTTGCAGAAAGATTTCCAAATTTACACAGACCCAATAAAAATATTCTGAGAAGACTTCTTAGAAACTGCCGTGATTTCGGATCTTTTTCGTCTGTTATCAACAAAAAAAAAACACTCGTAAACAATGAGGACATCGAGATTGTAGTTTTGGCCTACTTCAGAGCCTATCCAGAAAATTCGTTGAAAGACGCAGAAAAGTCACTTAGAATTTCATGTTCGTCAATAAACCGGATTTTAATCAAACATAAGTGGCATCCCTTCAAATATCACCTGGTTCAAAATCTGAAATCTCACGACTTACCTGCACGAGTGGAATTCTGCGAATGGTTTCTTATCAAGATACAGGAGGATCCTGAGTTCACGAAGAGCATGATATGGACAGATGAAGCCAAATTTGCCAAGAATGGTATGTACAACCGCCATAATAGTCATTTTTGAGCATCAGAAAATCCAAAGCTCGTTCGTCAGCGCAACTTCCAGGATTCATGGAGTTTCAATGTTTTTTGCGCTATAAAGGAAGACCGAATTTTATGTTTATATCTTTATGATGAGAATTTGAATAGCGATAGATATTCGCATATAATTAGGAATGTGGTTGGTGAATCCATCAGGCATGTTTCTGAACAATACCGTTTCAAGTTATGGTATCAGATGGATGGAGCCCCTGCACATAGTACTGCTACCGTTGCTGGATTGTTGAATGGGATGTTCGAAGATCAGTGGCTTTGTTACAACGGGCCATTTAAATTTCCTCCTCGCTCTCCAGACCTGACGCCACTGGACTTCTTCATCTGGGGATATATAAAAGAAAATGTTTATGCGGATCCTGTGAGTGATAAAGAAAACATGAAACGAAGGGTTCTGAGAGCTTTCAATAATTTGATTCCTGACTCCATACAGAAAGCTACAAATAGTGGTATGCAAAAAAGAATATATTCTTGTTTAGAACAAGACGGCAATGTCTTTGAACATCTGTTGAAATGAACCACAATATTATTTGAATTTAAGGAAATTAAGTTGGATTCTAAAATTAAAGTAAAATCTAACCTTAAAAAATATAAACAAAATGAAATTACTGTATTCGATATCAATAAACAAAGATATAATTCATCTCTCTGATAGTATTTTATTTCAATCCATCCATTTTCATGTTGAGTTACCTTTTACCAACGACAGAGTTAATATTAGTTCATTTGTTTTCAAAGCTTTCTTGATTTCTATTTCAATTTCCCAAAATCGGATATATCTTGCCAGGGGTGTATTTTAGGTATAGGACATTCTTCATGAATTTGATATCTTTTTTACGTAGTATCTAAAAATAATAGAATAGAGTATGGTTTCCATTTGAAAAAATCGTGTTTTATCAGTTTTCTCGATGTTATGTTTAAGGTGGAAATTTCGACCACCCTGTAAATTATTTTCGAAAATCGAAGAACCTGTTCATGACTTGATGGTTAAGGTGTGATTCTGTGAAATTTCACATTTTCAACTGTTACTGTCTATGAGTTATGATATTTTCGGAGTGGTGCTGTAACTGTCAAATTTTTCAGAAAAAAATCAATATCTCGAAAACTAACAAATTTGGGTATAGGCATTGTTATAGAAAGTGGGCCTAAAATGTGATTAAAAATTGAAAAATGTAATAAAATACAGGGTGTTCCATTTGAAATAAGGAAGTTGACCTCAACTTCCGGTATAACAGAAAAAGACCGGAAGTTAAAAATATTTTAGTTGAGAAGGCCATTTTGTAAAACCCACTACCACAAAATTTCAAGTTTTTATTTTGAATCGTTCTCCATATATTCCTAACGAACGCTCGTCGTGAAAGACCCTGTATTAGATTATTGCACGGTTCCTATAATAAAAAAATGTACCAGTTTTTGACAGGGTGTTTTCAACAAAAATATAAAATAATGAGTTATTCAAAAACTGCAGGAATTGTATAACATACATGGGGTACAGTTTGCAAGTCATCATTTTGTAGCGGATGATTGTTTTCCTTGTTGCTGTTTTTGGGTTAGTAATCTATCACAATCTGAAAAAGTCTTGAATTAATATTGAAATATGTACAAGTGTAGAAGGGAAGATTTTAAATCTACCCCGAAATATATATGTGGAAAGATACTAACACAAAGAAACTACAAGAAATACGTGGGGTATATTTGGATACACTGCGTTGTAAGCAATCTTCATTTTTTTGACCACCTTGTTTGGTTTCTTTCCCCAGGAATGTTTCCGGCAGGTTTTGTCGCAGCGTCCGCTTCTGTGTATTTTCTGTTGAAGAGGCCAAAAAAAAAGTGTGTATCAGATATAATAAGAAATGAGCTAACAGAATCGCAAAAGGAGGAATTAGTCGATTCTATCATGCCGATTTTAGCTGATATTCCAGATGACGAACACTACGTGCTTCATGTACCACTACAATGTAAACGCGAAGTAATCGAAAAAATTCAGAGTTATTTGGAGGAAAAGTTAGGTTACAGAGAATTCACCTCCACACTTCCAAATGAATAGGAACCACTGACGATCTGTTATGTGGAAAATTTTAGGTCATTATTCGTGTTTGTGTTTGAACGAACGTTTTGACTATATAGTTCAACTGTATATATTTTTTATCCTGAGTGGCAAGTTGTGGTTAGAGATTTGATAAATATTCCTTCACTTCCTCTTGTATGAGTATATTCACCACAATTTGTTACGTGGTTTTATAACCTGTTGTGTTTTGTTCATTTGTTGAATTTTAGATTTGTTAAATATTTCTTTAGCTCAAGACAATTTTTTTATAGTAACATGTTTCAACTGTCTTGAATTATCAACTTGTGCTAAGTTATTTAATCAATGCAGATCAGCTCAACTCACTGGACAGATTGAGTTGAAATATTCAAAAAAATAATGATTCCTGGTCAAAGCATATTCCTTCCTGGAATAACTCGCATGAGTTGTTTCTTCAGGGATCATATTTGTTGGAGATATTTCTCATCCATTCTAGGAAGGTTGCTTTGAACATATTCAAATTAGTGAGTTTGACTTGTGCCAATTTAGTACTCTCAAAATGTTATGTTCCCAAAAGATATTTTGGACACAAATCTGGTCATCCAGCCAGCTATATATGTATATTACAGCTATTGTAGAAGATATGGGTAATTCGGTCTGATTTCTCTCAATGAAAAATTTCGATCAATGCTGGTGAGAATCTCTTTTCCAAAACCTAGTATGATCGTTATCATTTTTCGAGAGCAACCTCATTCCAGACTGCCTTGTGTCTTTTGTTCTCATTTTCCTCACTATTCTCAATATTTTTATTGGTAAGCTCAATTTGTCAGTGATGATTGAAGTAAGACGAAGAATATTGTAAAATAACGTTCACTAATATAGTAGCTACATAATTATGTGTTTAGTGGTTGAGTTGATCAATGTATAATTTTATGTATTGAAATTGTGTCTCGTAGATTTTGATCTTGACGGACAAAAACAGCAATCTACGTCTTCGCTTACGTTTCGCGGTTCATTTATTCCTCCTTCAGAACTGAAAACTACATAACACCCAATCGTCCAAAGCAAATCGATACAATGTACCCTTCATTGAATGTGGTATTTAACTTTTTTGTTGAAAATTCCTAAGGCTTGGATTATAGTACAGAATACTGCGTCAGCTGTTGATAAGTGCATTGTGACAATGCGGCGATTATGGATTGGATATGGCAATATGACACAAATATATAAATAGTCCGACTAAAATTCTGTTCATATATTTCTGTCATTCATTCAATTTATGGTTTATGCATTGTCACACCTAAGGTGAGTTTTACAAAAAAAAGATGAACATATCATTCAATGAAGGGTGGAATGTCTCAATTTGCTTTGGATAATTGGGTGTTATGTATTTTGCAGCTCTGAAGAAGCGAAAAATAAATAGCGAAACGTCATGTTCAATGGTTTGTCTACGAAATTGATATTATCTTGCTATAAACCATATTAATTATTAGTAAAGGAGACATAGTTCAAATTGAATTAGAGAATAGAGATTTTTGAAGCGTTTATGTTATAATTTGAGAAACAATGTACCTAGCTACCTATTTTATTCATATACAATTGAAATATATTAGTTTTTATACTTATTCTATCTTTAAATCTCCAATAAATCAATAAAAAAGTATCGAAAAGATTTGTACCCTTTTTTTACACCCGTCTCTTTTCAGCAATTGTTATTTATTATACAAAGGAAAAAAGTATTAATTTTAGCATGAGGTTGTGTTGTCGCGACGCGAAGCGGAGGGAGACGAAAAACCGAGAACTAAAATCTAATATTTTTTCCGTGTATAATACACAATTTTTTTCTGTGACGGAAAAAACGACGATTTGATATTGAAAAAAAAACACAATTTCAACAAACAAAATTCCACTGTTATACCGAATAATTCAAGGAACATATCTTTCATGCAATGCACATTTAATAATTTTACTTTTGATATAAAAGTAATGTAACTTTTGTATAAGAAAATATTCTATAAAAAATTAATATATATATATATATATATATATATATATATATATATATATATATATATATATATATATATATATATATAATAATTTTACACTTGATATAAAAGTAATGTAACTTTTGTATAAGAAAATATTCTATAAAAAATTAATATATATATATATATATATATATATATATATATATATATATATATATATATATATATATATATATATATATATCATCACACAGCTCAATGACACAGGTTATCGTGCCATTGAAAGAAAATTTGATGATTTGTATGACGATCGAAGGAATCAACCTTTCTTTGAGGAAATCGTCGAACAAACGAGCATCAAAATAGTATATTCAATATACATACAATATCAAGTTGCAACCGAACGACTGACTATATGGACTGCTACACGCATGTGTTACACACTATACTCTTTCCACGATTTCTAACGCCTTTTGTCATAATAGTAATTCAGCTTAATATGGAAGCATATTTTTTGGTAAATGTTATATATTCAACCCTAATTTGAGGGTGAGAGAATTACTAATTAGAACTGCTTATTTTTTTTTCGAGTCTCACCAATACCGAAATTATTTTCTATTCTTTTTCAGAGATTGAAATATCATGACTCATCATGACTTTCCTCTCAAGATTTTCAGAAATATTGAAAAAATACTGTATAGGTATCTAAACTTGATTATCAATATTCTTCTTGAAAGAGAGTTCTGAAGTATTAACCTAGTTGTAGAAAAAATTAAGTGTATAACTCGAATGGATATTGGCCACATCGCCCTTGGATGTCCTAGTACGATATAGCCACCATATCCATCCTCATACACAAACTACTGTTATAATTGTATTATTATAATTGGCTTCGTTCTGCTCAAACAGAGTTTACCTTTTTGGGCACGCCAATGTTCAAAATATCTTTTTCGAACTGTTTACCCCCTCCACGTTCAGCATCAAAGGACATTTCTCATTTCGACTTGGTGATTTCTGGTTGTGAACTGTTACTGTAGTACTCGAAAACCAAGGCGTAGGTATTCCTTGTCAAATTCAAAAATGGACAGCCGTAATGCATTACTCGACATCTGTGAAACGGTGGCTGAAAAAAGAGAACTCAAGTTAGTGATCCAGCCAAGTATATTCCGGACCGTCTTTCTACCAATGGCTATGGGATTTGCTGTGGCTACCGTTGCTTTCTTCGTTAAGGAATACCGGGATATCGTATGGGGAGCAGGTAATTAGTCACCTCAATCAACTATCGACATGATATACTCGTATTTTCATCAAGCAACATTCATTTGATTGCTGGATGCAATGTAAGGAAAACAAACCATAAATGTTTTCACAAACAAATGAAGGTGGATTCGTGCAGCTTCAATTATCAAGGAACAATCAAGTAGCAAGTAACAATTATCAATGATGAGTTGAACTGCCTCATTTACTAAAGATGATTCATGCAACCAACTTATCAACTATCAATTAACAAGTAACAAGTAAGAGTTGGCCAACTTTTAACTTTCTTACTTTCATTGTAAAATATGACTCTAATATGCAGTCATGACGGATTATATGATCATAACCAAATTTTTCTACGAATAATTTGTTTTTTGCGATTGTTTTTCTGTTCATGGAATGTGAGCGAGTTGAAATTGAAGCTGTAGATGCGATTCTGATGGACTTTCTCAGGAAAACAATGATATTTCATTTCCAATTTCAATCTTCAACTCTCCAAGCTTGGGTATATGGAAATGAATAAATAATGCTACTCAAAACTTTATGTAAGGTTAAAGTTGATTCCGTTCCACAATCTTTGATCATTGGTATATTTGGGTGCATGAATGCCTCCTCTTTCATTACTTTCTACTTGTTAATTGTTAATCGCCACTTGTTCATTGTTACTTGATAATTGAAGCTGCATGAATCCACCCTAATTCGGTATTCAATTACTCTCAACCAAATAAACATCATGTCCTCATTATCTGACAATAGAAGAGGTTTCCTATTGTAAAATATTTTCCTGAAATTTTGAATCATTCTCGAAGTACTGAGCGAAATGACGGCATTTCAAATTCGTTCGGATTATTAACAGAATGAAAGAAATGACTATTCATTTCAACACCAGTCGCAAAAACCCCTAAGAACAAAATTTCAAAAGTGAATTTCAAGAAAACCTATAATATTGTGTAGGCAAATGGATCACATTTTGAAGTCTTGTTGAAGTAACGGTTCGATAAATCAATTCAAAAACTTTTTCACTTTTTTTACAAAGCATACTTGTCATTTGTAACGACAAATACTGAAACCTACCACTAATTGTCAATTGTGATTCCTAATACCCAAATCTTATTTGTCTTTTTCATCAATACCATAATTATTGGGATAATTTTCTTAACTCCCTTAACTCCCTTTGATTCTATAAGATAATTTCAATAAATTCTCACAATCATTTTATTTTTCCTGTAGCGGATAAATTAAAACAAAAAATAAATCTCAAGTGTTGGAATGGTTGGTTTCTATGGAAATGTATATGTTCATAGTAATTATATCCTGAAAACATTAGGGACAATGACAGCACCTGAGACACATATTAATCAGCAAAGTCTTATTTTTGTTGCTTAGGCAGAGAAATTCTCACTTTGCTGCCTGGACAGGAAAAGTATTACTGCTGATTGATATGTGTCTCCCAAATTAATACTTGCTGTCAATTGGAGGAAAAAGCATTTGTAGCGTTGTAGCTTTTCTTTTCATAGGGGGTGGAGTAGGTGAAGATTTCTGCTTGTCAGTTTGACTGAGATCTTAATAAAAAGTAGGGTCAACAGTGAGAGCCAATCAGAGTTTGAGATTTGAAATAAAGTAAAGAATTTCACTTCCTTTTTTACGATTCAAGCTAAGACATCCATATGAGAAATGAAGGAAAAGTCATGACTTGAAAACGAACTCCCCAATGCAAACTCGCGTTATTTTCTATCCTTCAAAAGACATTCTGTATGATCCAATAACTATCCTATATCTCAATCAACAATGCTCATGTGCGTTGATTTTACTATAATATCAAAATTATTACCCTGAAACATGTTTATAACCCAGATTTATATTTTACAGGTTGCCTAACGGCAATTTCTACCAATTTACTCTCTGCCCAACCAACACTGAAACCTGTGACAGACATAATTAGAAATGAGCTGACAGAACCACAAAAGACAGAATTAGCAAATTTGGTTCGACCGATTTTCGGGAGATATGGATTGGCTTCTATTAACTATAAAGATATGCTCTCATCACAGATCAAAAATAAGATAGTAGGAATAATCCAGAGCTTTCTGAAAGATAAGTTTGGTAACATCAATTTTTCCTCGACGCTTCGAAATGACTAGGAACTCCTTAGAATTCGTTAATTGACAAATTTCAGACGAAATTTGTTGTATCAGTAAGGAAAAACCATTTTTGTGGTGTGTTTCAACTCATGTATGTTATTTTATTATCTCTTCAGCTCACGATACTAGATATTTGATATTAGATAAATTTTATTTGATTTCTCATACATTTGTTTTTACAATTTAGGTTCTAGGTCCTAACTGTTGTGTTTTTATATTTTGGACGTATCAAATTATAATAATATATTTGATAAATATTCTTCCAGCTCAGTACCTCAGACCTTCATGTATTTGTTCACCAAATTGTGTATTATGGTTTTATGTTCTGTTGTATTTTTTGTTCATTTTACGTTTCCTATCAAATTATGAGTGAAATTTGATGAATGTTTGTTCAGCTCAAAACAGTAGACAATAGGAATTTTGATAATTCTTTGACATCTGTCAAATAATTTTTTTAATGATTTGTATAACTTTTGTTGTAATTTTTTGACGTATCAAATCGTGACAACTTATTTGATCAATACAAATTTGCTCAACTGACTAGGCATACAACTGATTTGATGAATATCCAGAAACAAAATGAGAAATTTTGCATCCATTTTGGTAAGGGTTGTTCAAACATATTCTGTTTGACTTGTGTTGTTCGTAGTCTCAGTATGTTCCCAAAAGATATGTTGGCAACAAGTCTTGTAATCCAGCTGGCTAAAACACGTATTCTAAAGCAAAGTTTGAGGACATGGGTACTCTTGTGGTTGATTTCTCTTGATAAAAAATTTCGATCAGTACTGGTCAGCGTATTGTTTTCAAGAACCTGCATAATCGTTATCATTATCTCGAGAGCTTTCATATCCCAGGGATACCTACCTGTGCTTCTTGCTTTAGGCTGACTCACCAGAATTTTGCATTTTTTGCAGGATTCTGTCAAAGTTATCTGATAAAACATCGATTACTTTGACAGGATTGCACAGAAAAAGTGCGAAAGATTGTCGAATAATAGTTTACTGATGCAGTGGTGATATGATTGTGTCTGATAGTTGGGCCGATTGATAATTTTTTGTTAATAATTTCATGTGATGATGTGATGATGACAATAAGGTGTATTTTTTACACATCAAGATATTTGAATTCACTCAGTTTGTATATTTATTGTAAGTTTGTTGTAAGTTAAATCAGTAGTAAAATTATGAGTATCGAACGAAGTTGTATTTTTTCCCACTGTGCACTCATCGGAGTCAAACTCAAGATGTATGAGCCTCCGAATAAGCTAGCCACTCGCACCAGCGGAACGTTAGGAAGAAATTCCAAAAAACGATGGCCTTCAAACCCCAACCAAAGTAGTGATATTGAAAGCCTCGGCGGCGAAAATCTTTTGTAAATTTTAATTTTTAGTGTCAGTAATAATTTTTATTCAACTGATTCATTTGATGAAGGTGGAAAAATCATATGTATAACATGGGAGTAAAGTGCATTTTCCTACTTAAATATACTTAATATACTCAAATCGACGTATCCTTTGAGTTAAACCACACTTTTTAACATTGAGTACTTGGACCTAAGAGTGTTTGACTCGTATGTTTTGGAAATTTCAGCAAAGTTAGCCAAAAAAACTATTCTTTGAAAGTTTTGATTCCCTTATTCTGGCAAGTTTTCAAACCAAATATATTCTTTTCATACCTAAAATGAGATTTCGATGATGTAGATCCAAGTTTGCAGTTCTAGCCGCTTCCAAAACTGACTGGCAAATCGTCTGGCATTCGTCTGAAGAATCTTTGGAAAAATATCTTACTAGAAAAAGCTGCGACGGCAAAATTGGTTTCGACGAGGTAGTGTTTTGACTGAAGATTTACTTTTTTTTGTTGCTACGGTAATCTGAAGTGATGCCAGATGTTTAGTATTATTTGACATTCATTTGATGACGCTTATACCACGGCCATTAAAAAATTATTGAAGCATACTTTTTATTTCAAATCATAACAGCATTCTTATAAATGTCTTAATCTTTCCGTCATTCTGTAAACTAGAACTATACAAATATATATTTTGAATAATCAAATATCAGTTAACTCCCAAAAAACTTAACAGATTTACTTTTCCGCACCAGTGCGAAAAAATGACTCTTTCAACATTTGAATAAGTAAAGAAAATTGGACTTTTCTGTACGCTATTGAAAAAAATTGTTTTTTCGGATCACACTTAAAAATTATGTTTTCGGTTATAATTGCACGAGTGCATAAAAATTACCGAAAATTTTACAAGAAACCGTGATACTTATCTAAAAATTCCAAGAGTTTATTTTCATATTTTGGCGAAAGTGCCCGAGTCCGAAGGACGAGGGCTCTTTCATAAAATATGAAAATAACCGAATGCAATTTGTATGAGATATCACGCTTGAATGCAAAATTATCTGGTCATTTTTATGCACGAATGTAATTCATTGGAATATTTCACGAATAAAGAAATTCTCAAGGAAATGTTATTTTTTGTTCATTTATACTTCTATAGATTGTATGGAGTACTCACCTAAGCGCGAAATGTTTTTCTATTTTTGAAGTCTGACATTTATTTGTGTTGTTTACTGACATCTAGCGATACGGTTTCAAATGTGTTATTATGGTGACTTGATACAATGCAATTACCGCTGTAAGTTTTCTATAATTACATTGCTCTTATGAGACGTTTTATATATGAGGGAAATATTCTGTGCAAGCGGCTGTTGAGAATGAGATTTTTCTTTTTATCGAAATTTTCGAAACAATGTGTACCAATTCGAAATCGGTTGCTTCAAACTGATCCCGCTGGAATAAAATTCACCGACGCCTGTTAAAAGTGGCATGTTGATGAAGAAAACTCGTAGTTTTTGCTCTTCACCTTGATCAGATCAATTCGTTTCAAGTGAACGCCAATATTCAAATAGACAGAACATGAGAAAAAATTTAAATTTTTTTGCTGACGGAAAATAAGGCCTTGAATGTCATGAACTATCATAGCAAACGCTGATGTCTCTTTATCATAGGGATAATATTTGTCTTTATTAGATTACTCCAATATTGAATTCTTGATTAACTGACATGTATTTTCCGAATCTCATTGTCTTTCAAGGCTAAAAGAGTAAAATGATAAGTATAAAAATATCTAGAGTACTATAAACGAATATTCCAATGGATTTAGTGTATAACTTCTCAGAGACATGTTACAAAAAATATTGTCATACTGACATACATGAACGTAACTTTTGACCGTTTTTCTCTGTTATCAATCTACAATTTCAGAGAGGATTCTCTCAGAATATAAATTTTTTGTTCCTTCACAATTCATTGAATGATCAAGACTCACAACATGATCTGAGAGAGCACATCAATTATTTAAGAGTCTGCAATCATTTTTATGGCTTGTTTGGTCTATATATTTGTCGTTACAAGCATTGCAAGGTATAATAAACAAAATCACTCCTCATGAAGGGTGATTCCTTGTCTTTTCCTTTTGAATTTATCTCATTTATTGATGGTTAGTTTCTCTGAGATATTTCAGTATTCGTTTTTTTTTCAAACGTTGATGATTCTTGGAGATAAATGGTCGATGAAAGGAATAGAACCATGAGGGATTTACTCGTTATTCTTGCTACTAGAATTTGTTTTATTTGATTTAACATTTGATGTTACATCAAAAGAAGAATCGAAAAGTGTTTCTTTCGGAAAATTTTGTGGATATGAATTCTCTCAAATATTATGGATAATTTTTCAATATTTTAATTGAAACGGGAGGGATGAACAATTATATACTTACCATACTTTGTTTGATGAACCAATCTGGGATAATAATAGGTATAACTATTTGCTCTTCTATAGTTAATTGGATATTTTTATCAAAGCTATTAAATATATCAAATATTCCATTCATTCCATCATTTGGATAATAATGAATGATGCGGAAGCTGAGCAAAGATAGATATTAAACTGTTGATCTAATTGGAGTACCTAGAATTCGTAAAAAAATTTATAGTTCTGAGAATATTCTTTGGGAAAGACAATATAATTTCATAATTCTCCAGTATTTTTTGATACTCGATTTGATAAAGTTGAAATCTGCAGTAACCTCAGAAATACAAAGGGTATAAAAAGCATAGTTTCATTCCTCATTTTTCAATGTCAGAATGCATTGATTTATTGTTTTTTTCATCCTCAACTTATAGTCCATTTACTGCTGATGGATATATGTACCGGTGATTATATAAGTGATAGGTCCAATTAGATTATCGCAGTCTTTGAACATGTGTAGGGAGTTTCAAAGATTATCTGAAATTTTTCGAAGACCTGCTCATCAGATGGCATAATGGACCAACAATGAAGACAAACCGCTTTAATCCAGAAGTTTTGATCTAATTACATTGGTTCCTGGGTACATTTTTTATTTCAATGGAAATATTGTTCCAAGTATTTCATCCCTATATGTTTCACTCAAAAATATTGAATGAAGTAATGCACTACTACTTGGTAAAGACAGGGTATTCTGACTACCAAGTGACTTGAAACTTCTTCTCTGAAGAATCCCGCACTGACTCCTATCGAATATGATTCCCTTCGTGGTATTAGCAAGGAAAGTAGCGGTTTCATAACAAGTGTCAGTTCATTAACCTACTGTGTAGGTAAGTTGAAACTGGCCTAAAATTGTTCCTTTAGAGGATTTCATTTGTAGCCTGTCTTCGAGTATGCTCACCGACTATTTGTGAAATTTCGAAATGAATGTTCCCATCAATACTGAGACACACTGTACACATAAATATAACTATGGAATAAAAAAGTTTGTCTACGATATTCAGCCAGTTGTTCTTCTGACTCTCGTAGGATACTCAGCTGTGAAACATCGACAGTAAGCTGACAAAACTATAAGCTTTTTTTCCTTAGCAATAACTTGTTTCTTGTTCAGGTAGACCGAGTTCGATAATTGGAAGGGGCAAACTTGATGCAATTTGGAATTTCGCTTCGAAAATGTTAATTGACAGACAATGTATAGTAATGGATCTAATCCAAGTCATCGTTGAGTCACATAATATACGAGTTATAGATCGAGGACCGAAGGAAAGCAGTATTGCCACTTTAATATATGCCATAGCCGGTTGGGTTTGGTATGGAACACTCGGAGTTGTTGCAGGTGAGTTTCAAACAGGCTATTTTCGAAAGCGGACTACTATTGGGATCTCAAGATCCCTCAAAGTTCAAAGGTCGGTTATATTACAAAAAAGTAATTCATCAATTATTGAATGGTGTAGGTATCTACTGAAATCAACAAAAGCATGAGATGTTTTTCAAATATAGGGGTGAATCAATTTCTATTTCCTTGCCTTATCGTGTTTATTTTCCACAATGCAAAAAATGCAAGAGGATATTTTTGGTCAAAGTCTGTTATACTGCCACCCAAGCATTTTAGAAAAAGGTGGAATTAGTTAATTTTTATTTTGATTTTTTGAATGATCTCTCTGCAAAATTTTTTCTCCTCGATTTTGAAGTGTGTGGGTGATCAAGATATTGCTGTTGCAAAGAAGGCTTTTGATATTATGTATATCATTGGATTATCAGATCTAGGACTGAAAACTCTGGTTTCAAATGATGCCATGAAGGTTGCACATCAATAAGTCATAAGTACCAATGAAGTTACCCGACTTAGATTTTATGAGGTAGGTTGGAAAGAAAGACGTTTTTCGTAGTGGAAGTTCTCAAGAATATTCAGGCTGTTTTTTAGATGATAAGGCGAGTTATACTAATGATCCTCATTTTTGATTTTGAATAACGCTTATGTTTTTGTTATGTTAGGAAACTATTGCCAGTTTTTTTTGTTTTTCCATTATCCTGCATTTGTCCATGTATCATAATTGATGTATTTTCAACAGATTCGGTCCTCGTTGTCCATCATCATTATTTCACCAATGAAAGACTAAAAAATATGTTGGTGGATGGCGTTGGACAAATAGAGGATTTCAAAACATGAAAGTATTTGACACAAAATGTTTGCAAATCTCTGAGATTCTTCTCAATCGCGACCAGGAGTTTGAACTCAACATGTGGTATTTTGTGTTGAATATAGACTTTCATCAAGCATTGGCCAGAAATTAAAGAAAAAGGGTAATAGTCCTCCCTATGTTCGACTTCGAATTCCAAACGTTCGATTATTCATGAAGCTACCCGAAACTGATTTTACTGAATACGTTTCAATTGATGTATTACAAAAATATTATTTTCTCTATGGTCATAGGAAAATAATACCTATATTGGAACTTTGAACTAATGATACCACTTATTATAGGGAGTTTTCGAAAGAACATATGGACAAAATAGTAAATATTGTTTTATTGAGCAAAAGTATCATTTTTCGAAGCGAGCTTCCAAAAATGTTTACAACTCCATTCGTATCATAATATTATGCTAAAAATGAACGATGAACAAATATTCAATTCTGAATTTTAAGATAAATAGTTTTCTTCAAACTAGTCATAACCTGAATATTGTTTGATTATAAAACATAATATGAATTGTTAAATCTAGGTCCTCATTTGATTTTTGACTAATCCAAAGTTGTCAAAACATTACATACGAGGGCGGTAAATGAATGAAAATAAAAAATTTACTCTTGTCAGTAGAGCTAAAAATTAACGATATAAGACTTTTTGCTCAAGCTATTCTGTTATGAAATGTCAACTATTTTTTAGGTTTCAGTAAAAAGTATAGAGTGGTCCTACTGCAGGACTTGTAGTCACAAAAATTCGTTCATAAAACAAATAATAATGATTCATTTCATTTATTTGCCTTCATATTTTTTTATTATTATACAAATTAAAGAAATAAAGTCCTACTGAAATTATTATTAGGGATCTATCATTTCTCTAGCATAGGTTACAGATAATGATAATAATAATTTCGTATGAAGAAAAAGAAAACAACAAGTTTTTTTTTCACAATAATTACTGAATATATTGAGAATGAAAAATAAAGCGATAAAATTGGAGAGATCCTCGTTCAATATTAATATCAATAATGATTGATTCATTGATATGTATTCAATCATAAATTTTTCTTTATATTAACTCTTGTTTTTTTTCGCACGCTGGTAAAAAAGTTACTGTACATAACACGTGTGTAAAGTGACTTTTCCGCACAAGATTGCTGGCCGAACTCCGCTAACACCCTGTTTCGACGATGCAATTTGTCGCTACAACTTCTGAAAATTGCATGTATCCATGCAACTTTTTCGAGTTGCATGAATCATCTTTGGTGCTATAAGTTGCAGCGATTTAGTGATCTTTGTGGTAAATTTTTTTGACATTTCTCGCAGAGACAAGTTACTACAAGAAATTTCAGCAACAACTCCGTTTTCCAAATAACTGAATCAACAAACATTACTTTGCATTAACCATAATTTCATTGGAATAACACGCTATGAAAATGCAATGGAAACATATATTCCGATCTTTTTTTTAGTACGGGGTATGCCCTTCTGTCAAACCCCGAAAGGCCCACAGACCCTCAAAAAACTACCAAATTATTCTGAAAATCTGACGTGTGAAGTTTCATCGAGAATACGGAAGTCTAACCGACACACACGATACAACTAGTTTCCTAGCCCCGACGTGCATTGAATCATTATTTCTCTTAGCTATTCAGTATTGTTTTTGATGTTACAGGTATAGTTTTTTCGCTCGTCGTCTTTATTAATAAAGAACCTGCTTTCAAACCCGCAATGCACTTTATAAAGGAAGACATGACGGAGTTGGAGCAAACGGCTTTGTATCAGTTCGTCTACCCCTACTTCAGGTCATTGGAATTCTATGACGTTACCACTGGTTTTTGCGAGTATCGACAAAAAGTTGTCGATGTTCGTAAGTTGGATCCTGTGGTGGAAGTCGCCATTGTGTACCTGAGAAACCGCATGAGATGCCAGGTCATTGATATGCGACAACGGAGGAGCGTTTAGGATAATCACCTTTTTTTTCGCTTCGTCGATGCTTGAAAATTTTCCTCAGAAAATAATACCAGCTGGAAGCGGTCCACTTATAGTTTACAAAAATGTTGTGTTTTATACGGTATTCGTTTTTTAAGTGTATATGTTGTGAATTCATGAATTGTGTTTTATAAACTTGTATAATGAAGTAATAAATATTCTGAAAAGATGTGTATTGCTTGATCAGAAAAGCAAAAGTTTATATTTACCTGAAAAGCCGCATGAGATGCGAAGTTATTGATATTGCGACAACAGAGGAGGGCTCGAGATAATTACCTTTTTTTTTTCGCTTCGTCGATGCTTGAAAATTTCCTTCAAAAAAGTACCAGTTGGAGGCGGTTCATTAATATTTTACAAAATTTTTTTGTTTTATATGGTATTCCTTTTTTCAATTGTGTCTGTTGTGAATTTGTCGATAGTGTTTTATAAACTTGTATGTAATAAATATTCTGGAAAAAAAGAGCCTTGATTAAACCTTGAAAGCAAAAATTATTCGTGAAAAAATTTATCAGATGCGGTTTCCAATCTCAAATCGTTTTCTTCTGAACATTGAGGGTGTGAAAAATCCCCCAAAATCTTTAATAAGACAAGATCTGAATGTAGAACAAAATCTACGTTATATTGCATATTTTTCACTACTAGTATAGGCGAATATTACACTTAAAATGTGACTCTATGTATTTGGGGGAAAGCTAATCAATGGTGAAATATTTTTTTTTTATGCAGATTCACACGAAAGGGAAGCCCTGTAATGTTCAAAGAACACCACGTGAGTCAAGGGTCAGGAAATACGAATTAGCATTCACTTTGAATTTCTGAAGTTTGTAAGCCTCTAAAAAAAACCCTCTCGGAAAGGAGTTCCAAAGCTCAGCTGTTCTATTGAAAAAAGATCCTTGAGCAAGAGAGGTTCGACAGGTTTCCAAATTCACAACAAAGGGGTGGGAATTCTGTACTCGTCGAGTCATCTGTGTAGATATTGCCAAGGGGGGAACGATTGATAACAATTCGGAAGAGCACCAACCGTGAAAATATCTATATAAGAGAGACAAGTCTCCGACCCTTCTACGATGTACCAATGAAGTGAGCGAGTCTGTGAGCGAAGAATCACCAACAAGACGAATTGCTTTTCTCTGAATAGAATCGAGAAGCCTCAATGAATGTTTTGGTGCCGAACTCCACACATGAGAACTGTATTCCATGACAGGTCGTATCTGAGCCTTGTAGATCATTAGAAGCTGACGAGAAGTGAAGTATTTCTTCGCACGAAATAGAAATCCAAGTTTCTGGGAAGCACTTTAAGCGATCGATCTCACATGGTTTTCCCATGAGAGATTATCACTGATCGTAATTCCTAGTATCGAGATACTTGATTTCGTAGGAACTGTTACTCCTGACATCTGAATATTTGATGATGACAGATCGGCTTTTCTTGAGAAGAGACATGCCTGGATTTTCGTAGCATTAAATTCCACCAAGTTCGTGTTACCCCATTCTATTATTTTTGCCAAGTCGTCGTTAATTTTATTGACGTGAATGTTTCTTTGAATTTTTGTTTCTCGAGCTGGTATGGGGGCTCTGGAAGAGAAACTGGTATGAAGAGTACTACTGTCGTCCGCAAAACTATGTATTGAACAAGATGTTTTCTCGAGCAAATCATTGATATGAAGCAGAAACAACCCATTAAAATTTCCACCCCACAACCTTGTGTTTTTTTTCTGTTGCACGTTTAAGCCCCCCAAATGTCACATTGATTTGCAAATGATGTATCATATTTTGGAATAAACAACAGATAATGTAGAAAAAAATGATATGGCTGAATTCCTTATGAAATTTTCTTTTAATGATGTATCACACTTATTACTGTCCCTATCAAATTGTTCGGGTGATAGTGGCCAAGAGGTATGACAGCTGAGGTTATGATAGGAAGATGCCCCCGTTAAATGAAAATCAACATGTTTTTGCATGTTTTTCACAAGACATGTGTTTTGAAGATATTCGATCTGTTTCCTTTTCGGTGCCACATCCTGTTTAATGCAATGCACGATTACTAACACGTATGTTGATATTCTATTAATCACTTCGATATTCGTAGATAATCTTATTGTGTGAAACCAACTAGCATTTTTTTTATCCTATGCAAGAAGTCATATAATGTGATGATCAAGCACTTTTATTACAGACAATTCTTTCCCACAGGTTTAAATTCTGAGATATATGCCAAAATTATGAAACTGCTTATCTCTCACAAAGCTTGTCGGCCGAATATAAGTCTAATCTAAATTTCCTTTCTATACAGGGCGTCCCTCCGGGAACTGCATCGATCAATATATAGAAAACCATAGGTGGGCCGAATTTGAAAATTTGGGAGTTCACTATTGTTGATAAGTGCTATCCGACTAAAATATTTTAAAGATTGTGGCACTTCCGGTTGTACCGGAAGTGGACCCCAACTTCGTTATTTTATATGGGACACCCTGTATATTATCAAGGTTTTAGATTTTACGCATGATTCTGAACATGTTTCATGTATAATGTCTCATACCCGAGTCTAACCGTTTTCGAAATATTTCAAATTTTAAGTTGAAAATTGCGTTTGCAGACCGAAAAATATTTTTTTTTATTTCTGGACATGATCATTTATTTTCGATTGTGTATCGATTTATTCATAGGAGAGGACCCAGTTCAGTAGAATTTCGATATAAATTCGATCAGAGTTATACAGGGCGTTCACCAGAAAATGATATAGATCCGGTTGAAAAAATTATTATAAGTCCATTTTTTCAAATGGAAACCCCCCAAATTTTTAGTCTCATTCCATTCGGCATCGAAAATGAAGCTAACTTTGAATAAGGTTATCTATGCCTACACTCAACAGTTTTCGAAATATTGGCGAATTAACAAGTCTCAGTTCCAGAAAATCTCGTATTCTTGAGTTTACTTATTCTTAGTTGGCCATGGCTCCCGCAGTTGCGTTGGAAACAATCAATTGCCACGGAAATGTCATTGTAATCAATCATGCCGGCTCGTTTGAATTATTCGAATGAAGATTACTTAAATCTATTTATTATTTATGGCGAATGTAATAGGGTTATCTCAAGAACATGTGATATATTCGCTATTCGGTATCCGCAGAAGCAGAAGCCTTCACAAAACACTGTTAAACGAACTATAGAAAACTTCAAAAACATTCCATCTCTGCTGATAAAAAAATTTAGATAAAGAAATTCTAAAACAATTCGAATAAAAGAGAAGAGAACAATTAACGATATTGAGAGGTGTACAGAAATTATTTGGTCAGTAAATGTTCAAATTGGCGCCCTTCAACTTCCAAAAATTTTTTACATCTCACTAATAATTCTTGATGTGTCGCTTTTCTTATTGAATCGGGTCTGAGATTCTCAAATGAATTCCTCACTCGTTGCATACAATCATCCATGGTAGTCAATTGAGTTTCATAGACTTGATTTTTAATTGTACCCCAAATGAAAAAATCGAGCACTGACAAATCTGGAGAGCGGGGCGGCCAAAGAAATGGTCCCTTGTTGGCTATCCACTGGTCATGAAACAATTCTTGTAAACGAGTATTGACTAAGTGACCATTATGCGGAGGTGCCCCGTCATGTTGATAAAATAGGTTTCTATGGTCAGCAATTGGTAAAGTGTCCAAGTACTCATTTTCGAAATCATGCAAAATATTCAAATATCCTTCACCTGCAAAAAAAAGTACATCTCATCCCATTCTTGTTTCGAAATTGACATCTGTTTTTGGTAAAGGTAAGTTTATCGGGCTTCTGCGCAAATAAAAAAAAAAGTGATGTTACTTACGTAGTTTTGTCTCCTGAACACGAATATGAATATATTTTGCGGCGCTCTCTACTACATTCCGAAATATGGCTCTCCAAACATTGAAAATTGACCGTTTTCAAACACGAATTTTTAGTCAAAAATCACTCAAAGTTTTTCTTTCTTTTGATAGGCCCTTCCTTTACACACTAATCAACCCATATTTCACAATTACAAGCACTAAAAACATTATTTTTTCAACAAAAAGTCCACCCTTCTTTAGGACAACATATAGGTAACCACCAAATCTGTATATTTTTATCATTTTATATGTAGTGGGTTGGTAACTGCGCGCGTTAACTATTCATTGCCATCGATACAATAATTTATCTTCTTCCAGATGTATTTCCTTTGCACTGAACCCAAAAACACTCCCAATATAATTAAAAAATTAATAAGTGCCAATCTATTGTTTACCAAAATTAGAAATTCGCAGAATTTTAACATTTTCAGTCTATGATATTTACGTTAAATAAAACACCAAAATGGCGAAATTCAAACAATTGAACATCGAAATGAAGGGGAAGTTATCTGCCCAGAATCAAATTTGAATAGTTATCGCGCGCAGTTACCAACCCACTACATGTAAAATGATAAAAATATCCAAATTTAATGGTTATGTGTTGTCCTAAAATAGGTGGATTTTTTGTGAAAAAATAATGTTTTTACTGCTTGTAATTGTGAAATATGGGTTGATTAGTGTGTAAAAAAGGGCCTATCGAAAGAAGGAAAAACTTTGAGTGAGTTTTGATTTAAAAATTCGTGTTTGAAAACGGTCAATTTTCAATATTTGGAGATCCATATTTCGGAAAGTAGTAGAGAGCGCCGCAAAATATTATCAGATTCGTGTTCAGAAGACAAAACTACGTAAGTAACATCACTTTTTTTTTATTTGCGCAGAAGTTTTTATTTGCGCAGGAGCCCGATAAGCTTACCTTTACCCTGTTTTTTACTTACCATTTAAGTTTTCTTGATAAAAATGCAGTGCCACGACGCTATCACTTCTTATCGCACAATAAACTTTGAACTGCCAAGACTCTTGAAAATTCAGTTCCCTGAATACATGTTGATTTGAGTCACTCCAATAATGGCAATTATGTCGGTTGAAGACACCATTCTTTGTGAATTTAGCTTCGTCTGTCCATATAGTGTTATCCAAAAATAATTCGTTCCCTTGCGACCACGTTAAAACGAATTCACAAAATCTCACTCTTCGTGGAAAATCTGTTTCTTTCAGGTGCTGAACTATGGAGAACTTATATGGGTGAAATTTATGTTTGCGCAGTATTCTCTGTACTGAGTTTTTTGACAATCCTGATTCTCTTGCAACTTGTCTCAAAGATATTGTTGGATATGCAGCAAAATATCCCAAAATGGCAATTTCAATATCTTCATCATCAACAATTGGCTTTTTTCTCTTCACTCTTGCTTTGACGGATCCAAAGTTTTTGAAGTTTTCTATAATTCGTTTAACAGTGTTTTGTGAGGGCTTCTGCTTCTGCGGATACCGAATAGCGAATATATCACATGTTCTTGAGATAACCCTATTACATTCGCCATAAATAATAAATAGATTTAAGTAATCTTCATTCGAATAATTCAAACGAGCCGGCATGATTGATTACAATGACATTTCCGTGGCAATTGATTGTTTCCAACGCAACTGCGGGAGCCATGGCCAACTAAGAATAAGTAAACTCAAGAATACGAGATTTTCTGGAACTGAGACTTGTTAATTCGCCAATATTTCGAAAACTGTTGAGTGTAGGCATAGATAACCTTATTCAAAGTTAGCTTCATTTTCGATGCCGAATGGAATGAGACTAAAAATTTGGGGGGTTTCCATTTGAAAAAATGGACTTATAATAATTTTTTCAACCGGATCTATATCATTTTCTGGTGAACGCCCTGTATAACTCTGATTGAATTTATATCGAAATTCTACTGAACTGGGTCCTCTCCTATGAATAAATCGATACACAATCGAAAATAAATGATCATGTCCAGAAATAAAAAAAAATATTTTTCGGTCTGCAAACGCAATTTTCAACTCAAAATTTGAAATATTTCGAAAACGGTTAGACTTGGGTATAGGACATTATACATGAAACATGTCGGATAGCACTTATCAACAATAGTGAACTCCCAAATTTTCAAATTCGGCCCACCTATGGTTTTCTATATATTGATCGATGCAGTTCCCGGAGGGACGCCCTGTATATAATTCCACGACGAACAATTTTGGAACAGAACTGTTTTCCTATTAGTTCATTTTCTCGAGAAAAAAGCGAAAACCTGATTTCGGGGGGCTAAAAGGTGCCACAGAAAAAAAGCACAAAATTTGGGGGGTGGGAATTTCAACGGGTTGTTTCTGGCACCTAACTCAACATTCTCCACCAGTAATTAGCTTCCCCCCCCCCATAATGCATTGAATGAATCTTCTTCTCCTAGACTATACTGGTAGAAAAATATATGTGGGAAGTCACTTGTCGCCGAAAGAAGAATGGTATCAACTTCTTTTTGATGGCGTCGATTTTCTTTTGAACCTGCTAATTTTGCTTGCATGTGGAGTGCAAGTAGTATCAGTTTGTGGTTAGGGTATTTCACATTTTTTTTTTTTTTTTAATAAAAGTGTCTTACATTTTGATTTAGTGGTTTTCTAACATCAATTTGGTTGTTTCACCTAATTTTTCGATGAGTTTTATATTCAGTTTCAAAATTTCGAAATGTGTATATTTTAAGTTAATACGAATTTTGCATATGAAATTTCTTATAATTTACATATTTACAACAACTCCAAAAGAAACCAAAGGTTGAAATGAAAGTAGAGAAGAGTCTGGGATATACGAAATCAGTTGTCAAGATTACAACAATAAATACATTGGCCAGAGCCAACGAGCTATAAAAACCCGTTTCAAGGAACATCATACCCACATAATCCATGTCGGATTGGAAAGAAGTAGGCAGGTGGTAGCTCCCACTATGTTAGATCTTAACATATTTAGATAAATAACTCACCCTAATGTGTTCCAGTGGGAGTGGTAACAGTTTGGTATTAGGGTGATTGACAAAGTTTCTGAATTATATTCATTTGATAGAAGTTCAAACCAATACCCCTCATAAAGTTCATTGTCAAAGCAGCACTGCTTGAGAAACAACAAGAACATTAGGGTAAAAAATCAGTTGTATATTTGTACACGTTATCAAATCTGGTCTTATTAGTAATTACTGTTTTTAATATTTGATATTTCACAGAGCTAATGGCCTAAACTAGATGCCATTTTCTCTTTTGTTTCTACACAATAGTAACTGTTGAATAAGAAGTAAGACAATGTCGAAGGACAAAAAAATTCATTTCATCTATTTCAATTAAGTTTTTAGTAAGCTAATTTTCAGAGAAATTAGTTTATTGTAACGACCGACATTTAAATTGAAAAAGTTGAATTTGATTTATGTGAAAATTATAAACAAACTATGGCATTGTTGCTCATCAATTTGATCAAACGCTTTCGAAAAAAATTCAAAAAATATTCAGTGTAGGTGTTAAGAATTTTTCAGCAAATAGAACAAGAAATTTCACATCTATAAGTACCTGTTACTTTATTCCTCCACACTGGCCTAACAATCTGTTAAATCACTTCATATACGTATCTCTAAGTATGATTGGAGGGTGGGGTGAAAGTGGAAAATTCCTTAACAGATAACCGGAACACCAAACTGAAAATTCTAGCAGCCAATACGCATTTCACAAACGAATTTGGAATTTTCAGAATACGATATTGGCTTTTGAGTATAGCACTTTCCATTATATTGATATCCAAGAAGAATGTACCATCTTGTAATTCATAATATTTACTCTATCACACAACAATGAGATTCGATCACGTACACATTAAAAATAATAATAATATATATCACAATATAGAGGGCTATGAAAATGTGGTATGAATTGCCAACTTGTGGAAAAAAAATGACTACAGGCGGTAAAGTTTCCCCAAAGTCTTCTGCAACATTTTCTCGTCGTGTTTCGGTAATCTTCTACCAGCTCTCAACTTCATGTATACAGTCAAAAAAATGGCGATTTCATCATTGACCTCGTGGCTCATTACCATGAGTTTATCTATAACATTGGCAGCTTTCCTTTCCTCAGGCTTCTTGAGGGACAATACTCGACGAACTAATTCTTTCTTTTGTTTCTCATTCAAATGTTCTCTGATGATCTCTGCAACAGGTTTGCGAATTGGTTCCATGAAGAGGAATACTATTACCGTTGACACGATACCACCTGAAATGAATGAAAAATAAATAATAATTGATTATGAGAAAAAGAGTGTTGCTATAAAAAATATTTTGTTTTATAGTTTTTTTTCTACTCCCGCCCGTGTAAATGCTCATTTATTTATAGTTTACTAAAGGGATAAGTAGGCGCAAGATGAATAAAAACCCTGGTGTGTTGACTTATACCTAATAGATTATAGGCAAATTTTCTCGACTTTTCGCTATCTTGATTTTGATCAATTTTAACTGAAGAGATGCCTTCGAGATTTTGCCAGCAGAGGCGCACCTTACGTGATTTTAATTTAATATGTGACATGATATCATCCGTCTGCTCGACGGCCATTCGACTATTTATAGATTTATAGGTTATGTTTATTTCATGATCTCATGTTTTGCATGCAGTTTCTTGATTTCCCGTGAAATGCGAAGAATTATGTAGTCATCACATTTTGACTGATTATTAGGTATTCCTTTTGCTTTCAATTTGATGAAAAATAAATCGAAAACTCAGTGATTGTGATGTGATTTCGAATCTTCCGAAACAATAGTTGTGAGTGAAACTGGAAAGTATTAATATCTTATCTTTCTACTTTCTGAGGAACCGAAGACAGGTAAGTACTTTTTTTTTCATAGTGTTAAAAAAATGCAATTTTAATGTGATTACGAGCCGATGATATGAGGGATAAGTAATACCTACACGTTACACGACTTTTTTTTGAGCTTTGTAAATCGGTTCATAATAAATCTAACTATCACTATAAAATCAAACAAATACAAGAACAGCAACGATAAACACTTAAGAAGAATATAAACAAGAAAAATGTGAAAAACAAGAACTAGGTACAAGATTTTGAATATTAAAGGAACTTTCGAATGCATTCGAATTCAAATCGAACTGTCAAACATTTAAAAAAAAAAATAGCTTTTTATTAGACTAACTTGACCTTACGTATTTTGTATACTGACAATTCTATTGGTGAACGAAAGATCCCGCAAGAGTTTATCTAATGAGACCGCCGGTATCGAAAATTACTCGTAAGCTGCCGCCTCAATGAAAATGTACCCTTAGAAAATCGCATATATATCACCACCTCAACACCACCTACCGTCAAAGAATATAAGTTTACTCTTCGATTTCTCAAGTCGAGAGGAATTGGCTAAACAAAAGCATATCGGTCAACGCACCAGGGTTTTTATTCATCTTGAGTAGACGATTTCAGTCAACTGAATTGTTATGATTTCTTATCCACACAAGGTAGGATATAAATTCCACCAATCACAGAGAACAAAATACTTGGTTACCAGGGACAACCTTGTAAAAACGTCACAATTTTGATCTGTCTACCTAGAAAAATGAAATCCAAGTTGTTTCATTTGAGCATAAATAACTGTACTTTTAACTGAAATGTTTTCTAGTTTATTGAGTCAAGTTTGAATTGTCACAATTGATGTTTTTTTATGAAATTGAAGGACTTACAGCTATTCTCTAATTATACAGTCGAAATGGCCTAGTTGGTAAGAGCGTTGGTAGTCATCTGAGAGGATCCATTTTATAGTCGTGAGTCTCACCAAAACCAACTTTTTTGTGGCTTTTTTTTAATTTGACATTACTTGTTCAATTTGTATCGTTCACTGTTGAATTAAATAAACTTTCATCTAAAAATTATATAATCAATATGATATTGCGAAAAGCGATTTTTCTCATGTTCACTCTTTGATTTTTGATATAGCTAATTTCACAAAATAACCCAAACAACTTTTTGAAAATCTAAATATGAAAGTTGTATTCAAACTTTCTTATAAATCACACTAATTCTTAGGTAATCTATGAATTAGATTGGATAAAACTGTAGTAAATGCAATAGCAGAATAATGTTTTTTAGGATTTCTTTAGCCGTGAGAGAGAGTACCTATTGTGATAAATTTTTCACGACTCCATTTTCAGTATTCAAGTAAGTGAATGATGATTAATGACTGGTTTGGAACATCTTCCATTCATAATACTGAAAAATCTTATATTTTCCTGTATTGAAACTTTTCACAATAACCTATTTTCCTGTATCCAAGCAAAACAATGAAAATGAAAAGTTAATCGACAATTTTCATGAATATTTCCATCGTATGTTGAAAATCCCATATGAAGCGGAACATTTTCGATCAATTACAGAGATGAATTCCCGGCGGGAAATTTTCGGGCTGGAAAATACCCGGTAGGTATCGAAAAATACCCGCTCGGTCCGTGTATCTATAGTAACGATTGTAAAAATGTACATTTGTCATCTTCACAGGAATAAATACTGAATTTAAACGTCGTTGTTTTAACCCCGGAAATATTCTACCGAATTACACTCGTGCATCAAAATAAACCTGATAATTTTCCATGCAAGCATGTTGTCAGTAAAAAAACTGCATTTGGAGTCGGGCTCTTTCGACAAAATATGAAAATAAACTCATGCAGTTTTCAGACAACATGCTTTCATGGAAAATTATCGGTAATTTTGAAGCACTCGTGTAATTCCTCTCGATAATACCAAAGAGGGATTTATATACCTTACGATAGATTGAACGAAACGCAATAAAAAATTTAAACCTGCTGAAGAACTGAAATGAAATAAAAGGCATTATATTCTGAGAACAAAAACGAATCTTTGATGAAGAGATAAGTACCTTGAACAAGAAATAAGAAAGAGCAGAAATGTACCATAGCCACTGAAACTTACAGAATAACCATCCAAGAATTCCACAGAAAACAGCTCCGATCAAACCATAGACAAATGTCAAAGTTATCCTCCATATCTTTTCATCTATCTCCACTTCCCATAGTTCCTGTCTGGCATTATATTCGCATAATTCCAGAACGTCTTCTTCGATGGTGTATTTATCAGTCCGCCCCATTTTTTGGAATTTTGGAAATTTTCAACAACGATGGTAGCCCTCGCTTACTGTGTTATTCCAAAGCTGAACCACAAAAGAAAAACTATCCTTGGAACCAAAAAGTGAAAGGGCTTATCAGTTCACGGAGCATGTTTTCGAAAAAAACATTGCTTGGTCATACAGAGCGTGACACTTGTCTATGGAGAGAAATAATACTGGAATGTGCTGAAAAAGCTGTTAAGTATTTTTTTAATCACTCACGTTAAACAGTTTATATTAACTGATATTTTATTTCATTTATAGTTATTCATATTTTTATCAGGAATTCATTATTTGTATGAGATTTATCTCATTTTTATGTATACCAACGTTTCTACTAGTAGGTATATTTAATAAATATACTATACTATAATAATAATGAATCGTCTTTATTCGGAGGTTATATCCCTAGTGCACCAAGTTTAATAAAAACTGTTTCCTAAGAATTTCGTTCGAAAAAAGGAACTTATTTCATTTGAAATTAAAAAAAAAAAGAAGTTTTCACTGAAATTGATATAAATATTCAATTTTTACCAGAAGAAAATCAACAAGCACAGCTTGGGACTCCGGAGCATATGTTGCACTTGACTGTACTTCATATAAAATAATGTTTCTTATTTCAAACTAGACAGTTGGAGACTGTATTTGCCTAATTTCCACCGACCATTTATGAAAGGACACTGATGTTTGCTCATCTCCGTTGAAAAATGATATAAATAATGTATGTACCTAACTACGTCAAATGTTTAGGACATTGTACTTGAACAAAGAAAGAAATGCAATTCGAATTATACGTAGCATCTTTTAACTGCATGAACTCCACAGCACATGCTGTCCCAGGAACATGGGAATGATGTCAGATAACATGTGCGAAGTATATTCTATTCGAGATCCTAATAATTCCTACAAAGTCAGGTATCTCGATGCTAGGAATTACAATCAGTAATGATCTTTTATGGTAAAACCATATGTGATCGATCCCAGAAGCTTGAATTTCGTGTGAAAAAATACTTCACTTCTCGTCAGCTTCTACTTATCTACAAGGCACAGATACGGCCTATTTCGGAATATATTTATCATGTATGGGGCTCGGCACCAAAACATTCATTGAAGCTTCTTGATTCTAGAAAGGCAATCCAGCTTGTTGATGATTCTTCGCTCACAGACTCGCTCGACATTGTTGAAACATCGTAGAAGGGTAGGAGACTTGTCCCTCTTCTATAGATATTTCCACGGTCGGTGCTCTTCTGAACGACGAGTGCAGAATTCCCACCCCTTTGTTGTGTACTTGGAGGCCTGTCGAACGTCTGTTGCACAAGGATATATTTTCAATAGAACAGCTGAGCTTTGGAACACCTTGCCGGGGGAGGTTTTTCCTGAGGCTTACAAACTTCAAAATTCAAAGTTAACAATTCGTACCTCCTGTTCCTTGATTCACACTGTGTTCTCTGAATATTACAGGGTCTCCCATTCGTGTGGATCTGTATATGAAAAAAATGCTAATAACGTATATGCATCGTCCTTGTTCATTCTGAAGGACTATAGGTAGAACTTCGGTGACACTGAGCATCTAAATTTCGAAAAAAAATTACGAAAAACCTAAAGGAAAGGTTTGACTTCCACGTCTATTTTTGGATATACAGGTACCTTTTTTGTAAAACTTCACCATTTTTCACATCAAATTTCTGTCATCGAAAATACACAAAAGTTGCCCTTGTTTTGATAAAAACACCACTTCAAAACGTTAACAGTTCGTCGGAATGTAATAGTCCAACACTGATTTACTTGCAATGTTGCCGCCCTCATTGACATTGTTGACAACTGAACATATCAATGTTTACGTTTTGGAAAAAGATGAAATTTTTGAAACAATAATGGTTTTTTCTAGTTGAAAATGTTGAAAACAAGTAAATGAAGGGGTGTTGTGTATGATCAGAAGAAGGACAAATTTTATATGTTTTAAACAAAAGAAATTCGATGTCAAAAATGGTGAATATGGATCTACCTGTATCTTCGAATATGGACGGGATCGCCAAACATTTCATTTGGATTTTTTGTAGAGGAGACCGAGTTTCACATTATGTTTTTTAAATTTAGATGCTCAGTGTTACCGAAGTTAAATCAATACGGGAGTTTTACAGAATCATATGTATGCGAAGTTTATAAGTACTAAAAATGTTAAATTGTTATCTGGAATGTGGTTAAACAACGTTTTGTGTTCCCCTGTACGAACCTAAATATCCACCGTTGTTGATAAACGCGTTTACTTTCACGGCCACAATTTTTTCATCGTCTGTTCTTCACATAGTTTATTTCTGCAGTCCATGAGAAGGTAAAAAACTAGGAAATTGAATCGGTGCTAGAAAATGGCTACTTCTGAAGAAATCATTTTGGAAACTTGCGCGCTGATAGCCGAGAAAGCTGATTTAAGAGTGGGTTCTGAAGGTATGATGGCAAATTTAATTTATTTTCTGCACGATTCAGCATTCTTGATTATTTATGGTATATGTTGTCTTGTTTACTAGTTTTGTTATAATATATAAATCCACCTTATGACTTTCCAGTCATAAGGTGGAAATTAATGTATTCGAATCAAAGGAAAAAATGCAAGTATCGTGCAGAAAACGTAATAACCATCACGTGAAATATTCTTACCGTTCTTGATACTTTAACATAGTGTTGTGGGTACTGCGTGTGGGTTTGTGAAGGTGGTTTTATTCAACGATCATTATAATTACATCAACATTACATTATCACTGTCGTTCATGCAACGACACTTATTCCATATCACGTAAAATATGCTCACCGTTCTTGATACTTCAACATACTGTTGTGGGTACTGTGTGTTTGTAAAGGCGGTTTTATGTAACGATCATTAAAATTACATTATCATTGTCGTCCGTGCAACACTTATTTCATTATAAATATGTTAATTAGGAACTCAGGTATTTTTGTGGAGAGAATGAAATTTGATGAAAGTCAAAAAATATAACTATTTTGATGAAATCTATGTTTTTTTATTATAAAGGTGTTCATATAGACGAACTAATTTTATTATTTCCATTGAGGCATCTTTGATCCAAATTATCAAAATATTGTTGAATGCTGAGAATATAAACAATACCAAAAATATAATCTCAAACCGTCATATGACACGTCACTGCACACTGCCCATGCCCATTTGCTGTTTTCACTAATAATGCAAATGAAGTTGAAAGATGCCAAATTCTTCGTGCTACTATTGTAATTCTAGTGCATTAATGTGTTGCATGAACATGTATACCATTCAGAGGCGGTTAGTTATACACAAAGAGAAAGAAAGAGTTTCTTGAATCAAAATTGAGTACCAAAATTCTCTCCGAGTCATTTAGTCAAGATAATAGTTGCTTAATAGGAACCACCACTCACATTACATAAATGAATTGAATATTTGTTGATAATAAACACATACTTATATATTTGAATCAACCTGGTTATAAAGCTGCATTTTCCTTTTATATTCGTGCAGAACCAAAGTCCCCATTTTTCCAAGTATATAATTGGTACGTGCAACTCATTTTGAAGACAGACAACCTGCACAAACCACACGTCCTGTACCAACATTATACCATATGTCCCCCGACTATCTAAAAAGATAAAACGGATCGACAACAGGTATAATGTTAGAAGAACATTCGAAACAACAAATACTTCACGTTCGAAACTGACACACACTGAACCAACTAACTTAACAGACAACACAAATAGAATTGTATTTATAGAAATCCTTGATCGTGCGGTAAAAATTATATAGGTGAAACGTTCAGACCTCTGAAAGTGCGAAAGAGTGAACACAAGATGTACATTAAGAACAGACAGATTGGTGGTTCTGAATTATCAGGACACATCCTCACAATGGAGATCATACAGTTGAATGGAATGACACTCGATTGGTAGCGAGAGAGAGAGCAATAGCAGGAGGCAAAAGTTGAAGGAATCTACTTTTATCATGCTCTCTGCGGATGTTTGTAATTCAAACACTTCGGTGTATATGGATCTCGCCTGGCTGCCACTCTTGAAAGACATGTCAAAACTCAAATTTCTGACATTTACAAAAAGGGAACATAAAAACGATAGTAACGAGAGAATATTTGTGAAAGTTTTGAAAACGGAAACGTCAACGATGAGTATTTTGATGAATATTAGTTATTTTTTTGATAGGCAAATTTGAGATATTGCTGACTTATTGAATATTCAGAAGAAACTGTTTCTGAATTATTGCAGCAACTTTTCGAGATAGATTGCAAATCTATCCTTATGCACTTGTAAGATTTCAATATCAATTCTTATTTTTTTAGATCGTGGTAGGTTGAGAACCCAAAAACACTAGAAGAAAGAATGCTAATGCTAAAGAATCTAACTATTAAAAAGTCTTTGAAGAAATATTTGAAATTGATTATTTTATTTTATGACGAATCACCAAAACGTTTTGAGGTGATAGATAGAAGTCCCAGCAAAGAAGAATGTTAAATTTAAAACATCCTCCTTTCATCCAATCGCAATAATTAGGTCAATATAATTTATGACTGATGCTTATTTTATGGAAAGTGCTTTAAAATTGAAAAATAAAAATATTCTCTCAATCAAAACTCATGTTACAAAAAAATTTAATTTTTCACAGGGAGTCCTGCGAATGGAGGGGCACATGTCAAAACTGTACCACAAATAATCATGGATTTGACGGAAGAACAAAGAGAGCGACTTGTAAATGCAGTTCGTCACTTCTTCCTTGGAGTGACTTTCAATGATGCAGAGAGTGTTTTGGCTCAACTCAGTCTAATTGCCGAGGCGAGATACCTAGTGAGGCAGGTCATCATAAATTTCCTGAAGACTGAATTGAATTTACATATTTGGAGTGCCCGGAGTATATTTTAAATCGGGGTCCCAAATAGCATAGTTGTTTTTTCATTTTTTTAGTAATCCATTCTAGAAATGAACGATCTATTTTTCATTGTTTGTGTTTATTTTTTGTGTATACTGGCTACTATTCAAACAAGCTATATTTATTGTGACTGATTCATGCATTAAACTCCCATGGTTCATATATTATATTTTTTCTAAGTACATAATTTGTTCGCTTTCAGTAGACAGATGTAATATAATTTTACATCTTGCTACAATTGTGGTTATTTCATATCCAACAATTCAAAATGGTGTTTGAAAGTAGATTTTTTTTTATCTCCGGGCGAATAACAGAAAACCATTGTGACTTCACCGTGTATATAATACATTCAATTTTTTTTAATACATAACAGTATGTATGACCGTTATGAAAATTTTGCAAATTTAGCAAGCCCGTAAATATGCTCATTTCTTTATAGTTTACTAAACGGATAATTAGGCGATTTCAGTCGACTGATTCGTTATGATTTCATATCCACAAAAGGTAGATATGAATTCCACCAATCACAGAGAACAAAAAATACTTGGATACCAGGGAAAACCTTGTAAATACATCACAATTCTGATCTGTCTACTTACAAACACGAAATCCAAGTAGTTTCATTTGAGCATAAATAACTGTACTTCTAACTGAAATGTTTTCTGTGTTTATTGAGTCAATTTTGAATTGTCACAATTTTTTTCGTGGAATTAGAACTTACATCTCTCCACACCAATTATAAACCGAAATTGTACAGTCCAAGTGGCCTCTAGTGGCTGGTTAAAGCGTTGGCCCTCTTAGACGATCCACTTTAGTGGGTTTGGGCCTCACCAAAACCGGCGTTTATTTTTAATTTGACTTCATTAATTTGATTTGTATCGATCAATATTTAATTTGATGATGTTTCTTTTTTTTGAGTTTTTCATAAATATCTAAAGAATACTCTATATATAAAATCGACTATCAATATGATACTCAAGAGAGATTTCTGTAATATTCACCTGATCGAAGAAAAATACCAACTGTACAACTGGAATGGATATTGCCATATCCACTCTTGTATTAGTATATTATGCAACGATCGTTTAATGATGGTTATTAATACATGAGCATAAACCGGGATACGAAACGAGCCGAAGGTGAGTTTCGTATGGTTTATGCAAGTGTATTAATAACCATTACATGAGAGTTGCATACGCTATTTTATCTACACCCAATAAATAATGGAGAACTAAAAATATTATATTATTAGGTATTTATATTGAACACAATAATACTGGGAAATCAATCGTATCTCTTTGAAAAATTCTACAAAATTATAATCAATGCTATAAACACGAAAAATACAACAATGAGAAATGAAAAGAAAAAAAAATCTCTGCTAAGGTTAGGAATTGAACCCGGCCGTGACTGTTCACTGTCGGCGCCATTGACCACTCGGTCATGAGAGCTCCTTAGATTTGGTTGAAAATAAAAACATATGTGTTGCATTTGTCAAATGAAAAATATAATCCTTTCGATTGTACTTTTTTCTTGTCTAAGACATCCGAGGAGGAGTCGCTGGTAATTCTTCTATATCACTGCTATAAGACATTTTCATACCATTATCGAAAATTGACTAAAAAATTCAATACCCACTGATTTTGACTTGACAAACGTCAAAATGCAAAGCTTGCACATCATGCTTGATTGAAAAATAATGGGTTTCCATTGGTTGAAAATCTGTATCGTAATGGATTTCATTATAAAACGGGTTGTGGGCATATAAGTGTATTATTAGAGTACGGGTGTAGAACTATTATTCTGCTTGTTTCGTGATACCAATGAGCAAATTGAACCACCTACCGCCATCTAGTGGAGAATAGCTGAAGTTTTTTTTCTACCTAACGATTCATCAGAAGAGAATATTACCATTGTATTTAGATTACATAGTAGCATTGTCTAATCCTTAAACAATGATAGTAGGCTCACCTTATGGAATTATCATTGGAGGACGATGGAGGCGAAATGTAGTTGGCAGCACCGTCGAATGGATGCAGACGTTTATTAAGGTTGAAAATCGCTTGTTTTCGTTACACCCGACAGACTGGATTGTAACAGGACCGGCATCGGCTATTTCGTAGCTTTACCGTACCTTTCACTTGGATTATATTCATATATTTGTTGTGTTTAATATCATTATTGTTCACAATTCACGAATAGTTGATATTTATATGAAGTTTATTCACTTGGTTTTATTTATGAGAGAGCTACAGTATTGATTGACACCAATTTTCGGGTGTAGCTAAATTGCAGGTCAGCAAATGATCCCCGAGTTATTTTTGAATTAAACAGAGGTGAAACACGACCAAAAACCTGCTTCAGTGGAGAAAAAAATCAACCCTTCACCCCCTTCTTTCGAAAATGAGAAAAAACTTTTGATGACGAATCAACCTTATTGTAGGTTGTATTATACAGAGGTGAAACTCCACAAAATCTATTTTTGTTTCAAATATCCGAGAGAACGGGGGTGATTGGTTTGATTTTTGTAACAAAAAATTAATACATAAGGTCTAGTTTCTGTAAGAATTTTTGCCGACTGCAAGTTTGTTGTTTGAATTCCGAGAGAACAACGTTAATTCTTCATTGAAAGCTTCCGTCCATGGTAATATTACCAATAAATGCCTATACTTAAACAATCAAAAACTGAACATAAACTTCTTTGACATCCCAACCCCCTGGAATGGTAATCTACCAAAGAGTAGAAAAATCACCTCCATTTGCTCATATCATTACTTTGAGTAAACGAAATTATTTTCCGGACTTTTTGAGGGCGGTACTAGAATTATTCAGGTTCAATTAGCATCTGAACAGTTGAAAATTTTGTGAAACATACAATAAGCTGCTTACCAATTGCGGAATCCAAGTTTGTGTGACCTACTCGAAATATAGGAGAGCCAAGTTGGCTGTGTCTGTGCTCGGCGCTCTCATTTCAAGGCACGATAGATTTGCAGTCATTTCACGTATTTTGTCACTTCACTGATCAATAATACTTCTTATTTATTATTATAAATCTTTTTTTTAATCTGAATGCAATTAATTTTGAAGAAATTTGATATGATTTGTGTGTTATTATGCATTATACCTGAAAGTTGTAAGAAAACAAACTATTCTTCCACTAATAAAGTCAAGCAGGCTAGTTAGCCTAAAATAACTGATTGCAGTTTCAGTTGAATGTTGATGACAATTTCCATCCGTATTCTGTACAAAAATCCCTTGTTTATAACTCCCAAAAAAATCAGCTTGATATCTTTTGTCGTTTATTTCGAAGACCACTACAGTGAAGTGCCCAATTATAAGTTATTCTACGAAACGAAAAAGGTGAGTGTTTTCTGTTTTTAATGAACTTGTTATTTTCCTCTTTTCCTGGGGTCAAGTGGGCCTCAAGAGATGAGACGTTGAAAAACCATACTGGTGACTACATCTATCGTAAAGCTTTTTTTGAAATAATAGTTCCTAGTGTATGAGGGAGATTATGCACTACTCAATTATGAAATAATAAATAAACAATTATAGTAAATTCACATCTGATTTTTATTTGAAGATTGAATGATGCATACACTCCAAATTATTACCGGAAATTCACGAATTGTCTAAAAATATTCGGTACAGAGGAAATTATTGTTTGAAATTTCACCAGTTGCCATGGCAACCTTCAGTTAGTTTTAGGATCTGATTGGTTCAGAGCAAATTCCAAAATAAAGGGAAGAAATTTTTTATTGATTTTTCCTTTGAATTTTATTATAATATGTATTATGACCTGCTGGAATCACCCTTTTCAGATGGAAACTGGCATATTCCACTTTCTATTCCTCGCAATATAGAGTACGATCAGAACAAACGCGGTTTTAGTCAGCAGGTTCGCTGTACAACTCATTCCCGCTTCTTTCTCTATTCCGCAAATATTTTCATTTTTCATATTAACTCAATATATGGAATTATTCGACATTTTATGTTGAACTGATTCGTTTTCTGTGCGGATCACATTTGTTAACTTTCAAACGAAGCAGAATACTTATATCACATCGCCTTTTGAATGAGGTGGACAAAGGAGTTTGTGTTTTCCGTAGGTAGAAACGTTTATGGTTGCTTATAGGAAGGCGAAATCTGTCTGTTTTTCTGAACTTCGACAAAATGGCTTGTAGTTTTAACAAGCCTTTACAAAAAAACACTGATCTGAGAATATTTTTCTCTTTGATTTTTCAGATGTCTGGCAATAAGTGCCAATTTTATAACTGCGGACTGTCTGCCAGAAACGACCAGACTATAAGTTTCTATCGATTTCCAACCAGCGATCCTGAAAGATGTAAAAAGTGGATTTTACATTCGGGTAACTTTATTTTTTCATAATTTTCATAAATTCATAAACGAAATAGAATCACCACAATTTCCGGAAGAATGTTGTCTCGGTAACCAGTCGACGTCCAGTTTTTCCCAAACCACTCAATGGATAAACCTATCGAGATGTGCCAGTGATCACTTTCCAACAGGACGGCCTAAACTACGAAAAGTAGATGATTAAGTAAAATAAGATTTTTTTTTTCAGGGAATGGTAAACTTGTTAATTTGAGCCCTAAAACGTTGAGGGGAAAATATTTATACAGTAAACGTTTTACAGAGGAACAAACCATTCATAAAAAACTGCCATCTGATGCTGTCCCTGAAAAGTACTTATCGGAATTGAGTACTTCCGAATCTGAAACGGGTGTTGAGAACAGTCCTCCACTACCCGCAACAGTTTCAAAAAAACATGGAAAGAGAGAGAAACAACTGTTTTATAACACTTACAGAAATGACTGTACTGTTGAGTCATCTCTGAACGAGTTGCAAAATTTACCTACTGAAGAAAAAAGAAAAGCAAATCGAAGTTCACTGCAAAGAGAAATTTTAAAACTCAAAATGAAATTGAAAAACTCAAGAAACGAATGTAACAATTTGCGGACTCAGTTAAATAACGCTAAGAAGAAAATTCAGAAATTACAGTTTTCGACGAAAATTCATTTCCAAGATGTATGTCTAACAGAATTTTCCACGTGTTTCATAAATATGCAAGTAAAACATCGTGTCCGATCTCCTTGGACATCTGTCGAAAAAAAAACGGCTTTATCAATATATTACAAAAGCCCATCAGCCTACAATTACCTAAAGAGAAAAGGTGTCATACTTCCTGGCGTATCTACCATCAAAAAATGGTTGGGAAACTTCAATTGCTGGCCTGGCTTCAATGAGAGAATTTTCAATCAAATGAAAATAAAAGTAGAGAGTATGACATCATCAGAAAGAATATGTATAGTTATGTTTGACGAAATGAGCCTCAAAAGGCACATAGACTACAATGAGAAAATAGACATGATTGCGGGTATAGTAGACTTAGGACCATTGAATTGAACTCCTTTTCCAGCGAATCAGGTATTAGTTATCATGATAAGGGGACTTTATTGTTCATGGAAAATTCCAATCATGTATGTTGTATCTGAGGATGGTGTGAATGCTAATGAACTGAGAGACATTTTACTGAAATGTTTGGACGAACTGACATGTATTCAGCTGAATCCTATTGGTGTTGTATGCGATGTCTCTACAGTGAATCAGAACTTATATAAAAATTTAAATGTTAGCCCAAGAGAACCTTATTTTATCTTCAACGAAAAAAAATATTTTGCCCTGTATGATGTGCCCCATTTATTGAAGTGCGTTAGAAATAATTTCTTGAATAATTATTTCATCAGTGGGGACAAAATTATACAATTTTCAGACATTAGAAAAGTTTATGAGATAGATAATAGGAGCGAAACAGGTGAATGTCTCCTAAAACTAACAGAAAAGCATTTGAACCCTAACTCATTCGAGAAAATGAGTGTAAAATTAGCAGCCCAGCTCTTGAGCAACAGTACAGCAGCTGCGCTGAAAGTTGCTCTGAGAACTGGGGAACTTGTTTCTATGACAGCTGAAAATACTGCATATTTTGTGAAAACCATGAATGATTTATTTGATGCTCTCAACAGTACACGTTTCAAAAATGCCAACCCATATAACAGAGCACTCAGTGACAAAAATCGCCAAGTATTGTTGGCTATAAATGCAGGATATGGTTTATTTGAAAATTTATTCAAAGTTGACAAAAAGGGTAAATTGTATAAACCTCCCAGTTTCATCGGATTTTTGCAAACTATTACTGCCATCAAACTAGTTTTCGAACAACAAAAAAAAATGGGCTATAACAGAAATCCCACTGTAAAATCTTTCCGAGCTGCTTTCAAAATCAATATTGTCAAAATGTGCCAATTCAGGTTCGAACGATGATGATGATATGAATATTTTGAATTTTGAGAACACCGTTGAAGGAATTGATGTGGATCTACTCGATAATAAAAAAGACGATGAATTTAAAGAAGATATAGATTTTGACTCTGATTCTTCTAGTAGTAGTACCTCCTCAAATGTTCATCCTATAACAACAGAATCATTCAATTTGGAGAATTGTTCTGTTAGCTATTTTGCAGGATATCTGGTGAAAAAGCTCATCAAAAAATATCATTGTCAATATTGTTGCCAAATTTTAGGAGATGTGAATCTTGAAAATAAGGATGAGTTACTCATATTTTATAAAAATTTCAATGTAGAGAATGAAAATTCCTTGAAAACTCCAACTCAACTGATGAAGAATTTCACAAAAATCTGCATGAAAGAGTTTAGCGATAATATCGAACAATGCATAACTAAGAAGGTGGTCAAGGGTTTAGAAAAAATAACAAAAAAAAATGGAAAAGCGACTTCCCAATTGGTGGCACATCAATGAAACCTGTAGAGAACATAGACAGTATATACTGAAATTATTATTAAGAACATTAATTATTGTAAGACTGTTTCGAAATCAATGGAAACTCGAATAGGTACTAACAATGTAAAATTATCAATCTTACAGCATAGTTGAATTTCTATTAAATTTTTTTTTATAAATGTATGTCTTTGAACCCTCCTCTATATGCACGCTTCGGTCACCTATGCTTTCGCTCCGAGCACTCTATCTCTTCGATTTATTATAAACGACAGCTTGGGGCCAAGTTAGCGCTCAGAGCTCACAATAAATGACCTCAGGTAGAATTGTTCAATACACCTCAGGTCACGTGATCAAAAATCCTGATCCGAGATGTGATTGAAAAACTGAACTACAACATTTGTGTTCGGTATGTACTGATCTGTCAGGACTTCTGTTCGCTTACACCATAACGTGTTTGACAACTGTTGTTTATGACACTTTAAGGTAAAACACGATTAAATTTGATTTGAATAAACACAGTGTTCATAGTACATTCGCTTGAAAAAGATACAGTGTATCGAAACATGTCGCGAAGACATTACATTGTGTGGAAATTTAATCGTGTTTCACCTTATAGTCTCACAACTATATGGTTTCCTTCAAGTAACCGCCACCTCAATAAAAAATAAAACTGTTTTTTATGCATTACTTACATTCCAATATTCTACTACATATAATATGGATCTATTTACTCTAAATTATATTACTTAAATGGCCGACTTGGTGAAAATACATAAAAATTTCATTGAAAATCAATTGTGTGATTTCCACTAGACAGTTTACCAAACCGCTACACGTGTTTCACTATAGAATAGCTTCTGTAGGCCTGAAAAAGCTATTGTGTAGTGAAGCACGTGTAGCGGTTTGGCAAACTGTCTAGTGGAAATCACAAAATAAAGTGTTTTTTTTGATAACGTCAATTATATTATTAGTTTTGTCTAAATCACTGAATTATTCAGGTCAGATTTTTTTCATACGTATTTGTAGAAATATTCATGAATTAACACTCCACTTCAATGTTACGAATATGATTACACTATTTCAAGCGAAGAGTACTCATAGTTTATTAGTCAACTTTTTTGAATTAATTTGCTTACAATTTTTTCAATACGGGCCTGTCAAAAAGATCGCTGTAGCGATGATATTTCTATCCAACGGTAAATACATTAGCGTTAGCCTACTAGGTAGTCTATATACAATGATAATACGGATTTCATACATACTAGAGCATCTACCGGAGGGTAGCTGAACCATCACGCTCAATGCTAATAAATTTATCAGGCGCAATGTTCGATCTGTACGATTGGAATATGATAAAATGCGCAAGTGAGAATTAAAGACATTGTGGATTGTCTGGATGGAGGACTGGAGACATTAGACTTAAAAAAAGGAGGACTTTTTCAAGTATTGGTGAATCATAACTAATGATATCAACACATGAATTAGGCTAATTTATTTACTGTTTGAACGTCATTAAATTGATTTTGTGGTGGATGAATTATTTCTTCTAGTTTTTTGGGGTTCTTAACCTACCAAAATCTGAAAGAATGAGAAATTATATAATTTAAATCACCATACGATGTGTCAAGAAAGGTATAGTATAATGTCTTTTCGATATAGAACAAAAATTGTATGTAATTCATCAGAAAAATCGAGAAAGAGGTTAATTTCATTGAATTAATGTTGGAGGAAAATGGATATCCAGATAATTTCAAAGAGTAAAACAAATATTCATTGGGATGCTTGAAGACTGGCTTTAAATCAAATATTCAAAAAATCAACAATTTGTTCAGGCCAGCCTCAACTCACCTACACTGTAGGTTGACGGACTAACACCTATTAGAAAACAACTACTCCCCTGGCTAATACCACGAAGGGCATTGGATTACATCCAACAGTTGTTAGTGTGGGATTCTTCACAGAAGAAATTCCACATATTATGCTCTTGGCGATGCACCACCAGAATTGATTTTCAATTATTGGGACGGGACACACTTGCAGACCGGTTTCGGGCTATTTGGCCTCTCGTCAGTGCAAGGCAGTGCCATCATCAAAATAAGTCGATGACTTCCCATAATTAAAAATCATACTCGAGTAGAGTATCTTCCCTAGACCTAGGCTGATACAAACAACTAGCAAAATAGCCGTTGCTGCGCCATCTGATGGTGTATCGCCAAGAGTATATGCGGAATTTCTTCTGTTAAGAATCCCACACTAACACCTGTTGGATATAATCCAATGCCCTTCGTGGTATTAGCCAGGGGAGTAGTTGTTTTCTAATAGGTGTTAGTCCGTCAACCTACAGTGTAGGTGAGTTGAGGCTGGCCTGAACAAATTGTTCATTTTTTGAATATTTGATTTAAAGCCAGTCTTCAAGCATCCCAATGAATATTTGTGTTATTCGTATTTTCCTTGTACAAGGAATTGGGACCATGCGGATATGCTCTTGGTTAGTACCTAGTCTTCGGGCAGATGGCGCAGCAACGGCAATTTTGCTAGTTGTTTGTATCAGCCTAGGTCAAGGGAAGATACTCTACTCGAGTATGATTTTTAATTATGGGAAGTCATCAACTTATGTTGATGATGGCACTGCCTTGCACTGACGAGAGGCCAAATAGCCCGAAACCGGTCTGCAAGTGTGTCCCGTCCCAATAATTGAAAATCAATTCTGGTGGTGTATCGCCAAGAGTATATGTGGAATTTCTTCTGTGAAGAATCCCACACTAACACCTGTTGGATGTAATCCAATGCCCTTCGTGGTATTAGCCAGGGGAATAGTTGTTTTCTAATAGGTGTTAGTCCGTCAACCTACAGTGTAGGTGAGTTGAGGCTGGCCTGAACAAATTGTTCATTTTTTGAATATTTAATTTCATAGAGAATACATTGGCTGAAACTGAAAATTGCAACACACCCCATAGTATACATACAACCTGCACAAACTACAAATCCTATATCAAACAGTACATAAATGAAAACAAATGTCAATTACCAAGATTGCCTACAAGAGATATTTAGATTTGTACAGGAATTTGCGTATAAGTTTTGAGAATGGAAGCAGATTTAGTTTCCGAAACGTTAAACGATAAGTATTTTTATATATACATCAGTTCTACTTTTTGTTTTGATAGGCAAATTTTGAGTTATACGAGAAGTTGCTGACTAATTGGACTTGTTCTATCCAGAAAGAACTGTTTTTCAAAAGACGCAGCAGCTTTTCGGGGTAGATTGAAAATCTGCCCTTCTACACTTGATATAGATTCCAATATTAATTCCCATTTTTCAGATTGTGGTAGGTCACAAACCCAGAAAACTACGGAACAAAATTGTTAAATTTAAAACATCCTCCTTTCATCCGATCGCAATAATTAGGTCAATATAATTCATGACTGATGCTTATTTTATGGAAAGTGCTATAAAATTGAAAAATAACAATATTCTCTTAATTAAAACTCATGTTACAAAAAATTTCATTTCTCACAGGGAGTCCTGCGAATGGAGGGGCACATGTCAAAACTGTACCGCAAATTATCATGGATTTGACGGAAGAACAAAGAGAGCGACTTGTAAATGCAGTTCGTCACTTCTTTCTTGGAGTGACTTTCAACGATGCAGAGGCTGTTTTGGCTCAACTCAGTCTAATTGCCGAGGCGAGATACCTAGTGAGGCAGGTCATCATAAATTTTCTGAAGACCGAATTGAATTTACATATTTGGAGTGCCCGGAGTATATTTTAAATCGGGGTCCAAATAGCATAGTTGTTTTTTCATTTTTTTAGTAATCCATTCTAGAAATGAACAATCTATTTTTCATTGTTTGTGTTTATTTTTCGTGTATACTGCCTACTATTCAAACAAGTTATATTTATTGTGACTGATTCATGCATTAAACTCCCATGGTTCATATATTATATTTTTTCTAAGTACATAATTTGTTCGCTTTCAGTAGACAGATGTAAAATAATTTTACATCTTGGTACAATTGTGGTTATTTCATATCCAACAATTCAAAATGGTGTCTTGAAAGTAGATTTTTTTATCTCTGGGCGAATAACAGAAAACCATCGTGACTTCACCGTGTATATAATACATTCATTTTTTTTAATACATAACAGTATGGACCGTTATGAAAATTTTGCAAATTTAGCAAACCCGGAAATATGCTCATTTCTTTATAGTTTACTAAACGGATAAGTAGGCGATTTCAGTCGACTGATTCGTCATGATTTCATATCCACAAAAGGCAGATATGAATTCCACCAATCACAGAGAACAAAAAATACTTGGATACCAGGGAAAACCTTGTAAAAACATCACAATTCTGATCTGTCTACTTACAAACACGAAATCCAAGTAGTTTCATTTGAGCATAAATAACTGTACTTCTAACTGAAATGTTTTCTGTGTTTATTGAGTCAATTTTGAATTGTCACAATTTTTTTCGTGGAATTAGAACTTACATCTCTCCACACCAATTATTAACCGAAATTGTACAGTCCAAGTGGCCTCTAGTGGCTGGTTAAAGCGTTAGCCCTCTTAGACGATCCACTTTAGTGGGTTTGGGCCTCACCAAAACCGTTTATTTTTAATTTGACTTCATTAATTTGATTTGTATCGTTCAATATTAAATTTGATGATGTTTCTTTTTTTGAGTTTTTCATAAATATCTAAAGAATACTCTATATATAAAATCGATTATCAATATGATACTCAAGAGAGAGTTCTGAAATATTCACCTGATCGAAGAAAAATACCAACTGTAAAAACTGGAATGGATATTGCCTTATCCACTCTTGTATTAGTATATTATGCAACGATAGTGTAATGATGGTTATTAATACATGAACATAAACCGGGATACGAAACGAGCCGAGAGAGTTGCATACGCTATTTTATCTACACCAATAAATAATGAAGAACTAAAAATATTATATTATATTGGTATTTATATTGAACACAATAATACTAAGAAATCAATCGTATCTCTTTGAAAAATTCTACAAAATTATAATCAATGCTATAAACACGAAAAATACAACAATGAGAAATGAAAAGAAAAAAAAATCTCTGCTAAGGTTAGGAATTGAACCCGGCCGTGACTGTTCACTGTCTGCGGCATTGAACACTCGGTCATGAGAGCTCATTAGATTTGGTTGAAAATAAAAACCTATGTGTTGCATTTGTCAAATGAAAAATATAATCCTTTCGATTTTACTTTTTTCTTGTCTAAGACATCTGAGGAGGAGTCGCTGGTAATTCTTCTTTATCACTGCCTAAGACATTTTCATACGATTATCGAAAATTGACTGAATTCTTAAAAAATTCAATACCTACTGATTTTGACTTGACAAACGTCAAAATGCAAAGCTTGCACATCATGCTTGATTGAAAAATAATGGGTTTCCATTGGTTGAAAATCTGTATCGTAATGGATTTCATTATAAAACGGGTTGTGGGCATATAAGTGTATTATCAGATACGGGTGTAGATAACTATTATTCTGCTTGTTTCGTGATACCAATGAGCAAATTGAACCACCTTCCGCCATCTAGTGGAGAATAGCTGAAGTTTTTTTTCTACCTAACGATTCATCAGAAGAGAATATTACAAAGAAGTATACCAACAACAGCAGTCGCCATCCCCTGTTCCCAGTGTTGCCAATGTGCGGGTAATTACCCGTTTTGGGTACATTTTCAATTTTTCATGACAAATCAGGTAAAGTTCGCGTAACCGGTGTAACAGTTGAAGTGGGCAATTTGCATAGGCATATTTCGTGAAACTTATTGCCTACTCAAACTTCACTCAGACCATCCTGCATACCAGAGATTCCTTGAATATTCCCAGGTTATTTTTTGGAGATATTGCTTGCAAAATATTCTGCGACTATGCCGGGCCTTCGGTGAAAACATAGGTGATCCTTGATCCTGAAATAATCCCTAGTGATTTTTCATGAATTGTCACCAAATACTGTATACTTGGAATATATGAAAGCAGAAGAATATTGGTTTATATTCTCTACAAATATATATTCACATTTCCAGAATATTTTTAATAATGCTCGAATATTCTTTGCGTATTCTTCAAACATACCTACCTAGAACATTTGGAATAACCTTCGATCATTATCCTTGGTACCTTCATATATACTGCACCTGTACTAATGTTGACAATATTATACGAGCAAGTTAAATACAATGGATTTGTTTATATTCTTATAATAAAATATTTTTTCCCTTCGTAGTTTTTTGGATTAATAGCCTACCGCACATTATCTCATGACAGTTATTGAATACAAAATGCATTAGAATATAAATGTGTATACATTGAAAAAACTCTCTTGCAGAATATAAACAAATTAATCATCAAAGCAGCAATTGCGCATCTTGGGTAGATGTCTTCTCCCTAAATCCTAATTATCAGAAATAGTTTTATGTTTACTGCCGAGGTAAGAAAGTATAATCTATTATTATTCTTCCTATATATTTTTCCTTTTTTCAGTTTTCAGAAATCTTTGAGAGATTGGTTATTAAAGATATCAGACGATAATTGCTGGTTTCTGGGGTATTGACTTTTTTATGGAAATCACTAGTTATCAAGTTCTCGAAGGTGAAAGGAAATATATCCCTTGCTCAATACCTTCATTCAAAATATATCTACTGGTTCAATTTGATGTAGCTGCATGTGATTTTTATCGTTTCAAATCTGATATTGTTAGTACCGCCTGATGCTTTTTTATTCTTTAGTTTGGAATACTTATTTCATGTTTTCGGAACGATAATTAGATCTTTTTCGATTTTATTAGCCATTGTCGTGCCCATACCTGAGAATTTCCAGGTTAATTCGTTGACTACTTATGTCTTTTTTATTTTTCAGCACTTAGCTATTCCCTTCAATTGAGGAGTCAGTAGATTTTTGTGTTTTTTCAGTTGATTTCTTGTAAATACACGTTATTATTCCTAAATATATTGAAGAATATTTATCATCAAGTTATTATAATTTGATATTTTTTCCATTTCAAGGACGCATTGGAATTTCGATTTTTTGCAAATTTCTATCAAAATTGCAATGTGGCGGATATTTGGAATAATTAAAAATTGCTGGAGTAGGTATCATAAAAGTTATACAAACATGGGAATTCCAGATTTCCAAAAAAAAATCGAAATTTGGATGGTGCGGGTGGTAAGTGAGACCTTAGGAGATAATTCATACGTATTAATTTTCATTCGAATAAAACGTATAGAGATATGGCTAGAGATGTTCAACACAAAATGGTATACGTATACGAATTCAAGAATCCAGCCCTCTGTGTGTTCTTTATTGAAACATCGTTGGCAACACTGGTTCCCACCCCCATCGGTTCTTGTAGCTCTTTGTTGTTTTTTGTTTTGTATTTTAGTACATTGTACATTTTCGTTTGTTGTGTTGTGAAACATGGCGGCGAAGTGGAGTGGCACAGCAGCTTAACTTCAAAGGAACATTCGAGGGTAAGAATTTTAAAATACCTACCTGAGTTTTTTCACTAATTCAGATTAAATAAAGGCGATTTCAAAATGAATGCAAAAGGATAAATGCAGACTGCCAGATATTTTCTTTGTTCTGGTAGAAATTTCCTTTTCATATTTCAATGTATACCTACCTCCCAAGTAGTATTTAGCTTTCTATTGTTTCTTTTTATTTCACATAGTATTTCTTGTCACCAGATAATTTTTCGACGATTGTAGTTCTATCCTTTCTACGTTTTTACAGCTAGCTATCAGCTGTTCTTTGTTTACGAAATTAAAGGTGAGTTTAAATAGCAAATAAAATAAAATAAGGAACAAAATAAGAAAGATAAACATATAGATCTTTATGAAAGCGTTCATACAAGAAATAATATAAAATAAGAAATAAGAATAACAACAAAAGATGCCATCTTTCACTATTTTATTTGGAAACTGATAATGCGCATGACCAAAATATTTTCGGTACTTAATTGCAGCTTTCTTTTTGGGAGTTTCAAGCCCCGGGGCAGCTAATTTTAGCTTTACCATTGGTTGAAAAATGACATGTGTCAAATTCCACCAATAGTGAAGCGAGAATTAGCTGCCCCGGGGCTTGAAACACTCAAAAAGAAAGCAGCAATAGTTTCATGTTTGAAATTATTTTAACTTCTTTCCTTACAATAACAACCTCAGAATATTATTTACTGGTAATCTTTGCTATATGTAAGTAATAGAATCAAAATTCATAATATCAACAATTAGGAGGTTAGTTACTGTAGCCACTGTCGAAACGAAATTGTGATATTCACAGAACACAAAAGTCATTGTCAAAAAGGCTGCAATTTGATTGGTTCATTCTTATTTCTTATTTTATTTCAGTCATCTGTATAAACACACGTTTTCTGTCCTTATTCTTAATTAGTTTCTTATTTTATTCTTATCTTATTTTATTTGCTGTTTATACTCTCCTATATTCTAATTTTATTTATTTATATACCTACTTACTAGGCGTTTCAAAATTTGGTAAAACTTTGGTCGCAATGAGCACCTTGCTAAAAATAGTTATTATACAAGGAAAAGAAGTATTAGATTTTAGCGAGAGCTAAAATCTTATATTTTTCCCGTGTATAATACACAATTTTTTTCTGACGGGAAAAAGGACGATTTAATATTGATAAAAAAACAATTTCAACACAAGAAAATTCGACTGTTGTACCGAATAGTTCAAGGAACATATCATTCATGCAATCAACATTTAATAATTGTACTTTTGATATAAAGGAAAAGTAACTTTTGTATAAGGAAATTTTTTATAAAAGTTAAATTTCTACCTTTACTTCTTTATATTTATATATATATATATATATATATATATATATATATTTCGGGAAAAAAGTAATTTCATAAAAAGATAAAAAGTGACATTATATATTACCTGTCATCAGAGATAAATGTCAAACTTTTTTGCCGTCACAGAAAGAAATGTTTGTGGAACCTCAGTATTTTGGTCTTCTTTACAAAAAAAAGTGAAACAACATTCAGCGGTCTCTTCTATTTTAGGAGATACAGGTCCATTTTGTAATAAAACTTCACAATAAGCCTCAAGCTAAAGCTCTAAAGGTGGATTCATGCACCTTCAATTATCAAGTAACAATGAACAAGGAGCGATTTACAATAATCAAGTAGAAAGTAATGAAAAAGAAGACATTCACGCACCTAAATTTAACAATGATCAAAGCTTGTGGAAGGGGATCAATTTTAACCTTACATAAACTTTTGAGTAGCATTTTTTATTCATTTTTATATACCCTAACTTCGTTTTGGAAAGTTGAAGATTGAAATTGATAATAAAAAATGAAATATTTGTTTTCATTAGAAACTCTTCTAGAATCGCGTCTACAGTTTCAATTTCAACTCGCTCTCATTTCACGAACAGAAAAACAATAAAAAAACAAATTATTTGAAGAAAAAATTGGTTACGATCATTAAATCCGTCATAACCTATGCACATTATAGACACATATCAGATCATCAAATGTGGTGTGCCTCAAGGTTCGATCCTTGGCCCTATCCTATTTCTGCTCAATATAAACGATTTAGCTCTTATAAATTTGAACGCTACAATCATAAGAATGGCTGCACTTTAGGATTTGGGCCCACGCCCCCCCGGGGGGGTTATACATGGTTGGAAAGCCCTTGAGGAGAGGAACACATTGGTGGGGGTCAGAGGGCGCGCAAACGCCTCCTTGAGAAATTATGAGCAAAAATCACTTATAGGGTTTTTCCATTGATTTCCAATAGGAAAAAGGGTTAAGTGAATACTGAACCTAACCTAACCTAACCTTACCTAACCTAACCTAACCTAATGTAAATGGCAAAAAATATTTTTTACATTTATTTACATATTTACATATATTTCGGTGTGAATTGTAATTTTATACATTTGATTATTTCTATGAATGGATCGTTATTTCGATTCTCTTTACGCTAGAGGAACTCGCACATATGCATCGCCAAGGCATCGTCTTGGTATCCAAAAAACGCTCACAGAGGCGAATACAATCCAATTGACTTTGATTCCCATTGAAAATCACTGGGAAAATCCTATAAGTGATTTTGCCCTCCTACGCTTGAAGGAGGGATTTGCGCGCCCCCTGACCCCCATAAATATGTTCCCCTACTCATAAGCTTTCCATCGATGTATAACCCCCCCGGGGGGGCGTGGGCTCAAATCCTAAAGTGGTGCCCATAAGAATTATCCAGATATTTATTTCAAATGATTTTAGACAATGAAGTATATTTGATTGATTGACATATTTTGCAATTAAAGTAAGAAAGTTGGCCAACTCTAACTTGTTTCTTCTTAGTTGATAATTTGGTTGCATGAATCATCTACAGTAATTTAGGCAGTTCAACTCATTGATAATTGTTACTTGCTACTTGTTAATTGTTCCTTGATAATTGAAGCTGCATGAATCCACCTTAAGTTGATCAAAGTGTGATTATTTCTGATCGTTCATGACACAGAGCTCAAAAATCTGGCTTCAGTATTGGTTGAATTTGGAACGTAATTTTTCAACCGATGCTCAGGCTAGAATTTTGTCTCACAGTTCAGAAAACTCCAAAAACGAAAGCGCTTCAGTAACTTTTTTGTACCCATTTCCAACACCAAACACACGTATAAACAACTATACACATGTATTGGGTTTCAGTTACTTGTATTTCATTTATGAATTGAGTAGGAAAATGTTTCATTTATTGGAGTCATAGATGCAGGAAAGTTGTTATTCATATACTTTTTCAGTTTATGTGCCAGTTATTGAAATCATTTCATATAATTTTTGGTGATTTTTTTTTATTTGGAGCAAAAACACTATTGCGTGATTTTTACCAAATTGTCACCAAATCACTACACGTGCTTCACTATATGATAGCTTCTTCAGGCTTGTTATGGTTCTACCCATATACTACCACTGAGGAAAGCAATTTTGAGTTAGTGTATGGGTTATCCCATAACACGCCTGAAAGAGCTTTTGTATGCCTAGTAAAACACCTGTACTTAGTGGTTTTGTGAACTGTCTAAATAAAATCACACATTGTTATTAAATTAAATGAAATGCTTATTATGGATTCATGAACGGAGGTCTTTACTTGAGCTCCACAGTAAAATTCATAACTATAATACTCTACTCCCAAATTTGAACAACTATCAAAAAGCTGATATTTAGTTGATTATTATGCACCTCGATTTTATAACCAGCTTCCCCTACGTTTCGCCAATCAATCAATTCAAAAATAATATCAAGAATATATCAATACAGGAAGATTTTATTCACTGGATGAATTTTTCAATGCATATCTGGGTCACTAGTCTTCAGCAGGTTGACTATTATCAAATTACTCACTAATATTATTAGATAAGTCTCCTATCAACATTTAGGTATTTTTTTATTTTGATATGTTATTTTAAATATGATATCGTGTGTCATTTTAACCTTAGTTTAATATCTAGAATTTACTTTACTTGATCTGTTTTAATTTATAACACAAAAATCATCCATCAGATGGCCTTGCGCCTTAGAGGTTTACACCATCTGCACCAGATTCAGACTCTTGTTTCATATACCTAGAACAGAACGTTTCAAATGTTTTGTGTTCGCAAGTCCAACCGAGTGTCTCTGATGATACCTATGGCGGGTCGAAACAGCTGCCTGGCATTGGATTTGTGAATGCAATCATTCCCAACTTGAAAATTCTGATTGTAAATACTAACCTGGAACTTATTTCTTTTTCAGAACTATTGAAAAAACTTCTGAAACGTATCAGCGACATGGATTACTCTGCACCCACATACAGCACACTCTTTCACAGTGTGGAGAAGCCAGGGAAGTGGGAACACATCAAAGACCTAGATTTCTTCTTCAGCAGGTCATATCAATACCACCGAGGGCATGGCTTTTTCTGTTTGTTCCTGAACAGAATATTGAACTTGTGCAGATTCATATTCATTGTCTGTCTCACTACTTACCTCATTTACGGTATCAACTATTCAGTTCTGTTCGATAATTACGATGACAGTTTGGCTGCTGTGCCAAATTCCATGATATTCCAGCTATCGAAACCGGATCAATCTGATATCAACTTGGCGGAAATTTTCCTTCCGTTGAATACCACCTTCGACAACTTCACTAGCTCAACATGGATGGTGCTGAAAGTGGCATCTGCTGTTTGTATATGCCTGTTTATAGGGATATGCTACCAGATGGCCTACTTCTGGGACATAAAACAATTCTTTAACGTCAGACTCGAAATAAGTGATTCAGCTCTAGGCAATTTAACTTGGAAAGAAACCATGAAAAGAATTATCGATGTGCAACCGGAAGAAAAGATGTGTGTGCAGAAGAAAGTGCTAACAGAGCTAGATTTTTCTTCGAGAATCCTGCGAAAACAAAACTATTTCATAGCTATGGTGAAACAAGGGTTACTGCCTCCAAGATTCAATATCCCTTTTCTCGGAGAAATCGTTTATTGGACAAGGGACCTTGAGTGGACCACACGGGTACTGCTTTTTTCGTGGTTTTTTTCTGCCTACAAGAGCGTTGGGGTGCTTAGAGAAGATTACAGGATACAAGGAGAAAGAAAACGAGTAGTGAGGCTTTTATGTTTAAAAATTATTGTGTTTCTTCTGTTAAGCCCACTTTTCGCATCCATAAGCATCGTTCTGATAATGTGGGAGGTTTTAAGGTATGCAGAGACTATCCAGAGGGAACCTGGTGAAATTGGTATTCGCAACTGGTCGAAGTATGCTAGGATATACTTGAGACATTATAACGAAATGGAAGAAGAGTTGAACGTACGACTTGCTAAAGCTCAGGGGCCAGCTGCCAAGTATTTATTGTCTCCCAACAGTACTCCCGTTATGACGGAAATAACAAAGTTCCTAGGGTTTTTGAGTCACTCGTTCTTGGTCGTAGTAGGGTTGCTGGTTCTGTACGACAAAGATGTTCTTAGAGTACAGTTTATAGTTGCGTTGTTCACCGTCCTGGTCTTTTTGGCAACGACGTGTCGAAAAGCTGTCCTTGGCGAGGTGGAAGCACTAGAGGATCCAAAGAAACTCCTGCAAGATGTCGTAGAGCACACTCACCATCAACCGTCGGTCTGGCTAAGAATCTCCGATAAAAAAGAAATGCAGCAGCTGTATCAGTTGAGAGTTGTGGGTGTTCTAGAGCGATTGCTGTCCCCTTTTATGACGATATGCTGGTTGGTTTTCCTTCTGTGCCATCCTAGTAGGTTGAGAGACATCGTAGATTTTATAGGCACCTTCACGGTTTCGATGGACGGGATGGGAGATGTCTGCAGCTTCACCATCATGGATTTTAAGAAACATGGTACTCCGAAACCTCGCAGACAAGCCACGTTCAATGATCGTGAAGAATGTGTGTATGAATTGACTGCGGAACAAGCCTCAAGACTGGATAGCTCATCAGATACGGAGCAAGCTGAGGAAATACCTAAGACTACAAGAGTGAGTAATATGCTGATACGTTCGAATGTATCAGAAAAAATTCCTTTATTACCAGTGAGGCATTGAAGCTACGAAAAAATCTAGCTCATCCAATTATCAAAAAAATTCTACACTATACAGGTGTGTTGTGGTGTAACTATACGATACTGGGCTTCTATATGAATACATATCTTAATTACTATCAACAAACTCATTATAGAAACTGCCTGGGTTTACCTATTAAACTGATCCTAATAAGTCATATATTTGGTCATAAGGAAACAGTTTAATGGAGAATTATTCTAATCGATTTGATCATTTTCATTCAAAGAACTACTTCTATGCTCCCTCATTATTTTGCTGTCATATCAATACCACCGAGGGCATGGCTTTTTCTGATTGTTCCTGAACAGAATTTTAAACTTGTGCAGGTTCATATTCATTGTCTGTCTCACTACTTACCTCGTTTACGGTATCAACTATTCAGTTCTGTTCGATAATTAAGATGACAGTTTGGCTGCTGTGCCAAATCCCATGATATTCCAGCTATCGAAACCGGAACAATCTGATATCAACTTGGCGGAAATTTTTCTTTCGTTGAATACCACCTTCGATAACTTCACTAGCTTAACATGGATCATGCTGAAAGTGGCATCTGCTATTTGTATATGCTTGTTCATAGGGATTCGCTACCAGATGGCCTATTTCTGGGACATAAAACAATTCTCAAACGTCAGGCTTGAAATATCGACGTGCAACCTGAAGAAAAGATGTGTGTGCAGAAGAAAGTTCTAACAGAGCTAGATTTGTTCCCTGATTCTGAGAAAACAAAACTATTTTATAGCTGTTGTGAAACAAGGGTTACTGCCTCCAAGATTCAATATCCCTTTTCCCGGGGAAATCGTTTATTGGACAAGGGATCTTGAGTACACCACACGGGTGCTACTTTTTTCGTGGTCTTTTTCTGCCTACAAGAGCGTTGGAGTGCTTATGGAAGATTACAGGAAACAAGCAGAAAGAAGACGAGTAGTGAGGCTGTTTGAAAATCATTTTATTTCTTATATTGAGCCCACTTCACGCATCGATAAGCGTCTTTCTGATAATGTGGGAGGTTCTTAGGTATGCAGAGACTATCCAGAGGGAACCTGGTGAAATTGGTATTTGAAACTGGCTAAAGCTGCCAAGTATCTATTGTCTCCCAACAGTACTCCCGTTATGACGGAAATAACAAAGTTGCTAGGGTTCTTGAGTCACTCGTTCTTGGTCGTAGTAGGGTTACTGGTTCTGTACGACAAAGATGTTCTTAGAGTACAGTTTATAGTTGCGTTGTTAACCGTCATTGTATTTTTGGCAACGACGTGTCGAAAAGCAGTTCTTGGCGAGGTGGAAGCACTAGAGGATCCAAAGAAAGAAATGCAGCAGCTGTATCAGTTGAGAGTTCTGGCTGTTCTAGATCGATTGCTGTCCCCTTTCATGACGATTTGCTGGCTGGTTTACCTTCTGGGCCATCCTAGTAAGTTGAGAGACATTGTGGATTTTATAAGCATCTTCACGGTTTCGATGGAGAGGATGTCTGCAGCTTCACCAGGGATTTTATGATACATGGTACTCCGAAACCTCAAAGACAAGCCACGTTCAATGATCGTGAAGAATGTGTGTACGAATTGACTGCAACAAGCCTCAAGACGGGATAGCTCATCAGATACGAAGCAAGCTGTGGAAATACCTAAGACTACAAGAGTGAGTAATATGCTGATACGTTCGAATGTCTCAGAAAAAATTCCCTTATTACCAGTGGGGCATTGAAGCTACGAAAATATCTTACTCATCGAATCATCAAAACTGATCCTAATTACTCAAATATTTGGTCATAAGGAAACAGGTTAATGGAGAATTATTGAAATTGATCCGATCATTTTCATTCAACGAATAACTGGTATGCTCCCTTATTCTTTTGCTGAAAGATCTTCCCGTTTGACTAATAATCCATTTCGGAGCAAGGACCACTTGTTAACTTGTATATACCTGATTTTTTCGACATTGAAGTTTCATCCTTATTGTTTTCATGTGGTTCTTACCCCCAAACTGTATATTGGTCAAACATAAAGATTTTTTACCAAAAGAATGAAGGAACATAGCAATAGTTCTTTGATGAAGACAAATTAAATTCTTGCAAACCATTTTCTGGCTGTAAGACATGAGTTCAATGTGACTATGCTGTATTGCATTTGGAGAAGAATGGTCTAAGACTAAACGGAATCCTAAGAACTCAATAGAGTCAAGAAGCTGGGGGACTTGATAGGTGACCGAATATATTTGAATAAATAATTCTCCATTAATTAATTGATTTTTCCCAGAAGATTGGTGATTAGTGATTTAGATATGTATTGAATTAGCCCAATATTGGATTATTATTGTACCACAACGCACCTGAAGAAGCCATTGTATAGTGAACCACGTGTAGCTGTTTTGTAAACTGTTTAGTGAAAATCACTAAATATTTTTGGCAACACATTTTTATAGCGCCCTTTATTCGTGAATCATAGGAATAAATAATATGAAAATTTAGGGAGGGGGTGTAAAAGGTGGAAAAAGGAGAAGAGAGGTGGATATCAACCTTGAAAAGTGACTTAATAAGTAGTGGTATAAATGAAGTTTAATAAGAATATAAGATGTGGTGTTGCTAAAGGAAATTGAAAGCAACTTTATTATAAATACAATTTTAGCAATCAGTTTTATATGCCAACAGGGAATCCTTGTGAATTATTTTCTGGTGTAAGTGAGGCAAATACATGAAAAATTTTTGACAACTTATTTGATGGCCATTTTGTGAGATAAACAAAATCACTTGTTGCTCTTATTTCACTTGCCTAAGGAATGTTGAACCCTTGTGAATGTGACTAACATATTCATGTGATAATGTTATGTTTGAAAAAACGTGATTTTTTTATAGGCTTGATTTGATACTCTTTTTCTTGGTGTTTCTCATAGAGATTTGTATATGTCTTACATCACTAGGTGTATCAGGCAATATGAATTTTGAAGAAATATTATCATATCAGGATCGAGAGATCCATTCTAATTGACTGTGTTGAATTATTGGTGATGAATTTGAGTCTTGATACAATTACCAAAAGGCAATATATTGAGTGAGAAATGAAACATAGTGACTAAATGACTTTTGAGTCCTACAACTTTTAGTTTACGACATTGAAAACTGTTGTCAACATAAAATTAGGAAATAATAAGACTGTAAATATATTATTCATTGGATAATTATAGCAAGAAAATTGAGTGAGGAAAACTAAAATTTGTGGTGGAGTGAGTGATATTCAATTTTGTTAAATGATATATGAATTACTCTTGCACATATTACCTTTTGATTAACATTCATTGATCTAATTGTTTTATTACTCCAACTGAAGCCATTGCACTGCATTCTTTAGTCGAATCAAAATACTTCGAAATGTATATACCATATTTTGATTCTTGTTTATAGGATGTTTTTTTCAATTAATATAAAGCATATCTTAAGGAAGGTAATCATAGGAATTGTCAGGTTAATCGTAGGATTAAGATATACGAACTGTAGTATTTTCCACTACAGTTCCTGAAATGACTGAATTTGTTACTGTCCTTATTGAATCAAAAAACTTTGGAATGTATGAATTATTTTTTGATTCGTAAGACTTTTTAGTTGAATGAATATAGAATTAAGTAAGATAAGGTATTACAGTGTGTTCGATTAGAATGTTGTAAGTTTTTGCAATAGTGATGTATTGTAGTCATTCTACAATTGACCAAATTACTGAAGGAGAATATAAGCAGGCGAATGAATGATCGTGAATATATTGTGAAGAGGGGTTTGTTAGCCTACCGTTACCATTGATAACATATATATAGAAGTGGCTAAGTGAGAAATAGCATGTTATACATAATTGTGTTTTTTGATATTATTCATCCACTTTTTTGTGTGATGAATTGAAATTTGAGTGTTCCATATTGGAACTTTTTCTCAGTTAACTTTTCAACTTTAACCGTTTTTGAGATATCCATATATCAACAAGATTTCACTTACAAAATGTAAAGATAAAACTCAGAGAGTTCACCTATTGCTCAACTTGTACTTTTAGGTGAAAGTAGTCAATACACAAACTACTGAGTTCCTAGTTTACATCAAATGATTACGCTTAAATATAAAGACTGTGTTTAGATTTTATATCGATATTTAACATTAAGCTAAGATTTACCTTTTGCAAATGAAAGTAATAACTCCTCAATTCAACTCGATCTTGTCTTGGACAATCAAATTATTTGAGACTTATATACTGTACGAATGACCTTAGTATTATGATAAAATGTATCTGTTGACTGATAATAATAATTTAATATTGTACTGCCTTCATGTGAAAATTAACAAAAAAATTATATAATGATTACGGGTGTCTTTAGTATTCAAGATAGATCTATGAGTAAAATTAGTGATATTTTTAATAAAAAATATAGTGAAATACATTTTTTTAGTCTGGTTTTATTTCGAAAAGGCGTCAGTTTTAATATGGTGAATATGCAGGTGACAAGACTTATTGAAATCATTGTGAATACAATATTTTCCACTATTATAACTCTACCACCATTATTAAGTTGAAACTGTGATACCAATCTCTCTCTGTAGAGAACATTTCATGTTCCCAAATAATATCAGAGTATGCCTTTATGAACATACATGAGATAGGAAAAAAAATATTGCCATGTTGGCCCTTGGAAAAGCTTTTGATGTGGAAAAAATACTGCAAATCTTTTCGTTTATGGGATATTCAAACGTACTATACTTATAGCAGAGGTTAGTCACACCATACTTATATGACCAAATGCAGTGTGTACAGATACTAGAACAAATGAAATGGAAAATATGAGCTGGGGCTTGCCACAGGGATGCATATTGGGACCATTTTTATACTCCGTTATGGCTTTGAATTCAAAAGTTGCTCAGTTAGAGGCATATTAGTACCTGTTAATTAACGGATGTCACTGCTCCAATTTATTATTACTCAGATAGTTATATATACAAATCATGAGTAGCTGACTTCAAAATATTTGAGACATAGATAGCACTAAAGATTTGTACATGATGAATAACAAAGTATTAAGTATAAGACTGCAATACATAAAGGACATATCCAATCATCGCATTCAAGAAGCTACGTTAGTATTTATTTTACTGTTTTAGAACAGTAAAGGCACAGAACACCCTATCTACACAGAAGCGCAACTTGAAGGCGGTCCCTTTGATCTTTTGGGGTCAATTTTTCGTAACCTTGATTTAGAGCTTGGCTTGTATAATGTCATTTCTTGGCGGTAAATTCAAACTGTCGGTTGATATACAGTTCAAGTGATACACCTTTGTAAACTTTCTAGACTGAGCATTTCTGCTTCTGAACTGAAATTGGGGCAGATTTAATTCCATTTGAAGATACGGCCCTAGAAAGGTCTTAATAATTCAGAACTTACATTTCCTATATAAAATTCGTCTAAATACTTTGTTGATCAGCAATCTACATTCCCTTATTCTCAACAAACATAAACGGAGAATTTGGATATTTACCAAAATAATTTCAGTGAATAGGCTTACTATTTTTTGCACCTTTAAAAGAAAGTAGATAGAAAAGTGGTGTAGGCAGCTATTTAATGTTCAAATAGTCAGGGCTATTCACTAAGTAAAGTGGTTATCGCAGTTGCTAACCGTCGTAGCAACTCTGATAATAACTTGCCATAATGACGGTGGTAAGCTGTTTTTTCTTAACAAGATATCTAAAGCAGTTGCCTGTGAACCACCACTCACAGCAACTGGTCATTTTAGTAGCAACTTAACTTGAAAATTGAATACCAATTTCGCGCTTAGCAACTGACCTTGAACATAACTACAATTTTTAGTAGCTATCCATAACAACTCTGCTTAGTGAATAGCCCTGAGTTTTAGAGTAATCAACTGAATTTTACAGGAACGAACGTTTGAAACTACTCTGATCATGCTTTCATCCGATATTAATAAAATTTATCAGTAGTAATAACCCAAGGACATTGATAATTGTTCGAAAATTTTATAACACCCTAACAACACAAATGTGAGGTTGACAATATACAAGCCAAGCTTTCGATTCGGTCGGAACGCTTCAGTTGCGCTTCTGTGTAGATAGGGTGTTCTTTGGTAAAGGTAAGTACAAAATGCTTCAAATATATAGATTCAGTATTTTCAAAATTTCTTATGAATATTATTCTTGAAATATCTCAAAAATAATTCCAAGGAGAATGTTGAATGTCCTATTTTTTTATAAATATAAAACTTCACTTTTCTCTAAACTGAAATCTTTTCTACAGGTAAGTTTACGCAAATCTCATTGTTTTTTCTGACAACAAAACATATGAGAAACATCCCACTTAGGAAAAAAAGGGGTTCTGAAAAAGTAATCGTAAATATACAGAATATATTCTTATACAGGTATCGCGGTTTCGTAAATGTCGTATTAGTGGAAATCTTTCAGGAAACTATTAACTTTTTCTATATGGATGCAATGAATATATTCAACTGTTGAATCCGAATCGAATGGAAAATTTTTATTGTGCACAAACGTTGGATAAGGGATTTAACCACCTATTTTAGGATGGGAAGTTACGCGCCTGTAAATCGATCTTCATCAAAGGAGCAGTTTATAGACTGATGCTACCCAAGACAAAAAATTCCCAAGGAAATGAGACTACCATTGACCAAAACGGTTGTTAGGCTGGATTCAGACAGATCCGAAATCCGATCGTCGTACGATCAGATTTCGGATCTGTCTGAATCCAGCCTTTTAGCTGTAATAGCTTTTTTTATGAGAAATAGATTTGTCTGCGTAAAAAAGATTTCAAGCGTTATTGCTACGCAATATAAACATGTCGATATATCCGTTTACTTGGGAATGGACAATGCACGACGAACATTCCTCTGATGGAAAAAAATAGGTGTAGATATATCTGTCAGTTTGATTGAAATATTGGAAGAAATCTAATGGAGCTTCAAAATACTGTTTACAATAGAAGTTTATGCAAGAAATTGAAGTTTGGTCATTGAAATAATCTTCATAATATGAATGATCTACGACAATGACAAAAAATTCAATTTCAATTAAAATCAAGCTACGGATGTCCTTAAGAAAAGTTATGACTAGGAAATGAAGTCACTAGTTTCATCTACTGGTGGTCACAAACAAGGCATACTTGAACCACAGCTCACTGGATATTGTACAACTGGCCCTACTCATTCTTTCAAATTTAGCCTCCCAAATCACAATTCACGTCGTTCAAATCTGTACTGCGAACTCGCCTTAATACAATTGAAATAAAATGTGACATGGAACAAAAATTCTGTTATATCTCTGTTTTTGTTTTCCTATTTCTGACAGTTCAAGATTTCTGTGTTTTCCAGCGATGGGTGACGAAAATTTGACAGATTTTTCCGTCATAAGTTATAAATAAATATATTGTTGATATTCAAAGAATAATTCATAAAAATGCGTATTTGAGTGATATTCAAGTGCAAGGTACGTTACTGCATGGCTCAACCAGGAATTATGCTGCAAAAATCCAATAATCGCTATTGCCTCGATTGACCCTTGTGTCAATGATTCAGGCAAGGTTATTAATTTTGGAGTCAAAGTTCTTCAAAATAACGCAATTTGCTTGGGCTGATCGTTCGAACTAGCTGTTTGCTATCAATTTTATATTGGGACTCGAATGTGAACTTTTGGTTGTGTTAAACCAGCGAAAAAGTCATGTGGTACAGAGTTTGTGATAAGACTGATAATGGCATCCTGTGTCTTTTGTATCGTCTGCATGTTTTTATTATTTTGAACATTTTATGTCCGCATGTGTAGCGTAGCGTTTCGTTGCCCGTTTGAAAATAGATCTACATTTGCAAAATTGTCAAAATGCAGTCTTGTGTCGGTGTTGATACTTCGAGTATGGGCTCGGTGTGGAAAAGACTTCAGCGGGTTAACAAGAAGGCTGCCAAGTTTCACTTCACTGTGTCCTATCATCAGCTATCTGTGGATTTCACTTCAAAATGGTAAGCATTTTTTTTTCATATTTCACTTGCCAAGCTCATTTCCAAGGCAAATACTAGCAGTACCTCTCGTCTCTTACCCCCACGAGCTATTCTTCTGTCTCAGTATAGACTCTTGGGCTACTCCGTGGCATAAGTATATGTAAATATTTAGAACTGTCATTGACATACACACTTTGTTTTCATTCAAAGTGTGACTACAGAAATATAATGCTATCAGGAGAAATTCTGTAGTCTAATAATATATTGTGAGACAATCTAAAACCTGAGTTAAGTCACAAAAATCATTACCTATGTTCTCTTCATTTTGAAAACCTTCAATTGTTGAGATGAATTCATGAAATATCTGGTTGGGTATGTTCTCGGGTATGTTTTTCTTAATCCATTGAGAAATGTTAAATGAATTATAATAAATTTAAGATTTTATGAGATTTTATTTCATGGAGAGGTTAATTATTTGTCATCTTAAATATTTCTGGAAATTCAGAAAATCTCGGGCATAAATATCAGTATAATCATACTGTAAACTGGATTTTTATCAATTGGTATATGAAATAGTGTCAACAAAATTTATTCCTCTAGAAACTTATCACCTTATCAGTGTACTCTTTGAGAAAATGTAAAGTGCCTTGCATTTTGCTCAAGCTATCAATAAACCAATTAATCTTAGATTTTTCACCATTTTGTTATATATATTTAATGTGATTGGGAAAGCCATATCAGTGCCTACTGCAGTGATTTCATAAATGATATTCATTTTTACTGTCAATGTCACTGTTTATCAGAATTTAAGAAATCCTAATTTATGTCTTATATCTCTAACATAATGATTTAGTATCGAGTTTAGGGTTTAGCACTTAATCTTAAATTGTTTTTTCAATTCATCTGGTTTTTCACAAAATGTCCAATTCTCCTTTAATAGTCAGATATTAGTAATTTAAAGTTTTTTTTGTAAAATGACAATAATTGATAGGTTCAAAGAATTTTTTGTTGTCAGGCTGATCCTTTCTGATTTTCAATGATGATAATGAAAACATAACTTGAAGTGAGTCGAAAACTATGAGTCTAGTCTTTTAGAAATGGTGGGTATATTGATTGTATTCTCTATGCCTTTTAAAATCGCTAAATTTGACTTAATTATATTATATTTTCTGTCAGTTGCCATATGCTTTTATTGTATTGATAGCAGGCAATCCCCGTTTGAGCAAGAATTCAAGTCATCTGCAGAACAAACGTCAATATACCTAGCTAGAGGATCATACTAACAACAGATCAAATCAACCAAAAGCAATACTAAACTGTTAACATCACATAACCAAAGCATTTGGTTCATAAAAACCGACCCTGTCGAATTTGGAATAAGTGGCATATAACTTCATTTATTTAGGAAAAAAAATCCTTTCCAGAGTATATACCTAGGATTACAAATATGATTACATATCAGTAGTAGAATACAAGAGATATAAAAATACAAATTCCTGCATACGAAGGTACCTAATTAAAACAACGAATGGTCATGTTGTTAGAGGTGAAGGGCCTACTTCTTGTGCTTCCCCTGTATAGAAATTTCATCGGTAACCTCAAAAGCTGGTTTGTTTCAGTAGACACTAGGAATAATAATGATGAATTTCTTCAACTGTGAATGAAGCACTTGTCAGCTCATTATTTATTCAGGATGTGGACAGATGATAAAACATGTACAGGAAATAGGAAATCAGAAGAGATGCATGGGGGATTTCCAAATATTTCAAATGGCATTGACTTCAGTGAAACAATATACTTCCTTATTGTGGCCTAGTTGACTAGAAAAAATAATTTCACATTCGGTTAAATTAAATTTTGTCTACATAAGGAGTATATCAGTTTCCTCTGGTTCCTTATAGGAATCAGTAGCTTTGTAAGAGAAAATATGCAAAGGATATCTGTTATTACCCTTATAAGAACTGTTTCACTTTTTTAAAATGAGCCATTCTGAAGCTCTTCCACAAGGTTCTATTTTGGGGCCTTTACTATGCATCAATAAACTATATACCTAGGTATATTGGATATTACCATTGTTTATAGATAGCGTTTTTGTTTTGTCATCTACAGTATAATGTCAATATTTCTGTTTGATTGTCAATGCACAACAAATTTTTCTAATCTGAAGGGAAAGATAGGTGCAGAGTTCTATCTGTCAGTTCCACTGAAATATTGAAAGAAAGATAATGAAGCTCCAAAATAGAGCTGACAATAGAGGTTCATGAAGGAAATGAATGTTTAGGCATTAAAATCATACTCAAAGCGGAAGATCTACGACATTCACAAAAAAATCCACTGTTGTTTCTGAGTTGATTGCCATCTTTTAGTATTATGTATGATCAAGAAAATGTATGATTCAGGTTACGACATCCGTAAGAAAAACGAAAGAAAAGACATGACTTGGAAAGGAAATTACTAGTGATATCTACCCGTAGTATCCATCCCTCCAAATGGTATTTCCAGAAATTGTTCTCATTTCATCTAATGAAAAATGACTTTCTTTGTATTGAAGAATTATACCTATGAAGTCTTTTGAAAGCTATCAATAAAAGCTTATAGTAAAGCAACATGGGTTCCTCTCTTTAATGGCTTCGTTAGCCAAGTGAGAATGTAATGAATTAGACCAAGATGCTATCAGAATTTACTCACATAAAGAATAAAAAAATGGTCCAACGATATAATCATCATTGATCCCACTCATATTCATAGTTTTCAAACTTTTCTCCTGGAAATGTTGTATAAGGAAGCAGCATATCTAGCTGTCTAGGCAAATTATTGAATACAATCAGACCAGAACATTACCAAAAGTCACCACCTATATGCTCTCTGTTCATATAAAAATTTCCCATTCTATTTCTAGTGGAGTGTGTATGACTACTACTTGTGTAGGTTAACTAGTCACTCAGATAATTCGGCAATATATTGTGTTTAATTTCAAATATAAATATTAGCATAATTATTCAGTGTTATCCTTTGTTCAGCAGACAAAAGACAGTGTTTCCAACATTTGACAGATGTGTGTTTTTTACAACTTAGTATCGCTCCTCATGGATCTGTTTTGTTGCAGTCTGTTCATAAAAACAAGACTTGAGTCCTTGTATATACACTCATCAAAAAAGTCTAGAGAACAACAATTAGAATTCATGTAACTCTCCACGAACACCCTGGTTATATCTGAAAATTTGTACAGATATTCTTTACAACCAATATTTCAATATACGGTAGTTGCTGTTCCCCGAGGTATTCCCTAAAAAAAATGCGACAAAAACCAAAAAACAAAAAAGTATAGTGTCGATGGGGTGCCAAATAAAATGTATAGCTTGTCCTTTTCATCTTGGCAGGGAAATGGTGACGTATTGCGCAGTGCAGGATGAGCAGCCATTTGAAATCTACTGTCAGTTTAGTGCGCAATAGGATGTAGAACCAGTAACCGTGCCAAGTTGCATTGGAAAAGCTGTACATTCTTGAATTTGGCCGCACAAGAACCACAGAGCACGTTCAGGACCGTTTTCTGCAGTTGCAGGCTAGCTGTTTCATAGACTTTTTTGATGTGTGCATATATTTCATTTTACTCTATATTTTACTTTGCTCCAATGTGAGTAAAGTGAAACTAGGTAATTTAGGTTGATGAATAAACCCATTTTCAATTGAGCACTTGGTAAATTTCATTGTCTCTTATCTTTCAGTTAGATATCTAAGTAAAGTTGGCGACATAAATACTTTTTTAAATCTGGAAAACTACCCGTTTCATAATTCAATACTGAGTATTTCCAGAGATAAAATCAATTTCTTCCTTTCTATAGTTGAAACACCAATTTAGCAAAATATTATTCATGATTAAATATACACAATTCCTTGACTTTAACAAATTATGGTAAAGGTCTAGTAAAAATACAAAAAACTCCATCATAAAGAGGTTTGTATCAACGACATCTACACAATTGTTCATCATGACTTTTTTCTAATACAAATTTTCTCCAAGGGAACCTCACAAACTCCTGTTGGTGTGGTCGAGACGGTCGAGAAGAGTTACCTCAGTGCCAATGACTTGGGAGCGGACCCTACAAAATCCGTACAAAGGACTGGTTGTGTGGCCTGTTCCGGAAAATCACCAGGTTGCAGTTACCCTCTTCAAAGATCCTAGGACAAAGGAACTCGAGGATAAAGATTGGTCGTTCATAATTGAGGATGTGAGTATGTCAGTTGCGAACAGATATGATTTGATGTATTTTATGAAGTTTAGGCCAATGTTTCACTGTTTTTGTTGTTAGAGATATTGAATTATGATTTGTAAGTAGCATAAAGATCATTGACTCTACATCATTAGGAGAAGAAAATTCTCTGAAACTACTAGAAATGAGTTTTCTTTCCAATTGAGCTCACAAATCTGATAGTTACTTGAAAAAGTGTTGAGTGTTATTCATTTTTAGTAGTATCATTCAATAAACGATGGTATTGGAACGTTTGGTGTAAAAGTTGAAACTTTGGCTAGAGATCAATTACCCTAACACCAAACTGATATTTTTGCACTCAACGCTCGTTCTCTAACAAGGTTGGCATCTTCAGGAGGATATAATTGATACTAATCTAAAGACTAGGGTTATCTGTTTATATACCCAGAGTTTTTTGGTCCGATATGGACTTTGTTACTGCTAATTAATTTCTCGATAATAAACTTGTGCAGCCACAAATGTATTTGTTGTTGCAACCTTGACAAGTGATTTCGCAAATTGTCGACTTTTCTATGTTCTCTAATTTATGTTTTGGGTTACCAAGAAGCTGTTGTAATTTATAAGAAGTTTTATATACAACTTTCATATTTGATTTTTCAAATATCTGTCGAAGTCCTCTAAGTGTATTGAGGTTCATATGGGATTGCTATAAACTTTTTATTACTCTCATCTTTTTGAAAAGTCGAAGATTCACGAAGTGTTTCCCTGAATTTACATTTTATAATTATCTCATCAACACTCTCTGGGTTGAAACCGTTCACTTCAGCTACTAGTCTATTTTCTTCTCCTGAAGATTATCAGTTTGGTATTAGGGTAATTGATTTCTGAACAAAGTTTCAGTATCATTCAAGTTACAAATAATGTAGTATCAACTGAAGTTTTCATTACTATCGTTCTTAATAATGAGAGGGTGAGACAAGGTGGACTAGAATCAATTATATTTCAGTATTGCTGGTCAATTCATTTTTGTACTATTTATATTACTGGAAAGCTTCTGTCGTTTGAAGTCATTTATTCTACAGTTGACGTTGTTCTCACAACTTATATTCCACGTTTCATAACTATACCAACAGTATACTAACATTTCTTTTGGGAGCAAAATTAGCCAAGACTTGCCATATTTTTATATTTACCAATTTCTTGAGTAATTTATGATGCGCAGGAAAACATTCTTCGATTCAAACTGTTTGTGTGAATAATTCTCAGATGTTTGGAATATTATACAGATATTTCTGTTTGAAAAACCTTGAGATTGATCTGAAGAGGAATGGTTAATATAATTTCGAAGGTGTCTAAAATAAATTAATATAGCTGCTCGACTGTAATAATCTATTTCTGACATAATTCGAACATTCACGACAGTAGGTGATTAGTGAATTTAATGTTATTGTACCCTGATGATAATTCATCATTAGCACTATTTTCAGTAATTATCTGCTGCCCGGTCATGCTTTGATGGTAATCAAATGCAATTTGTTCTTCCTGCTTGTTACATTAGCCAAAAAAAATTGTTTAATTGAAAGTTGTGCCAACTATGACCAGTAGTTTGTTCTATTTGAAGGTTACAACTTTGGATATTTTCAGAGAATATTGTTCTTTCTAACTCGTCCATTAATGTAGGGTACCATTTTATGATATTGCTGACTCTACAACTTATCGCCATATTTCTTTGAAGGTTCCCACAACGGGAAAGAGACGACAACTTGCCATCGCTCATGTCAATATGAGAAAATATGCCAGCATTGAATCAACTCATACAGAACTACAAATAAATTTCAAGCCGATAACTAAGAAAATTACCAACGCGAAACTGGATTGTACATTGTCATGTGTACTGCTTAAAGAAGGAAATGCTACGTAAGTATTTTTATGTGGTGTATCTTGTGAGAAAGTATTCGAGTTTTTGTTTTAATAATAATATTAATATAATTTATTTCTACAAACAAATCTTAATTTTTGACAGTAATTGATGTATACAATTTGTTTCATGTGAAGTAGAAATAATATATTAAGACACCATAATATAAAATGGTAAAAGTTCAAGATATAAAAATTATTTTAGAGATCAATATCTGATTGATGTTTACTGTGTTTGTTTTCTCAACACTGTTTTGTTGTTAACCATGCTGTGAAAGTGTTAATGGGAGTACATCTCAAACTATAAATGTAAATTTCCCAAACAGGTTCATCCCCAATAGCCTTGTTATTTTCATTTTTCAGATACCTTGGTATTATGTAATAAAATGAATGAATAAATCATTATTAATTCCTTTGATCGTAAAAATGATATAAAATATTTCAAAAATATCTAAAACACATCAAAACAGAAAATGAAGGACACAAATACTCCTTAAATCATATATGGAACATATACCCCTTATAAAATATTTTAGTATACATCTATAGTTCAAGATTTAAGTATTCTTCCACGGAGTAGAATGCCTTTTCCAAGAGTAGCTGTTTACATAATTTTTGAATGTTTTTAATAATGCTGATTTTCTTATATTGGTTGGTCATTTGTTGAACAATTTGATTCCCATATACTTTGGATTCATTTCATTTTTTGATAATCTATGTGCTGGTATTTCCAATGTCGCTGAATTTCTAGTATTATAATTATTCAGACTTTTAAATGTTGTGATTGCTTTTACATACATTAGGACTTGAATACGTAGTTGAATTTTAAACAATATAAAAGTTATGCAAAATAATTTAAATAATTTTTCCTGTACCTGATTACATTAAAAAAACATAATTTTCTGTAATTCATGGGTGACACTAAAAATATACTCGTTTGACTTATGTGGGGGGCGTTTCATAACAGTGGAAGCAGGAGAGGAACAATAGTAAATACCTGTTATCTCCTGTAGATACAAGACCTGTACTTTAATGAAAAAAAAATTTGGAATGTTTGGAGGTGGATATGTTACAGAATCCATTTATGGGGTTTTCTCTCCTATGAATATAAAGAAAGTTTGAAATTTTATCATCCTACATATTGAAATTGGTATATTTGCCCTGCAATAAGTATTATAAAAAAGCAGAATAGGATTATTTTGTTAGTTACGTATCATATTTTTCATTATGAGAGATTTAATTTAAGAATATATAAAAAACACATGAAATCAAAACCTAAAAAAAAAAAAGAAAAAGATGAAAAAAATGAAAACATTGCAAAACAAAGTAGTCAGAGTTTTATTTGGTTTCGATAAGGGAACAAATACGGATTTGATTTACAGAACCACGGGGATTTTACCACTAGAAAAAATTTTACAAATTGAACAGTGCAAATACTCATATAAGGTCATGAGGAACCAACAAAAATGTAACACATCCATAAATCTAATAAGCGAAATTCATGACCACAATACCAGAGCAAAAAACCAAATTTATTTATCACGAGTAAAAACTAATGTGGCTCTGAATGACCCACTTTCACAATGCTTCCAAACGTACAATGCCTTACCAAATTATATTAAAATCAAAGACAGCTATGCAACATTCAAAAAAGAACTGATCACGTATATAAGCACTCATAATATGTAATTGTTTAAGACACATGTGTATTGTATTCATTTCTGGATATTTATAATTATATTGTTGTACCTATTGTTATCTATTGTTAAATTTAATATTGATATACTTACTACCTGTTATTAATTTTTATGTTACAAACTCTGTTATGTTCCTCCACCAGCACTATTGCTGATTTGGAATAATACTTTCTGTTGTGATTATTGTGATAGATTCTTTGGTGTATGAATAAAGTATTTTTTGGAATTTCCAGAGGAGAGACAACAGGAGAAATGTTTTTAATATTGTTTGTCTGTTTTTCTTTATGAAAGAGACCCCTCTTGTCCAGTTCAGAATACTTTTGTATCAAGTTGTTATTTTGATAGGTAATGTGCATTGTCAAAAGTAGTGTCCATTTAATCTACTTCTATGCAGCTGTTTTGCTTCACCACGAAAATAGTATTTTCAGTGTTGCACACACACTGTTTTGGTCATGTCTAACATATTCCAATTGCTTTTTTCTTATGATTTTCACCTAAATACCTACCATCTATTCAAGTCATTTCAAAAAAAGCGTTCATAATTACCTAGAGTTATGTTAGATTGTTTCGCATTAGAATTGAAATAATGAAAATCTACTTGTTTCAAGTAGTTAGCAGAGTTCTCATCGAATTGTCTTCTTTAGGGATGAGGACATGCAGTCCATGGCCTCTCTGATGTCTGTAAATAATAATAGTGACGATATCGCTGCACTAGAAGACGTAGAAGATGACGATTGTTCGTTGAGCGATACAGCCATGAAAAATAGCATACACGAAGTCACCCAGCATCTTCAACTCATGACGAATAGCCTGTCGGGTTCGGATTTTGCTAGCACTCCAATTAGTGGTAAGAAGTCGTTACTTTTGAAAAAAATATCTGGTTCGGATTGTCAGAGCGTACATCTGGGATTATTAACTTTCATTCTCAGAATAAAAGCATACAAATATACCCTCTACAAAAGAAGTTCCAACAAAAAATTAGCAAACAATCTCTGTTGTTTTGTCTGATTCCAGGTACATTTGAAAAAAAATCAGTCGTACACTGAATTACATTGGTCAAGGGGGAGATTTTTTTGATACGATTTTTAACGCTGATGACAAATGAGGTGTCATTTGAAAGATAGTGAAATGCCCGCCCTTTTGAAAAAGGTATTACTCGACCCCTTGTTCCATCTGAAACAGTAAGGGTTGGTCCCACCCTTCCTAGAGGGTTCAAGTTGTATGTAGTGTTAAAAATCGTTTCAAAAAACTTCTCCCTTGACCAACGTATTAACGTGTACGACTGATTTTTTTTAATGAACGCGGAATCAGATATTTTGTCGTTTTGAATGGAGACTCCTGTATAATTGATATTTTATTGATTCACTTACAAAGTTGAAGGTTCGTTTTCAATCATTTGTCGGAATATACACTCTTTCCATTGTTAATTGGAGATCTTGGAGATGAAATCGTAACTGATTTATCAATAGTCGGACCGAATTGTGAGAGAAGTATATTTAAATACCAGTTACTCAAACTCAGAGCTTAGTTGAAACTTTTCCTAGAGATCAATTACCCTAACACCTAACTGATATTTTTGCACTCGACGCGCGTTTCGCTAACAAGGTTAGCATCTTCAGGAGAAGAAAATTGATACTAAGTCTAGAGCTGTGGTTAGTTATTTATATACCTAAAGTTTTCCGGTCCGATATGGACTTCGTTTGTTACTGTTAATTATTCTAATTAATTTCTCGGTAATGAACTGACTACCTGCAAGTTCCGTCATCTGTTAGTATTGATTTCTGATTACTTCCTCAACAATAAATTGAAGAGCGGGCTAAATGGGATAGGTCCCTTGTCACCATTCATGCTGTTTTTACATTTTGCTATTTCTAGACTCTCGCATGCATCGAGAAGTCTTGTGTCATGCACATGCTTGATCAGTTTCAGATTGCTTTCACCAATTTTGTGATCATTGTGTAGAGCCTGTTGGGCGACACAGGATTTTTCTACCCTTCCGTATTTTATATGTGCAAAATGCTCTTTGAAACGGGTTTTAATAGCTCGTCGGCTCTGGCCGATGTACTTGTTGTTGCAATCTTGACAACTGATCTCGTAAATTCCCGACTTCTCTGAGTTTTCTAGTTTATCTTTTGGGTTACCAAGAAGCTGCTGTAATTTGTAAGAGGTTTTATATGCAACTTTCATATTTACTTTGTCAAATATCTGTTGGAGTCCTCTAGTGTATTGAGGTTCATATGGGATTACTATAAACTTTTCATTTATCTCATCTTTTTTAAAAGTCGAAGATTTACGAAGTGTTTCCCTAAAATTACATTTTCTAATCATCTTATCAACTATCTCTGGGTTAAAACCGTTCACTTCAGCTACGTGCCTAAGTACGACAATGAAAGGAGAGTGATTAGGCACGTAGCTGAAGTGAACGGTTTTAACCCAGAGATAGTTGATAAGATTTCAAAGAGCATTTTGCACATATAAAATACGGAAGGGTAGAAAAATCCAGTGTCGCCCAACACGCTCTACACAATGATCACAAAATTGGTGAAAGCAATCTGAAACTGATCAAGCATGTGCATGACACAAGACTTCTCGATGCATGCGAGAGTCTAGAAATAGCAAAATGTAAAAACAGCATGAATGGTGACAAGGGACCTATCCCATTTAGCCCGCTCTTCAATTTATTGTTGAGGAAGTAATCAGAAATCAATACTAACAGATGACGTAACTTGCAGGTAGTCAGTTCATTGCCGAGAAATTAATTAGTAGTAACAAACGAAGTCCATATCGGACCGGAAAACTTTAGGTATATAAATAACTAACCACAGCTCTAGACTTAGTATCAATTTTCTTCTCCTGAAGATGCTAACCTTGTTAGCGAAACGCGCGTCGAGTGCAAAAATATCAGTTTGGTGTTAGGGTAATTGATCTCTAGGAAAAGTTTCAACTTTTACACCAAAGGTTCCAAAACTCATCGTTTATTCAGAGCTTAGTGTTGAAGTTCATATCCTGGTCTAGCCGTAAGGGGTAGATTAGCTGAATTGCTGTATTGATGTAGATATTATTAAAGTTCTTGGTAAAGACTCCAACATGAGAGTCAAAACGTCGAACATTTCAACAACTCGCACACGGAATAATACCCGAAAGGACTATATGCAATATTCCAGCATCCGTGAAAACATTCTTCTTTAGAGTTTTCATACGTCTAAAACATGCTGTAAGGATCATTGCGAAACTAGCTATTGGGATTCTTGTAAAGGCTCTTTTAAAAGACTTAACATGTCAGCACTCACTGCAACATATTTATTGGAAGCTTGCACTTTTGTTTATAACAATTTAATGATATAAAGGGGAAATTGTGCGTCACATATATATTATACCAGATTGAGTGACCATTTACTACATGCTGTCCATTGCACTGCCTTATAAGAAAAATTTTGAATACATACGATGCAAGTGTTTCAATCACCTTCCTGACTCAATAAAAAAATTGCCAAATCTTCACATGTTCAAGATTAAAGAAAGGAAATTATTAATTGCGAAGTGCTGCTACACTTTAGAGGAGTTCTTCAATAATATTTGTGAATGTTCCTGTCTGTTTGAACCTTCTTGATTTGTGTTTCATATTGATTTCAACTGAATGTATGCGCTGACATTGTATTTTACTGGGACGTATCTACCAGTTATTATATTTGTACAATTTGTCCTTATGTAATCTAATCGGAAAATCAAGATATATTATTATTATTATAATCTAGTCAATAGTATTTCTTTGCAGTGGCAAGTATCCTCTCGGATGACAAAACGCCAACAGCCGAAATGTTTTCCCCTACAAAAGAAACCACGAAACCGGTGAAGCCTTTATCTGTGCCCCCGCCCAAAGAAAGCGACTTTGTGTCCGAAGACAATGACATTTACTCAGAAAAGTGTTCCGAAGCTTTGGACAACTTGGACGCTTCCCTTACCGAAGAAGGAGACGGCGACTTTAACAAAGTGCTGCCTATCAGCTTCTCGAGGAAAGAAAAATCTGATACCGATTCGAAGAATAACGTCAATTTGAAATTGGAAAGTTTGGAGCAGAAAGAGCGTATCGAGTTGCCCAATCCGCAACAAGAACTTTCGACACCAGGTAAAAAATTTAAATATTTTTTGAACGTCATTATTTTGTGGTGGATCGATATTTGTTCAGTAGTTTTCTGGGTTTGTAACCTACTGCAATCTGAAAAAATAAGAATTAATAATGGAATCTATACTCTGGTAGGTGGGTAGATTTTTAATCTACCCCGAAAAGTTGCTGCGTCTATTGAAAAACAGTTCTTTCTGGATAGAACAAGTCCAATTAGTCAGCAATTTATCGTGGAGACATTTAGAAGGTAATGTGCACTGATAACTGTCATGACCAGCAATTTTAATAAAAGTTACAAAAAGAAAACATGAATGTTTCGATAAGGTAAGTCTTTCAGTGTCATAGACTTGAATGCTTCAAGGTGCCAGCTACGCTGATGTATTCATTAATATCATAAAAACAATACTGCAGTAGAAACTTTTTTATCACAGTTCTGAAACATTGGAAACTCAAAACTCTCACGGATCTGTGCAGAACATTGTATAGATTCAGATTGAGGGAATTTTTGCAACATACTGCCAATTTATGTCCTGGAGTACTCAAAAGGTCAGCTGATCTGGTATTAAAACGTGTATTTCGCAATTTTTTATGAAATTACTCGAATTTTTATGTATTTCAAGTAAAACCGTGTATATGTACAAAGTGGGTAATGACATAATAGCAAGCTGAATAAAATGCTGTCGACAAGGGTCTCTATATCCCAAATTTGCCATAATATGAATGGCTTTTTTCTGACACCTAAATGCCGCTATTGCATTAGATGAGTTTCCCCACAGTAAAATGCCGTAGGAGGTGACAGAGTGAAACAAAGAGAAATGACATATTTTCATAGCATTAATATTTATAACAAGTTTCAGTCTCCTTAATATGAAAAGAATGCTCGATAGTTTTTTGACTACATGATCTACATGACTGGACCAGCTCAATCTATCGTCAATGAAGATACCCAAAAATGATACGTTCTTTCCTTCCTGTAAGGTTTTATTTGAAGAAAAAATTAGGTTTTGAGTTTTTTATTTCGTTTAATTTAAGACAATTAAGCGTAAACCAAGCCTTGGCTGAGTTTTTCCTATCACAAGCATTTTCAATGGGTTGGCTGTATGAATTATCAGAATTAACAGAAGATCCTCTAACAAGACCAACAACAATTTCAACAACATAGGTGAAGTCCCGAATAGTAATCATGAATCCAATCATGACTACAGTCATCAACATGATCAACAGAGACAAAAGAACACTTTAAGAATGTATTTCCAAAATGTCAGAAGTCTAACTGGTAAGCTAGAAGAAATATCAACAATAATGACTGATCACAATTTAGACATTGTATGTCTCTGTGAGCACTGGCTCCAGGAGACAGTCATAGATGAAGTGCGCATTCTGAACTATAAAGTGGCAAACTTTTATTGCCGAAGTGAGCATGATCATGGCGGAGTGATGATATATGCGAAACAGTCACTTCAAGTCAAGAAACTTCAACAAATAGATGAGCTGTCTCAAGAACTTCATTGCGAGGTGTGTTCCATTTTGATAAAAAATACCGATTTTGTTATTGTATGTATCTACCGCTCACCTACAGGTGATTTTAATTTATTTTTAGATGTTCTTAATGATATACTTTTAACTTTAACTAATATGAAAAAAAGATTCTGTATATATGGTGATTTTAACATCAATATTTTAAATGAATCCAGTCAAACTAGAGACCTAACTAACCTTATAACTTCATTTAATTGTAACTTTCTTATTGAACAACCAACTAGGGTGACTAAACGAACTCAAACCTGTCTTGACAATTGCATAACAAATGCAGAATCTGATTGCAGACCCAGTGTTTTTGATTTCTTTCTATCAGACCATGTAGGTATTCTGAATGACTGTGACATGCCTAATGTTACTATCTTAAACAATAAAACAGAGGTTATTAAATTCAGACCAATGCCCCAGGAAGCAATACAGAACTGTATATATGACATGCAAAGTAGGGAATGGGACTCACTACTTAGTAAGTTTAGGAGTGTTAAAGAGAGCTGTAATTACTTTTTGAATTGTTTTTTGTCACTGATAGATGTTTATTTCCCAAATAAAACAAAAACTGTCCATACAGGTAATAAAAGGAAAAAATGGTACACTAATGAATTGAAACTAATTCGAGAAAACATTAGATTTCTCGTGAACTTAGCAAATCAATATAACTATTTAAATCTAGGGGATGATATACGTGCAGCCAGAAGGTTGTATAACCAAAAAATGTTTTTAGCAAAGAGAGAGCATGTCCAGAGAAGTGTTATGTCAGCAGAAAATAAACCTAAGAAAATCTGGAATCTTATAAATGATTCTAGAATTAAGAGTAGAGTAGTACCTTGCTTTTCACCAACACAATTTAATACTTACTTCTTGGATGCTCCTCGGGAGATGTCCAGCTCTCTTCAGGGTAATGCAAAGGATCCCGTAAAGTACCTATCTCAACATATTAATTGTACCAAAACTATTTACCTGGCACCGTTTACTGAGTGTGAGGTTATTACATTGATATCTAGTTTATCTAATAGCACAGCTAGAGATGTCTTTGGCATAAGTAATAGAATGCTTAAAACTTTAAAGAATGGTGTGGCCACTCCGATGACATTTCTAATAAATCAATGTTTTACTCAGGGTGTTTTCCCCGATAGTGAGGTTAGACCTGAAATAACATAACATGAATAATTGTAATTCATGTAAAAATACGATTCCTGAAGCATCTAAAGCAGTGTGTTGCGATAGTTGCCATATCGTTATGCACCCGCTAGAAGCCTGCACTGGTTTGAATGCATCAGAACTCAGAGCTGTTGTCATTCAAAAACGTACTATGTTGTATTTCTGTAAAACATGTAGGGAGGCTTTCAAAAATGTACCAGCCCTGTTGCACCAAATTGGAGAGTTGAAGAATGAGTTAGAACTTTTAAAAAAGGAGCTTGAAACTGTAAAAAATAAGAAATGCAACCATGGTGGTTCTGACATCAACACAGATGAAATTGTCAATGAAATACAGGAACGGGCAAACAGATCTAGGAACTTCATAATTTATAATGTGAAAGAATCAGGTAGTGATGTCTTATCGGAGAGGATAGAAGATGATAAGAAAGTGGTGCAGGAGGTCTTTGAAACACTGAATATCAGTTCGAGTAGTGGTGATAGGAGCAAAGTTGAAAAGGTTCTTCGTTTAGGCAGAAAGTCAGTTGGCTCTTGTAGACCAATAAAAGTCATCTGTGCTGATCCGTCATGGGTTAAGGAAGTTTTAAAGGGGAAGAAAAAGTTAGTGCAATCTGATTATAAGATTAACTCTGATCAGACTAGAATACAGAGGGAGCAATATAAGAAAGCATTAGCTGAACTACAGTTGAAGAATGAGGGGAATGATAAGAGTTTTGTAATTAGGTATATCAATGGGTCTCCTAAGGTCATAAAAAATGACCGACAGGCAGTGAGAAAAAACTAGATAATACCCCACTACTAATGTATTACCAGAATGCTAGTGGTATGCGAACCAAAATCTCTGACTTTGGTTTAGCAGTAAATTCTTCTAACTATGACATTGTTATTATCGCAGAAAGCTGGTTGTATGATGATATCTATTCGGAAGAACTAAGTTGCAGTAATTACAACATATTCAGAGCTGACCGGAATGCACAAATTACAGGGAAGAATAGAGGGGGTGGTGTGTTGGTCATGGTGAAAAATCATATACAGGCTTCGACTATTAAAAAATCTGAGACTACATTTGAGCAATTATTTGTATTATGTAAATGTTTGGGTGTTGAATTTATTGTGGGGGGTATTTATATACCGCCTAGGTCGTCTGAAGATCTGTACCGGGACCACTGCCTGACAGTTGAACAGATATGTGCTGAGTATCCTAATGTTAAGCTATACATAGTAGGAGACTTTAATTTACCTGAGGCGCAGTGGTCGAATGCTGATAATGGAGTAAGTGTGAGATGTCCTGCCAATTCATCTGCACTAGAACTGGCACAAATGTATGGATTCTATAATATGTACCAGATGGTAGATGTTCCGAACAGCCGAAACATATTTTTGGATTTACTGTTTACCAATGACTGCTTCACTGAATGTATTAAATCTCTGGACCCTATTTTTAGCGACACTATTAATCATACTTCATACACTTTTAGCTTTAAGTTAAGGAATGCTAGATTAGATCCACTTAGGGTAGAAGATTTTTACTTTGATTTTAGAAATGGTAACTATCAGGGTCTAAATGATTATTTATTCTCAATAGATTGGTGTCACATTCTCAATAATAGGGATATAAATGTTATGGTATCGGAATTTTACAAGGTTCTAAACTATGGTATTCAGTTGTTTGTTCCGCAGAAAAAATTTAGAACATCCAATTTTCCTTCTTACTTTTCTGCAGAATTAAGAAAGTTGATTTCTCTTAAAAAAAACATTCACAAAAAGTATCAAAGGTCTAAGAATGCTACGGATTATTTAGAGTTTAGTAAGGTTAGAGCAAAATGTAAAAAATTATCGAAAGAGTGTTATAAGAATTATTTAAACACTTTAAATAGTGATCTGATTATGAACCCAAGAAATTTTTGGAAATTTGTAAATAAAAAAAGAAGTTCTAATGAAATTCCGAAAAATATGAGTCTCAATAATGTAATAGGTACCGACGGTCAAGAAATTGTTGATCTCTTTGCCGATCACTTTGCTACGGTTTTCTCAAACTCAAATGCAATACCTCCTGAGGAGGCTTCACCTCAAATTAATATTGATTGTCCATGTGTAAGTGTTGCAGAGGTATTTGACAAGCTGGGATCATTGCCTTTTAAGTTGATGATTGGTCCTGATGGTATTCCAAATTTGGTCTTAAAGCAATGTAGATATTCTTTATCACAGCCTTTGTGTAAGCTATTTAATTTATCTTTGTCTACCGGTGTGTTTCCAGATAAGTGGAAGGAAAGTTTTGTCTCTCCGATATTTAAATCAGGTTCAAGAAATGATATTAAAAATTATCGTAGTGTATCTATACAGTCTTCAATCCCAAAGGTTCTTGATAGTTTAATGTTTGACTGTTTGAATTGGCAGTGTAAAGAGATTATAATTGATGAGCAGCATGGCTTTAGGGGGGGTCGATCTACGGTAACCAATCTGCTTATATACAATAATAAGCTGTTGGATGCCTTGGAGAGAGGTTATCAGGTTGATGCCATATATACTGACTTCTCAAAGGCCTTCGACAGAGTTAATCACTTGTTGTTGGTTGGGAAATTGAAAAATTTAGGTTTTTCAGATGGATTAGCAACCTGGATGCTCAGCTTTCTTAGTGAGAGAAGGTTGAAGATAAAAATTGGAAATTTCTTGTCAAGAGTGATTGATGTGAGCTCTGGCGTCCCTCAGGGGGGACATTGTTCTCCGTTGCTGTTTAGCCTGTTTGTCAATGACATCAAAGATATTATAAGGGACTGTGAATTTTTAATGTTCGCCGATGATCTCAAATTATTTTTAGTGGTTCGGAATGACGACGATATTGATTTACTTCAAAGGGAACTAGATAATCTGTCTGAATGGTGCAAACTAAACTTGTTAGATTTGAATGTTGAAAAATGCTTTACAATTTCTTTTAGTAAAAAGAAAAATAATATCCCGTCCTCTTATTCAATAGACGGTCAGTTGCTAGTTAACAAGGAATTGGCTAAGGATTTAGGAATTCTTTTTGACTCACATTTAAGCTTTGGTGAGCATATCAATCAATTGGTGGTAAGGTCTCAAAGGATGTTGGGATTTACTTTGAGGAATTGTAATGATCTCTCTCTGGAAGCTGTGAGGTCTATATATGTTGGGTTGGTCAGATCACAACTGGAATATGGGACATGTATTTGGACACCACAGTATAATGTTTATAAGTCATTACTCGAGAGATTGCAAAACAAATTCTTAAGATATTGTAATTATAGGTTCAATTTGAATCTCATTGCTGATCATGATTATTCTCTAATTTTACATAAACTAAACTTGCTCTCGTTGGATAAAAGAAGGATTATGTATGACATTACCCTTATTTATAATATACTTAATGGTGTTGTATCATGTCCATCCTTGTTGTCTGAAATATATTTTGCAGTTCCACAAAGAACGCTACGGCATTGTAACCTATTTTCTATAAGTTTTCACAGAACTAATTATGGTAAACATTCTTTTATGGTCAGATCTCTAGAATTTTTAAATAGGAAGGATAGATTGGATGTTTTTAATAGCTCTTTCCAGGTCTTTAAGAGTACCCTAATAAGGTTTCTAAAGTAATATGTACTGTCATCTTATACTTGTTATAATATTGTCATGTTATTGTTATTTTGTCTTGTGATTTTTTACTTACATCTAGTAAGGCTGTTTTTTTTTTAGATTTACTTAGTTAAGTTTGTTAATTGAAGTTTAACATAACCGCATTGTATGCTGTTGTTTTTTTTGTAGTGGGGTTTTCCCGTCTAATAAATAAATAAAATAAATAAAAAAAATAAAAAAAAAGATAGGTTGAAGACATCTAGAGTGTGCCCAATATATAAGAATAAGGGTGAGGAGGATGATATAAATAACTTTAGGCCTATATCTGTTGTTCCAGTATTGGGTAAAATTATAGAGCTGGCCTTTTGCACAAGGCTCACGGATTTTTTGGTTAAGCATGGGTTGCTCTCGCCAGTGCAGTATGGGTTCCGAAAGGGCTGTTCTACCATTAATGCCATAGTTAAGCTGGTTACAGACATAGTTGGGGCCTTTGAGAGGAGGGAGGCTTGTGCGGCTGCCTTTTGTGACCTTTCGAAGGCATTTGATTGTGTCTGTCATGATACTCTTTTGGAGAAATTACAGTTCTATGGAGTAAGGGGTAATGCCTTTTATTTCTTGAAGTCATACCTAACATCAAGATATCAGCTTGTTGAGTGTAACGGAATTAAATCATCAACTTTGCCAGTCACTATGGGTGTGCCGCAGGGATCCATACTGGGCCCAATTCTTTTTATTATCTATATGAATGATTTCCCCTATAATATGATTAATGTAGAAACTGTACAGTATGCCGATGACACAACTTTGTATGTGTCGGGGGATAATTGTGTTGAATCTCAATCAGTAATAAAGAGTGGCCTGGAATATGCAAAACAATGGTTCCATGCTAATCACCTTTCTTTAAATATGCAGAAAACAACTGTGATAGATTTCAGTCTTAAACAAGATCATGGAGAGAAAGTGGAGATCAAATTTCTTGGGATTTATTTGGACACAGAGCTTAATTTTAAGTATCATATAAAAATACTTTGTTCAAAACTTTCTAGCATAAATTATGTCCTAAGAAAAATCTCCTTTTTTGCATCTATGGACATAGTCAGACAGGCTTACATGGGTCTGTTCCAGAGCCAAATTTTGTATGGGGTTATGATATGGGGAAATTCCTCGGACTGGCATGCAGTGTTTAAACAGCAAAAAACAGCTGTTAGAATAATTGCAAACTTGGGAAGTCGCGACTCTTGTAGAGACTACTTTAGAAATCTCAGAATAATGACCTTGCCAGCTCTGTACATTCATCAATGCCTGTTGTATGTTAAGAATGACTATATGAATTATGTTACACACGAAAATGTTCACTCATATAATACAAGAAATCAAAATCTCATAGTTCCTCCCCAACATAGATTAACATTTACCCACAAAAACTTTGTTACAATGGCAATTCGATTATATAATCATCTTCCTAGTAACGTAAAGTGTCAGACTGTTAATCGATTCCGTATTGTTACCAGGGAAATTCTTCTATCTTTATGTCCTTATAGTGTCGAAGAGTTCTTTGTATAACTACCACATGATATGTAAATATATATGTACACATCTTGAATCATTGTATTTTAACTTGGTGTTGGTGTAAAACTTGGTGCAGTATTTTGTATTTAAATTTTAAGAAATTAATGTAATTTAGTGTGTAAGTCTTCTTACTTGGCAATTTGGCCTATCTGACGATGCTAAAACTATTTTGTTGTTAAGCAAATAAAGCAATTATCTATCTATCTATCTATCTGAACAGATTATTGTTGTATCATCGGCGTATAAAATGCATTTAGTAGGTGCTATGTGCTGACACAGGTCATTGATATAAACTATAAACAAAAAAGGGCCCAGAATCGACCCTTGGGAAACGCCATGTTCAATTCTTTCACAACCAGATTTCGCATTGTTGATCTCAACACACTGAAACCTACCTGTTAGGTAGGAGCGGAGGAGATTTAAAGTTGTACATCTAATGCCATAATGGAACAATGATATACGAGAAGTTGCTGACTAATTGGCCTTGTTCTATCCAGAACGAACTGTTTTTCAATAGACGCAGCAACTTTACGGGGTAGATTAAAAATCTACCCTTCTACACTCGTATAAATTTCAATATTAATTCTTAGTTTTTCAGATTGTAGTAGGTTACAAACCCAGAAAACTACGGAACAAATTTAAATATTTGTTTTTAGGTCACATTATTTTTCTTGTTTCTTTTCTTGTTTTTTAGGACAAGATTTGTTGGAGTGGTGCAAGGATATGACTAAATCTTATCCTGGAGTCAAAGTTACCAACCTGACGACAAGCTGGAGGAATGGTATGGCTTTCTGTGCGCTGATTCACCATTTTGAACCGGATCTCATGTAAGGAAAATTCGTATTCGTTCAGTCAATTTAACTAACTCCAGAAATTTGTAATTTGTTTTACTAATCTTCATGAATTGTAAATCGAGATTTTATGAATAATATCTCCAAAAAATAATGTTTATTGAAGTCGAAGAGAAAAAGAAGTCAAAATAGTGATGTAATGAATATTCGCTTTCGCGGTTATCCGTATATTTTTGCATATTTGCATCCGAATTCGCATAATCTCTACAAATGTTTTGTGAATATGAAAATCAGAAAAAAAAAATCAAAAATAATAGTAGGTTGATAAAATCAACATCCATTCGTTTCTTACGTTTTCCAATGCAAGAAAAAGTATTTTAACCTCACAATCACATTATCAGTCTTCACTTTATCATTTGGTGTTATTCACATATTTAACTCGGGGCACTGAAGCTTAACAATAGAATTTTCGGTTATAATTGCATGAGTGCATGAAAATTACCGATAATTTTGCAAGAAAGCGTGATATCTAAAAATTGCAAGAGTTTATTTTCATATTTTGGCGAAAGTTACTAAATATGAAAATAACCGAATGCAATTTGTATAATATATCACGCTTGAATGCAAAATTATCTGGTCATTTTTATGCACGAATGTAATTCATTGGAATATTTCACGAATAAAGAAATTCTCAAGGAAATGTTATTTTTTTTTTTATTTATACTTTCCTCTATAGATTGTATGGGGCACTCACCAAAACGCGAAATGTTTTTCTATCTTTGAAGTCTATCTGACATTTATTTGTGTTCTTTACTGACGTCTAGCTATACGCTTTCAAATGTGTTGTTATGGTGACTTGATACAATGCAATTACCGCTGTAAGTTTTCGATAATTGCATTGCTCTTATGGGACATTTTATATATGAGGGAAATATTCATAGTCAAAGTCAAAGTCAAAAATCTAAACAAACGAAAACAAAATTTTCTGATGAGTTTGTATAAACAATGCCATCACAAAAGAGCAGAGAGCTCAACTGTATAAGACCTGGAATGAGTTTGGCTGTTATATTGATCAGCTGAAGAACTGTGCTATTTTGTTGTTTCTTACTGATTTGTCTTCTTAAAGTCAAACCCAGAGTATCATGCAGGAATTTGTTCACTACCAATACAATTTTGACAGTCGTCGCACTTTTTATCCTTGAGACGGTTTGCCTTATCTATAAACATAAATCGAAGTTCAACTTTGTTTCTACTCCATATGCTACTCTTAATAGCATTTATACCTTTAGACTGCCCATCCCGACTTCGAATCTAATTGGAGACTCTATTTACTAAAATGGTGGTAAATTGTTACCATTACCATTAGAAATAAGATCTGCAAATCTGAGCAACATCCATTTCGAAAAGGCGATAAAACACCTACTTGTTGATAGACCCTATTATAGTTTGGAGGAATATTTTAGCGAATCTTCTTAAGAATAATTCAAAAATTAATTATTAATGACTGTTATTTTACATTATAGTGTTTTATATATACATTTTTGATACTTTCTTATATCTACATTTGTATTTCTTGGACTTTGTCAATTAAATGCAAATCTTAAGACAATGAAGTATATTTTGATTTGATTTGAAATGTCGTCTTCATTACCAATGCCTTTGTCTGTGAACAATCAGGAATCATTGTTTTTGATTTCCAGAGACTTTGATTCCCTATCACCGCACGACGTTAAAGGGAATTGTAAAAAAGCCTTCGATGCCGGAGACAAGCTGGGAATTCCAAAGGTGATAGAACCTTCCGATATGCACATGTTGGCAGGTGAGTCTTTTCTTATGCATAAAAATCCTTCATTGAGTTGATTTTTCAAATTTTATTTCCAACTTTTACCATTTGCTATGCTAATGAACTATGTATATCACTTGTCAATTTTAAATATAATTTTCTAATAATTTGGATAAATGAGGAGAATAATCATTGGGGTTCTCCATCAAACTTGAAACTTCATGTAAATATCGAACATCCCGATATACTGTCACCTGCAACTCATTCATGCCCAGTATGTGGAATTGTTACGAACTAAGACAAAGATAGTGAAAAAGCTGCCCAACATTTTGGATCGCATTTTCCTGCTAGATCTTCTCAACCTGGTGAAAAGGCAGCAATTCGTCCTGTGGTCATACCAGTGAAAGTAATGTCGATGTTCCAAGCCATGGCACAGAGCAATACTTTCAAAAATATCGAGACATGCGGCATACTAGCAGGATAACTAGTGATGGATAAGTTGATCATAATAAAAATAATAACTTTAATGATCCCAAGAAACATACATGTTTATACAGGGATTTGAAAAAAAAAGGAAAAAAAAATACATATATATGAACAAATTAATAAACAAATGAAATAAAGTATTATGTCAGTTGCATATACATATATAAATGAAAGGATGGGTATAAAATAGTATAAATGAATCAGTTGAATCAGGCATTACCAATAAATTATAAAAAATAATTTTGTGGATAATTAGTCATTGTTATTGATTGCTGTGAAATATCTTTTGATCTCTATTTTGAATTTCGCAACAGAATTGATATTTTTTATGTGTGGAGGTAGATTGTTATAAATTTTTATTCCAGAGAAGTACAACGACTTTTTCCCAAAATCGCATTTTATTTTTATGGTTTTCAAATTATTTAACTGTCTGGTAAATGATTATGGCTATCAGAACATATTATGTAGGAAAGATTTGAATATTTATATTTACTCTTTGTTGAATGGATAAAAACACAAATTCTTGACTTGAACAAAGAATCTATATTTAATAGGTTCCTCGGTTTATATAATTTACTAGTTGGCTCTAGAAATGGTGATTTATAAATACATTTAAGGGTTTTATTTTGTGAAGATTTTAATGGTTTCAATATATATTTTGATGCAGTTCCCCAAACAGATATCAATTAATGTAATTTTGAATAAATAAGACCGAAGTAAATCATTTTTAGATATTTAATTGAAAGAAAAGACCGTATTCTATATAAAACTCCAATGATTGGAGATATTTTCTTCCTAAGAATTTGTATATAAACCCAAGAATTTTGAGTTTTCTGATCTTTCAATGGTACAATTGCCGGAAATAAGAGGTGGCATATTATTGGGTAGTCTCCTTTTGGATATAAACATGTAACTCGATTTTTGGGGACTTAAAGTTAATTTATGCATATTCAGCCACAATATCATGTCACTGAGGTCCTTTTCCATTTCATTTTTCAATTCATTAGTGTTTTAAGAGAAATAAAATAAGGTAGTGTCATCAGCAAATAATTTTAGATCTCCATGTAAATTCAGTTCTGATATTGAATTAATGTAAACAAGGAAAAGAATAGGTCCAAGGACTGATCCTTGTGGCACGCCACATGAAACATTCCTTAGTCCAGATCTAGATTTCCCCATGTACACAAATTGCTTTCTTCCAGCTAAATAGTTGCGAAACCAATTATAAATTGTACCTCTGATGCCAATTTGATATAGTTTGTTGAGTAATATTCCATGATGAACTGTGTCAAACACAGTTCATGTGTCAAATTCTTTGCACAGATCCAATGATAAGAGACCACATTTATAATTGGAATCCAATTTTAGTTGAATGGTAGTAATAAGATCTACAGCTGTAGACTCAGTATATCTGGACCTGCGATTTTACCAAAGCAGAAAGGAACATCGGATTCTTGTATGACAATGAACGAGGAAGAAATAGTTGATTACCAAGATCGACGTAATTTAATAACAATAGGGTGGATTCATACTCATCCTACGCAAACAGCATTTCTTTCAAGCGTGGATCTCCGCACTCATTGTTCTTATCAACTACTGATGCCCGAAGCTATTGCAATAGTATGCTCGCCAAAATATAATGAAACTGTTTTATTTACATTAACCTCAACCCATGGTTTACAATTCATTGCAAACTGTCGAAAGAGTGGATTTCATCCTCATCCCACGGATCCACCACTTTTCAAAGTTGCTGAACACGCCCGAATTGAGAACAGTGCACCATTAGAAGTTTTGGATTTACGTAACGCTTAACAATTTTGTAGTATATATTTGCAAAAAATGTATGTAATTATGATTTCAAGTTGGTATAAGATATTAAATTCACGAGAGGTTTTCCCTGTTTGAAATATATTTCTATTCACAATTAGAGGCAATTTGACTCATTAAAGAAGTCTACTAAGTAGAAGGGTCAGAGACTTGTCTCCCTTGTGTGCTGTTTTCTATCTAAACTTGTTTCTGTAATCTGTGCTTTCGACCAACATGCATAAAATCCTTGGTGCGTTAACTGATATGCTTTTGTTCAGTCAATTCCTCTTGATCTGAGAAATCAAAGTGAGAGCTTACATGCTTACATTTTTTGACGGTAGGTTATGATGCAAATGCGATTTTTTAAAGCATCTTTCTTATGCCTTTCGTTGCGCTTACATGAATTTGAGTTGAGTAACCATATTTTCACAAATCTTAGGGGAGAGAAAAAAAAACAAAATCGAAATTCTCACCTATCATTTCAGTTCCAGACAAGTTGGCCGTGATAACGTACCTCCACCAGCTCAGGGCTCGCTTCACCGGCCACCAGCTGGAAGTGCAGCAAATCGGCAAGACCGTAGAAGAAAGCAACTACGTCATCGGCAAGTTCAACACGGACAAGGACACCGACATCACGAAGCAGGTGTTCGGCCAGGAGATCATCAATTTGCGCAAGGCGAAACAGAACAAGAAGCAGGAGAACCAGAAAGAGATGGAGATGAACTTGGCGAACAACCACAAAGGCGACGCTTCGAAGCTCAGGTTGCCTTTGAAGATTTTGAACGAACCGGAGCCGGTGAAGGAGAAGGAAAAGTCTCCCGCGATCGTCAAGGACGTCAAGGATATCATCCTGAGCGGTTCGAAGAGTATAATGAGTAAGGTCAGTCTGAGTATCAGTTTAATGCAAAAGTGAAATCTGATTTTTGTACGATTAACAAATATTTTTACAAAAATTGTATCGTACCGAAGTGCAGAAACACTGTGAGAAACACCCAATAAAGTGTTTTTTCGTATTCCAAGTGATGCGAAAGTTCGAAAATAATGGTGTGAGATATTGTGTTTATTTTGTGAAGACCATTGAAATTTAGGTATGCTACATTTATATACATATTTATATGGACTAGTCAGAACGAAGTTTTGCATTGCCTAACCCATATCGATTTATAAGATACATCGTATCACTTCACATTTATCTGATATTCACAAAAGTAAAGGAACTCTTCTTACTTGAGTGATCTTCATTAATATAATGATATATATATATATATATATATATATATATATATATATATATATATATATATATATATATAGTGTAGAAAGTTCTCGACTGTCAATAGATTTGAAGGTGAGTTATATCGGGTGTTCAGTCGTTCAACTGGAGAAAAACTCTTCTTTACTCTACCAAGCTTTCGATAATTTTTATTATCTTTATCAAGGTGGTAAAACGAGTTAAATAGATGAACTCAACATAATATATAAAATAGAAAATATTCTTTACTGAATGCTGACGGACACAGTGTCCGTCAGCATTCAGTAAAGAATATTTTCTATTTTATATATTATGTTGAGTTCATCTATTTAACTCGTTTTACCACCTTGATAAAGATAATAAAAATTATCGAAAGCTTGGTAGAGTAAAGAAGAGTTTTTCTCCAGTTGAACGACTGAACACCCGATATAACTCACCTTCATATATATATATATATATAAATGTTCCAAATTTGAATTTTATTCATATTCCCCAGAGAGTTTTTACTAATTTTATGATTCTACTCCTTTCATAGAAGTTATAAAGTTATAATATATATATATATATATATATATATATATATATATATATATATATATATATATATATATATATATATATAAATAAGTATATAATTAAAAAGACAATGATTCATTGGTACACTCCGTACTTGTGGTAGTAATGCCAAATTCAATACTTCACGAATTATATTTGATGTATGTGCAACAGTAACTTCAACTTTCACTTACACTTTTACTTTGAAAATGGTCCGTTTTCTGCACCAACATTTCCACTTTCATTTTAACTTTGGAGGATCTTACTCTTCAAAGTGAAAGGGTAATTATTCTACACTAAGCAAATCACAGAATGAATGACAATAAAGGTGTTGATTCTAAGACATTCAATTTTTATCCGATCTCATTTATGATTGATGCACATTCGTAGTTTCTAAAGAAAGTGCTGCATCATTAAATACCAATATTATTTTGATGTAAATTTCAATGTGGAAGGGAAAGATAACGTGAAAATTAGTGTTGTATAAATCCACCTCAACTCAATAAATTGATATTTTTAGCCGATACTATGTGGTAGAGGATCATCATGAAAAAACGAGAGATAATGTTCTATACCACTTATATTTGTATCTAACGTTATTTCAGTTTCGTCCTATACTGAAATTATCAAACGAATACTAGAAAGGTCTTGGGAGTGGATGGCATTTGCTGAAATACAGTGATTTAAGTACAATGGCAAATCAATTTTCATTTATCCCACCGTATAATACTGAAGATAATGACAGAAAATCAATCAAATCTGTTCAACTCTATAAATGAAACATTATATATCCCCACCTCATTATCGCTTATACCTGCTTCAATTTGTTTTATCAGACTACAGCGAGTGTCATTCCCAGTAACCTTACTGGTGAAGTATCCTGTATATTTGTATACGCACTCAAATTCATGTCGAGTCATTGCAGTCAAAATATTCTTTTACCTTTATACTTTGCCCACTTCCATTCTCATATGAGATACGGAATTTTAAACTGGGGAGCAAGCTCTTCTGTACAAAGAGTATTTTTATTACAAAAATACGCAATTAGAATAACTGCAAAACTAAGTAGAAGAGAATCATGCAGAGAGACCTTCAAAAACCTCAATATTTTAACTGTCATGAGCACATACATTCTCGAAGCGTGTTGTTTTATTTTCAAAAATAAGGCGACTTCTAATGCGATAAGAACACAGCATGAACATGATACCAGACGAAAACACCTGATTTTACCCCACCGGCATAGAACCGCTCGGTATCAAAATAACTTCGAATATATTGGATGCAAATGTTTTAATTCTCTGGCAGATGAAATACAGAATGCAGCTTCTTTGCAAATTTTCAAAAACCTGCTGAAAAAACACTTACTGCACAAAAACTTCTACACCATAGAAGAATTTTTCAACTAGGAAACGTTAATTTTAAATGTATATGTAGTCAATATGCTTTTCATGTATGTGCAATTCAATGTATCAATCAGTGTATTTAGGTGTATATTTATATCTATGTGAATATGCATACGTCACAATTTTTCTCCCTATCTGTTGTTATAATGTATCATGATGATTAGTGGTTATATTTCTGGTATATACTTTCACCTTTTGACATCTTTCACAATTTCCCTGTACTTTTCACAAGTTAATTGTTGAAATGAATGAATAAATAAATGAATAAATAAATATATGATTATAGGATATATATTTTTTGCATTTATTCATGAAAAAATGTCATTATTATTATCGGTTACGCGCTGGAATTGACAGTTGACGTGTGACAATGCATTCCTCAGAGCTATATAACTTACCGTGCTTTGATGGAACGTTGGTTTGGATAATGTTTTATCTAGCGTCCCTTAATGTTGAAATCAGTGAAACCGATTCATCCAAATATGGTTCATAATTTTCCTGGATTGAATTGATTCAGATCAAGTGCTAGATCGGTGCATATGATCAAAAATATTCGAATTTACTCACCACTCGTGATGTCAATAATAGGTCCATTTGCGACAGTTGTTCACAGAGGTTCGCACAGTTCTAATTACAAAATACATAAATTTAGAAGACGCTGATGAATCTAGTTTCATTCAGATTGAGAGTGAAGCTACTGAAACGCAGACCTTTACAATGGCGTCAACTGACATTCTGGCATGCAATGCAATTTTGAACTCCGTGACGCATAGGTGTTAAATGTTTTTTACGAAATAGTTTATGAATCTTCTCAGAGTTACGGAACATTCTGTATGAGAGGGTTGTTATTTGTTGTTGTAATAACGCAACGACAGCCCGTTAACGTACCCGATCGATGAGCAATCGTTCTCAGTTTCCAACCATCTTAGGTTATATCGTCTCCAGCGCGCGACAAGCAAGAACAGCCGCCTAAGAAACAAGAGGAGAAGAAGACGGAACAAAAGAAGCCGATGTTGATGACTAGGAGGGAGCTGACGGATCCTTTCGGTTCGGATGAAGAGGAGGAGAAGCAGCTTCCGACCGCCCCCGTCGACGGCAATAAAGTGGAGGTCGTCAGTAGGGTCCCCCAGATGAACGGCGACGTCGGCGGTCCAGATTCGGCCGACAACGACGATAAGAAGGACGACATTTTCTCGGACTTGCCCAAGCCTAACCCGGTGAGTTTTTCGTCGATGCAATTTATTCGAAAGAAATACCACAAGACGTCAACATTTTATCTATTGTTTCTTTGATTGCGACAAAATGATGAAAAAGTTTAAGTCTAGGCAACCGAAACCCAGAATTATAACAATAATTCGTTTTCTGTTAATAGTGATAATTTTGACTAGTGACAGCTGACTGCCATGAAATTAACATCTAGGTGTCATTATTCTTGAAACATACTTCACTGATATAATTATCTCATTTTCAATGACTGCCATGAAATAAAATTGAATTAATAATCCAATGAAATATTCCAATAATATTGTGACTGCATATCAAAACTTAGCATACCTGAATGCATGGATAGCTTATCCAATCTGTCTTGGCACAGAACTAATAAGGTATATATCCAGCAATCTCTGTGGAGTATACTAAAGAAAAAAACACCTATTATATGTGTTCACTGTGTTGAAATTTATTCCTAGTAGGTGATTTTTTTTAATTTGTTATGGTGTACACTACACTACCATTGTGCAACTGGAAAAGTAGCTGAGTTTGTGTCAGGATGGATTGGATAAGGTGTACAGAAATGCACAAGTTTAATCTGATATTATGATTTCAACAGTATAATGACAAGGGTGCATAACTAAATCCTAACTCTAATGAGACAATTCATATTATTATGTAGATGAATCGAATGAAAGTCACAAGAGACAGAAATGAAAAACGAAAATATAACAATCCTTTAATTCAATCTTCGTCTTGAATACCAAAAATTTATATATGACATTCAAAACTCTTGAAATTATAATCGAAATTTATTCATGTAGTATCGATTTCATTTGAATTGAATAGAATGTACGATATAAGTAAGCCATGTGTCTACGCTCTGCAGACTTATTTCAAGGCACAATACATTTTAATGATTAAATCCCATTGTTGAAGAATACGATGCTAGTCATGTTATATACTATAACTGCCCTGATCAAAAGCACTGCTCATTCATTATTTTAAATTGGTACTAAAAATAGTTTATATTGATGAATATTTTGTAGAATTGATTTTCAAGAAATTTGGTATCGTTTCTGAATCATTACAAATCATCAATGGCATGAATAAAAATGAGCATGATGAAACTGAGAGGCGTAGGATTACATCCAGCCTGAATTAAATCAGAAATAAAAGTAACCAGTGATCGTTTTTGTTTTGACAACGAATTATATAAAGTTTTTTAAGTTTCTTAGTTTAGTGTTCGTTGGTGCTACATCTAAATAGCCTCATGCTTGGTTCATAGACTGGACTTTCACTTTTAGGTCATCGATTACTTGAAGGAAGATGTCACTTGACACTTTTATTTTAACATTTTGTGTATGAACGCCTCCATTGATTTGCAGTAAGGAAAATTCTTTGAAAAGGTTGGTCAATCAATGAGGCATTACTATTGACGTTGATGATGAAACATTGCTATCTTCATTCATCATTGTCGAGATAATCTTTAAAATCACTCGCACACTGTAGTATAGAATATGCTTTGAGGGCACTATTTAAACTAACAAATCAACTACAACTAACCATTTGATGTGAAGGTTTGGCAAGCAATTAAACGTTTTTTGACGCGTGTGCAGCAAATACTCATGAGGCACTCGGAGCAGAGGGAGAGAGCGAGAGTGCTATTGGAACAAGCGAGAAAAGACGCTTCTAATCCGACTTCTCCATCAAAGGTACGTAGTACTAGTATTTCTGTGATCTATGGTATAGGCATTAAAATAATCCTCAAAATATGAATGAAACAAGACATTGACAAAAAAATTTCACTTCCGTTTTTGAATTGATTTTCATCTAATGGCTTTTTGTACAAGTTTTCAAGAAAATGTTCGATTCAAGCCACGACTTTCGTCAAAAAATAAAAGAAAAGGCATGACGAAAGAACATAAGTATTTCCATATAAAGTAAGAAATTATATTCCACGAAAATACACCAAAAAATTTACTCAATTTAGAAAAGCTGTATAAATTAAAGACCTGTTTATTTATTCATTTGACATCATCCAACAATAAACATTCGACCCTAAAATTTACTCCAAATTCGAGTATTCATAACTATAATACAAGACAGTTAAATGATTTCGATTTGATTAAAATCAGAAGCAATTTTGGTAGAAAATCTCTGCTTTACTCAGGAGTTCTTACTTACAATATCTTGCCAAAAAACTTGAAAGAAATAAAAAATATAAATAAATTCAAATCAAAATCAAAAAAATATTTCTTGAGACAATAGAATAGAATTTCCAAGTATATAAAAATTCTTTTTTCGTCATTTTTATGTTATGATCTAACGGTTTGATTTATTCTGTGTTTGTATCTTGTTAATGTTTTTTTCTATATGTATATCCCTGTATAAGCATTAGCTTCTTGGGATCAGTTACTCAATAAATAATAAACAATAATATGGTTTGTCAACTATATATCTCTATAAACAATGCTACGAACTGTCAGGATATATTTGTGATAAAAACGTTGAACATTCAACATCCGAAGAATCGATATACTAATTTCCTGATAAAAAATTTGTAGGGACAAACCACATATTCATGATACATTATAAAATATACTGGAATATTTGAAGCCTAAAATATGTGTTCTTCCTCCAAGCAAAAGTTTTTGTCTCACTAATGGAAAAAGATATTCAGTTCGGAGAGCTCATTAATTGTCCATTTTGATGATTTTCACAAATACAAAAAAAATTATGTTTATATAGGAAATAATAGATTTGATATCTATTTTTTTGGGTTTTCTCTTCGCTGAAAATGAAAAGCTTTGTATTATTATAATATCTATTTATAGGGCCAATTGGTATAAGCAAAAATTGACTGACTACTTTGCCAGTTCAACATCTTCCCACCTACTTATGGTTTACTATTATTATTATCATAAACTCGTTTGGTGTCTCTACGCGCGTCAGCCCGTGAAATAAATTTGAGATTTTTTTTTCAGTCTGAGGAAGAAAGGCAAGCTCTTCTTCGGGAAAGAGCAAGAAAGATGCTTGCCGATGCGCGCCGAGGCTCCGGCACAAACACTGAGATCATCAGGGTCAGTCCGGAATCGGTGAAAGCTTACATGGAAGCCGAAGACAAGTTGAGATTCTTGGACAACGAAATTCAAATTATGGAACGGCAAAATACCTCTGGTAATTAGGTAGTGTTGATCGTACTCCGAAGATAAAGCTGAGTTTTTTATTTTTCCAGATTCTGAAAAGAATGGAAATATATACTCGAATAACTTGCACACTTCCGAAGAGCTCTCTGTCAAATCTAGTCCTCACGAAAGTCTTAGAGAAAAAATTACTCCCGATAGGTTACCAGAAGATTTAGGGTTGCGAGAGGTATGTTTTAATGTTTTCATTTGATATTATTTGTTTCCTACCTATTGAAAATTAGTGTCTTTTTTATTATCTTGATCTGAATTGGCTGGAATACTAATACCACAATATGACTATAATTTTTTTTTCGAATTGATCAAATGCCCAGAAGAGATAAATAACTCTTTCAAAATGGTTGAAAAACCAAATAAGCCTCTTATTGGAAATTAAGCAGGATTCAATCAGAAAATTTGTAAACTGATCAAATAATAATGTATCCTTCAGCAGGACCAATAACTTTGCTTTTTACATTCACATAATAGATCGTCAAAAAGGGATATTATGCCCATACTATAAATTTATCGATAATAATTTTGCCAAAGAACAGAAGAAACTAATTGGGTCTTGTATATTCAAATAGTTCAATCCAACAATAGTAATAATAATAACGTTTATTCACCAAGAAACTTACAAAGTTTATAGAAGGGAAAAATTGAACTACAAGAAGAACATACTTCAAAGGGAAAAAAAGCTAATGAAAAGACTCTTTCATTATTTAAAATGGAAGAATAATGGTAATAACAAAAAATCAATGAAAATTGACAATTACCTATTTTAATAAATGTTTTTTCAGGTTGACTTTAAATCTCATCAATTCAGTCACATCACACACCAGATCATTAGCAAAAAGAATCATTGAAACACTCGTCACGAAAGGATTGAAAAATGTCAGGTATCCCTGTTTTATCAACAGTGTCATTTAGAGTTCATTGAGTGAAGATAATTACAAAGTTGTGCAAAATGACCAAAGAATTCTTTGGAAGTTTTGTTAGGTAAATTGGTGAATACTGTCTCCATCAAGGCTCGTTTCTAAAACTCGCCCCTGACTTCTATGTCTATACCAAAAAAATGCCGTGAATGGTTGGTAGTACTGCAGTTTATTCTGCTAGGTGACGCTTCAGTCTTTAGAGATCTGTTAGTCAATTCTAACAAGTGAACATGAGATATCAAGAGAATGCTACAAAACTAACGAAAAGCTTGGTTGTGCTTGTAAAACTAACTGCTTTAGTCACATTCATAAAACAGTGGTAACATTGAGAATATGAGTTTTCAAATCAAACCACTAGATTATGGAAATCATCAACCTTCTGAATAACAGAAAAGCTCCAGGATATGACAACATCAGCACTGAAATTGTCAAAGTAGTTAAATCAGATCTCGCGCCTTTGATGAGTAAATTAATTAATATGACATTCACAACAGGAATATTACCCGAAAAATCAAAAATTGCCAAGGTTAAACCACTTTACAAATCTGGGAAAAAAGATATTATGATAAATTATAGGCCAATTTCGATTTTGCCCGTGTTTTCTAAAACTATTGAGAAAGTGGTACATTGCAGATTGCTCGACTATCTTGAGAAATCAGAATTGCTTTATAGTTGGCAGTATGGATTTCGCAGGTCTAGTGATACTGAATCAGCTGTAGGTGATTGATATTATTACCCAATTCCAACTTGACATAGATTGTAATAAAAAATGTGGCCTACTATCACTAGACCTTCGAAAAACATTTGATACTGTAGATCACAAAATTTTACTGAATATACTTCATCAAATAGGAATAAGAGGAACCACTTACAGTTGGTTTCGGAATTATCTTTATAATAGAAAACAGTTTGTTTGGATTGGAGACAAAAATAGTTCACTAGAAACAGTTGTATGCGGTGTTCCTCAGGGATCTGTTCTAGGTCCATTGCTTTTTCTCATATATATAAATTCCCTGTCTAATTTAAAGTTGAATGGTAAAATCAAAATGTTTGCTGATGATACTACAATAGTATACACCGGGAACAATTTTCTAGAAATCAAAACTTTTTTGCTCAATGACCTCCATGAAATATCATCTTCGCTGATGAATCATAAGCTAACATTGAATATTGAAAAATCCTCGTATACGTTTATCTCAAGAAAATCCACCTCCATCCATTTGAAAGATCCTATCAGATTCCGTTATGAAAATATAATGTATTCTCCTCCCCAAGCCAGAATCCCATAATTCAATTGGGACTGTATTAATGAAAAATAAAGAATGTTAAGGGTTTTTATGCTCATAAATGTTTTGAGATACTTGAATTTTGATATTAAACTTCGTAATTTCTTCAAAAGGAACGCTATGTGTTTGTCCCATTTCAGGTGTTTGTCAATTATAAATAAGTACTTGATACTATCAGTTTTTTCAATGCTAGTATTATCATGAAGTATTAGTGGATAATTCAACATATCTTCATTTCCTTTCATTCTCTGAGACCTCTTGAAAAAAACTGTGACTTCTGTGTATTTTTTTCAGATGGGAATAGACGTTCAAGACGTACACTCGTGGATAGACAAGGAAAACGAAGATCTCGAAAGAGAACAGCACGCCATAGACGAACAAGCTGCCATTCTCGAGAAACAATTGAGAGCCGTGATGGAGTCTAGAGATAGTAACGGGGAGGAAGAAGAAGCCCTGATGACGAAATGGTTTACTTTCGTGAATAAGAAAAATGCTTTGCTCAGGCGGCAGATGCAACTTAATATTCTGTGAGTAGATTTTATCCATTGTCAATGTTATGGTTTTCACTGGTATTACGGGATTTAAAGATGAGTTATACTTCTTCTGGTACTTGAAACTGGTATTGATCTTCAGCGTTCATTTACATCTTTGGCTTTGCAAGATCAAGTTCACATTTTATCAGGGTGGGGCAAAATCTGATTTTTATTAAAAAAATCAAAAATCATTGATTTTTTTGAAAAAATCACGATTTATTTGATTTTTTTGATTTTTTAAATTTGAATATAAAATTTGAACATTTCGATTCTTTGAAATTATTGTTGATTATTTTAATGTATAAGTCTAAAAATTTTAATACAATTCGCGACTCAAAAACTTGTGACAAGGAATTTGTCGCGCTTCTTGCAAGAAAATTCCATTGGGTATGAAACTGTCGTGCATTGTCAAGATAACGGAAATATCGACATTATACTGTAGATGGCTTAACAAAAACATTTAAAATCTTTTTTACACAGGCATTGACTAACTATATCTCTTTAAACAATGTTATATCTCTATAAAGAATATAAGTAATCAACATTTTTGCTCCTCCATAGAATCATATGCCAAAGTCTTTTAGTTTGTTGTGTTAATCAAAAAATCGTTATAATTTGTATACTGTCCAACTGTATCAATCCTTCATTGAACTATCTATTTATTTATTCATCCTAAGAATCTAGAAGTAGTGTTTCTAATTCCACCCCGATCATGCTTTTTTCAAACTGATCGGAACAAATTTTCAGAGAGAAAGAGGCAGATCTGGAAACGAGATACAAAACTCTCAATGAAGAGCTCCAGAAAATAGCTTCGATCGAAGATTGGAGAAAAACGGAAGACCAACGCAACAGGGAGCAAGTTCTGTTGGAGGAACTCGTTCAGATAGTCAACAAAAGAGATGAGCTTGTGCATCACTTAGATAATCAGGAGAAAGCGTGAGTACTACGTGTGATTCTCTTTAAACGTTCATATTTCGGTGGTTTGATGTTTTTTTTAAATATTCCACGATCCGAAAAAAAAAACTACAGATTGATGCACGATTAAAAATACTAAATATCACAGATGTTGACACTTTGTAGACCTGCAATAATATTTCGATTTAGCCAATAGTGGTTGAATATTTAGCTCAAAAAATTATTAAGAAAAAATCACTCCTATTCTTCATGCTAAGAAAGTCCAATCTCCATATTGATATAGTTCACAGTGTTGTGAACTAGCTTGTTTTTTCTACCCCACTCAATTCCTCTCTCTGATCCATTATCAATAGATCTGAAGGAAAATTATTCTTTTTTTTTGACAATGGGTGGAAAACGTGTTTTTCCGAGAGTGCATCGTTCGAAAGTACTTACAAAATCAATTTCAACACAATTATAAATTAATCACATTGAATTATTATAGAGAAAATGCCAGTGCTTCATGGGTAATACAATTTGTTTTGATCTATTGAAAACTTTTTCATTATCATGAAACATCACCAAATATTGAAAATACAAGTAACTTAATAAACATTAAGATTATGGATTATGTGACTTGGTACTCGAATATTTGGTACTCAAATAACCAGCGTGGGTCAGAAAAAAGAGCGTTATCTTTGAATAAACAATAAAAAAATATGGGATTGAAAACAAGTTATCAATTAAGTATTAAGAGACATTGATGCCCAGAATTTCAGGAAACTGGCCAAAATAATTTCTTGTAATCTAGCTTGACATGAGAATGTTCTTCCTTTTTTAAGGGCGATTTCTTTTAGAGATGTCCTCATTTTTGGTTTCGGACCCATTTTGAAAGCAGTGACTATGAGATAAGCAGACTGCTGAAAGAAAGAGATGAGTAAAGTTGTTTTGAACGAGGGGTAAAGTTATATTACTCTTATATCCTCATTTCAATATTTTTGACTGAGCTCTTAGCACTGGTGATTTAAATATCAAGAAGCTAAATGTCTGAAAAGGATTTTCAAGTATAGTATAGAATAGAAATATACTTTATAGTCCAAGAAATCAACATTTCTCATTGACAAAGCATGTGTAAATTTTTTATGCAGAAAGAGGGATTGTACTACTTGATATTGAAATTATTCGAAATTCAAAAGAAAGGGTCCCCAACTCGAAAAGCCAAACAAATGGAGATAGAACTCCAGGAATTGTTTATAGAGATATAGTTAGTTAAAGTGTATTTTTGTATCACTGGACTTGAAGAAGGCATTCGACACAGTGGATCACAAACTCCTGCTGGAATTACTGCAATCAGCCGGTGGGTATGGTGTTTCTTTGATATGGTTTAGCGACTATCTGGTGGGACGTACCCAAAGCGTGGTGCTCAATAATTCTGTAAGCCAAACAGCTGATATAACCTGTGGAGTTCCCCAAGGATCCATTCTGGGGCCAACACTATTCCTGATGTACATCAACTCACTGTCATGTCTCGCCTTGAGTGGGCAACTTCAACTTTATGCAGATGACACTGCATTCGTTTATTCTGGTACTGACAAACTCCAAATAAAACATCAAATAGAAGATGATCTTTTCCTTATTGAACAATTGTTAATCTATCACAAACTAATTCTAAACAAAAACAAGTCAAACTACATGATAATATCAAGAAACAATTCATGGGACGACATGACTGTTAAAATTGGAACAAGTCGCCTAACTAAAACTAACTGCATCAAGTACCTTGGTCTCCTCATCGACGACAAATTGAAGTGGGACAAACATATACCGCAAATCTGTAAAAAAATAGCCCCAGCTGTTGGTGTCTTGGGAAGAATCTCAAAATTCACCACTATTAACCGAAGAAAAACAATATATTATTCCCTTGTGCACAGCCACATCACATACCTGACACTAATCTGGAGTTGTGCCATACAAAACCGAATTGACCAACTGAAGGTATTGCAAAACAAAGCTGTCAAGAAACTATACAATCTTCCGTACCGTTATCCCACATCACAACTATATATAACAAGACATAATGGATATACACTCGTTGTATATATTTTAGACCTGTACCTACATACATAATACCCAGCTATATAATATCCACTCAAACATCCACCTTACGTCGAATGCACAAGTTCATGACTACAATACCAGAAACAGGCCATTTTAACGATCAACGTCTATGAGGACTTCTGCTGGACAACAGATCATTACACATCAAGGTGTCAAATTCTACAATCTAATTCCGGAAAACATAAAGACTCTTGGCGTACTTACTTTCAAAAAGATATTGAAGGATTTAATTTTTAGTGGATTCTTCCACAATTAATGTTCCTTTGAGATGGATGCTATGGTATATAACTAATGCTGTGATATAAAATTAATGCTTTGATATAATTTCTGTCCTTCCATAATTTTAATTTATGCCTTGTTTTTTTAGGAATAATTGATGTTGGTAGCTAGGAAAAATGAAAAACTCATTTTCATCTAGTCACTTTTATATTTATCTTCTACTAATTGTATAATGTGTAAGTAATGAACTTATGGCCTACATAGCTTCCTGGAGCTCAAGGCCTAATAATCATGATATGTTATCTTTTATAGATACATGTAATTTATTTGGATTAATAATAATAATTATTATAATAACCATATGGAAATATCATTTGAAGGGGTGGATACTTTGAATAAATGGCAATAGTGATTTCGATTCCAAGTCATGTCTTTTCTTTTTTTTACGGACGTTGTAGCTTGAATCACATATTTTTTTGATTAATTCAGATAATTTTGAAAGAATCAATTCAGAAACAGAAGTGAAATTTTCTGTCCTAGATCATTCATGTTTTGAAGATGATTTTGACACCTAAACTTTCATTTACTTCATAAACTTTTATCATCAACTCCATTTTGAAGCTTCATTATCTTTCTTTAAACATTTCTTTCGAACTGACAGACAGAATCCTGCACCTATTTTTCCTTCAGAGTAAGAAACATTGTCGTGCACTGTCAACTAAACGGAAATATACACATTATAATGTGGGTAACGTTACAAAAACGGTTCAAATCCTTTTACACAGGCATTGACTAACTGTATCTCTGTAAACAATGCTTCAGGATCATCATTGAGAGTAATGAAATAAAAAAGAAAATTCTGGGATTCGTGTTTTTTAATGTGTTATTTGTACTGACGTATTTTTTTCAGAATTGAAGATGATGAGATTATTGAGCAAGACGTTTCCCATATAGAGTTGCCAGCAAAGGACAGCAACTGCGTCATTTCCTAATTTTTGTCTTCCTTTTGTCAGAGGGATGGTCGAAGGGTGGAGTTTGTATGGTTTGTCGAAATGCGGTAGTCTAGACATTTTAAATTTAATATGTTGATGGTGCTTTATGTGATATTTTCTTTAAACTTTACCAGTAATGTTTTCGCTCGTAAAGATATTATCTAGTGTTATGGAAATGTTCAAACGAATCATACAATGTCCATGGGAACATGAAATAACGAGACATGGTATCTTCAGCCTTCGTTTTCTGATTCGAAAAGACATAGCTTTAATTTATTCCATCACTGAGAATACCTTAGGAAGAACAAACTATAATTTTTTTCTAGAATGGGAACTATTTCATTTGTTAAAATTGTAAATAGTATTTATTAATGCCTGTAATTATTATGATGTAACTATTTATTATCGATTGATTGCCATGTTGCTTTGTACATAACGATATTATCCGAATTAATAAAACACGCGTTGGCTGTAAACCGAAGCCATCCGCCCCCCCCACTAGTGCAATATTATATTTGACAGTTGACGAGCTCATTAAAATGTATTTCCGTTTGCCTGAAGGTGTTTGCACATTTTTAGGACGCATGTTAGAAGATGGCGCTTCTACGAGAGTTGTCGCTAGGGTTCTTTGTAAGTGGAGCAATAAATTGACAGTCGATTTTTTTTTGGGAAATATTAACTCCGCGTCTGGTCGAAAGTGAGGGTTATACTTTTGTCCATAGTTACTTTGACGTTCTTAAAAAAAGGTTTATCATTACAGGACAGCAATACATAATGGTTCTGTCAAATATACTCCGAAAAAGTGAGAGAATCTATCAAATTGATGTCCAACTTGAGTTAACCTAATTTGTAATTGATTATTGAGGTTCAAAAAAAAATTGATGTAGAAACTTAACATATTTCAAATAATTATTGATCAACGATTGTTTCAAAGAACAAACACTTTTTTTTTGTTACATTCTTTAACGTCGAAATTGGCTCAATTTCAACTTCAATTTTAATTTTGACTTTGAACTCGAAATTAGTGATAATATCGACTTTGAATTCGAAATTAAGATAATTTCTAATTCAGAGTCGATATTATCACTAATTTCGAGTTTAAAGACAAAATTAGCCTTAATTTCGAGTTTAAAGTCGAAATTAAGCTAATTTTGAGTTTATACTCAATATTAGTGATAATTTCGACTTTGAACTCGAAATTAGTTTAATTTCGACTTTATACTCGAAATTGTTTGAATTTAGACTTTCTAGTCAAAATTAGTAATAATTTCTAATTTAAAGTCGAAATTAAACTAATTTTGACTTTGAAGTCGAAATTAAAGAAAAAAAAAATATTGCGTGACCGTTCTTTGATTTCGTACCATAGACACCAGGGCCTCTTTAAAATCTGGAGAAAACAAAGTTCAAATATTGAATGGTTATTCAATCAAATTTGATTCTAATTTAATTCAAGACAATTTTTCAGTTCAAATGTATTTCAGATTTGTAGGAAAACAAACCTAGTATTTTTTTCGATTTTCTGTATTCTTAGACATAAAATTCACTTGTGACCTTTTGAAGCTAATTATGCATTTTGATGGTGGGTTTTTCAATTTATAGACAATTTTTCACCATCTGGAAAAAATGAGAAAGAAAAAATCGATAATTGATTACTACAGTAACGGGTTTTCTCAAATATGTTAAATTCTAAATGTAATGTCTAAATGTACGTCACTCAATCCGTGGGTATCTCTAATAAACATTTTGAAATTTAATAAAAAATATCATACCTTCATTGATTTCTATGGTTGGGTAGAACGAAATAATTTGTTCAAATATGGAACTTATTCAAAAATCTACGTGAATATTATCCCATTTTCTTCCTTGTACACATTTTTCATTGCAATATTATCTTTACACTTTGATTTCTGTGATTTCTGTCACCCCTGCATGACGTTTTGAGATTACTTCAAACATTTTCAAATCAGTGATTTTAAAGACACGTTGTTATTTTCTCGCCCATCGAATTATATCGATGTTTTGATAGGTTCTATAGAAAGTACAACCAAATTTCATTTACTCGACCGTTATACCTTTTTCGGCAGTTTTTTTCTTGAGCATGATCTTTGAATAAGAAGTAGAAGTTTTATTTCTTTCAAATTTGATCGTCGTAAAAAAATTAGGTGTATGTGTTTTAAAGTTTACTGCTCCATTTTACTTTCGTAGCAAAAGAAGTCTAGACGATCCTTCTTATAATCAAAAGACAACTATACGGATATCGTCTTGTTAACACTTAGCAAAGCAATGATTCATCATTATTGCACTTTTATTTTATTTTGAATTATCTGACCAGTTCTTTCAGGTCACATTCACTCGACACAGCAAATTAGGAACTGTACTTATTAACAAAAAACTCTTTTATTCGTTGAATAATCGTTGGTTCATAGTCGTTATTAACCCCAATTTTATATTGTTTCACAATTGAACGGAAATTTTACGAAAAAGGAATAAAAAAAACGAGCATCTTGCTGGAAGTTCAAAAATATGGTTTTTGTCTTGAACTGTTGATTTTTTAAATTTATTCCCAATCATTTTAGAACGTTATGAAGTGCTTCATAGTCCTCGGGAAATTTGCTATAATCTAAGGGTAGTTCAGCTTTCTAAATGCTCTAATATATATTTTTGGAATCCGAAACGTAATTTTGCTAGAACCTATTTTTCATAACTTGGTTGTAAAACTTGTTGTGTATCGCTACCGTTAGCGATTCTTTCGAAATATCTTGATGATTGTGAGCTTATGTGGTTGTAAATGTACAATTTTTGTTAATGCAATGAAATGTAAATAAACACTTGACTAATTGATCTTGTGAAGTTTTTTCAACTACCTCTCCAATTTTTATCCCTTTATTCACTTTCTACTTGGAATAAATTTTCACAAACTTCGTTATTATTCAGCAATTTGAAATAATTTAGTTTTAGTTTTTTTGAATCCTTAACCTACCAAGATCTGAAAAAATAGGAATTAATATTGGAACCCAACTAACATTTTAGGACAGTTATTCCACATGCCAGGGAGAAATGCCTAAAAAAAGGGATAATACTGGTAGTACAGGCCTTGAATATTTAACTTCAAAGTATTGTTACGATATTTCCTTGGGTTCGTCGATTAAAACACCAAACAACACTGAACTTCTTTTATTATAACTCTCTATCACAATACAATACAACACAATCGCTCTGATAACTTTCCAATGCTCTGCACTAAACTCTCTGTACTAAAAATTCTTTACTCCAACTCCTTGCACTTAGCAATAACAAAACTCTCTCCACTTAGCTCTACTAAACTCGCTCCACTTAGCTCTGAATACAAATTCTCCCCCCGCAGCGAAGCCTGTCCCGTATATATATCTGCGTGCCAATCGAGAATCGTCGAGAGAAGCCCCGATGACGCGTCTCGAATTCTCCAGGCGGCATTGCGAGTTCTTGGAAAATGACGTTCGCTGCGACGCGATTCCTCATCTGCGTTTACGATCTGGTCAGGACCGGCGCTAGGACGTAACAGTATAAAAATTTATAAGTAGCAACCTTGGTTAATTACAGGAAAGTAATCACCAGTAAATCCCCTTCAAATTCCATAATAAGCCACTGTAGAGCAAGAAACATGTGAGAAATTACCTATTTTCTCCTTGAAAAATGACCCAACCGTCGCAAGGATTGGGGCGGTTTGAATTCTGGTATTATTTAGGGAATAATTTACGAAGCAAATGTCATCATAACCCAATGTCTGTTTTGGTATTCTCTCTTGGTGAATATTTACCTAAATGTGACTAGATATAAGCCGTTACGGTCAGGGAATATAAAGGTTATTTAACAGGTCTAATAGTTCAATTATTAACTCGATTTCATACCGTAAGAAGAAGAATATTGACTTATAGGTACATTTCAAAAATTACGCCATATTTAATTAGAATATCTGTTTTACCCATCAATAAATATCGATAATATATTGAATTTTAGTTTATTATTCTGACGATTTATTTCTGAATAATGGCTGCATATGACATTTTAAAACCATAACTTTGCTTAAAAGAGTGTTTTTTGGAGGAAAAATGTAAACTTGTGCAATCTAAATTATTTTTGCATCAAATCGCATATTTAGAGAGGCCCGTGAATTTTATAAAGGTAAGAACCATCATTTTACAGAAAATCTCGCGCTGCAAGGAGAATATTGTTGAGGAGAGAGCATGTAGCTACCGTATGACAATTATTTTTATATTCCCATACTTATTGTCAGCATTTCATGTAGACCATAGCTGATTCGTTATGGCAACCGAATTATGAGAAGTTGACATGGAGATAATATGTATATAAGTATGCTATTCATATAAAGAAACCTCTCTTCGTTTACTCATTCGTCCAAGGGAATAATTGGTAACAGAAAGGTTGATTTGAGCTTGATATTCACTCATTTCTGACCAATTTCATGTCAAAATTACTTATTTTCACCCTCAACCTAGTAAAGTAAATGTCCAAATATTCCAATTTTCGACGTCCAAATTACTTCGAATTTTTTCCCCACATTGATAATTACAAGGTAAAAATTACGTAATCTAGTCTTCTTTCAGAAAGGTCGCCGACCTGATCGATTAACGTAATTATGATTAAAAATGTTAGTTGGGAATCTATACAAGTGTAGAAGGGCAGATTTTTTATCTACCCCGATAAGTGGCAGCGATATTTCAAACATAGTTCCTTCTGAATGGAAAACGTTCAATTAATCAGCAACTTTTTGTATTTCTCAAACTTTTCTATAAAAAAAATACAAGAACTAAGGTGGCTATATACTGGTTTTCACTTCATATAAGAGATTGTCAGCAAATCAGACGACCGATTTGGCCTTCTTGATCAAGAATTGATGACGTACACCGTAGTAATAACTCAAAAAATTCGCCAGGTGTCGTCACTCTCGCAGGTGAGATGACAGTTTGTACGTCCCGTGTTGTCAAGTGGCTATGTCGTTGCGAATTCTGGTCGATGTGCTGAATAAATTAGTTGATGGTTGATATTTTCATTTGAGCAATATAATATTGTGATCTCAATTCAAAAGCTTGGTTTAGAAGTAGTATCACAATTCAGCCAAATATTATTCACGTTAATGCGTGTGAGCGAATAGGAGTGAGAATTGTGATCAAATTTTATGGATATGTGAAGTGAGAAAATGCTATTTTTTTTCTGGTGAGTGAAATCATTATTATTTTTTATAATCTTCTGGGTTGAACTGAAAATATCTAAAATACATATCACTGCATTTATAGAATATTCAGAACGCGTGCACACTCTAGAATGTTGTTGCCAGCAAACTTCTCTTGTGCTTTTTTATGATCACTACGGAATTTTCAAATGGTTATTGAATATACTAGAACGTGAGATTATTCTTGGAGGTAGGTCATTGAAGATGAAGCTTGTTTTCATCAGCCTCAGAATAATCTCGCGTTCTATTCTCTGTTATAACCAAAAGTGATCTGTATTGGCAACAACGTGCTCAATGGATCGAGTGAACTCGAAAAATTTTAGGAATTTCAACCCCAAGCGCACCCTTAAGGCGTAATTTTGAACAACTACAACCTGTCTACAGGTTTGTCTGAAACAATATCGCAACACTGAAAGCACCAGAGTATATAGCCATCTTAACAACAATATTTATCAGAATACTTAACTGTGCTGGGTAATCGCACGTTAAAAGGTAAGGCCTCGTTGATCCATTGCTCGCACAAGTTTCGACTTCTGAGGGTTGACGTTCGTCAGCTGGTTAACGAAAGCGAACAATTTTAGAACTTAACCGTTGACGTTTTGGAAACCAAATCCGCTTCCGTTTTCAAAACTTTCACAATTATTCATAGGTCGCACCTGGCTCTCTTGTGTGAGTGGGCTTTCTGTACACACGCTATGCCCTAGTTTTCCATTTTCCCGCCTTTCTACGCAAACGTCCAAACTAGGGCATGGGGTATATAGAAAGCCCACTCACACAGATCGGTACCTCACAGGAATTTCAACCATCACCCGAGACAGAAGAGAGGAGTATAAAAAACCTTGGTAGAAAGAGCGCTAGACGCATTTCTGAGCTAGAATATTTCGAGGAGGAAAATCGTCATTTAGAAAACGCCTTTTTAGGTAATGGCTACCGCAAAGACGAAATTTACCGAGTGTTCGACCCAGACAGGGATGTTCAATGAATGGCCCCGAATCAGCCCCTAATAGACGGACTTTTTGCTCTATATTAACGGTGTGACGGACCGCATTGAAAGACTGCTGGAAAACATGGGATGAGAGCAATTTTCAAGCCTACGTGAAAAATTAGGAGAGCCTCAGATATGCAAAAGACCCTCGAGATCCATTATACTTTCCGGGAATGTACCGAATACCGTGCAGTTGTGGTTCTGTCTATATCGGAACCACAAAAAGGAGCATAAAAACGCCTTTAACCGAGCACAAAAGGAGCTGTCGATATGGCCAATCAGAAAAATCGCTCTGTTGGAAGGTCATGATATTGACTTCGACGGAACGCAAGTGCTGGACACAAGTAGGAGCTATTAGGCCAGGCTCTATAGGGAGCCCATAGAGATTCACAAGCATAAGAATAACTTCAACTGCGAATAAGAGAGACTAAACATCCACAGGACATTGATGCCAGCTTGTTTACATGTTTTATCTGTGCATTTGAAACATTGCAGACACGCTGCTCCTCTCATGAAATGGTCAATATATATTTCTGGAACCAGTGGCGGATCGACGGGGGGGGGTTTCGGGTCCGGACCCCCCCCATTGGGAAAATAAGAGATTTGTTTTTCAATTTTTATCGGCTCCTAATTTCTAAATTTTGTCAGGGAACGAAAAAATGTCACATGAACAAGGCAACAAAATTAAATAGAATAAATTTTTCTGCTTTAAAATTTAAGAACTTTAATAATTATTATTACATTCCATTGAAAACTAAAGAGCAGGCTACATTTAAACATTAGTAAATTTTCATTTTTCAACAACCAATTTCATCAATTTTTTCAATTCAATAATCCTCCAATTCCTGAAAAAAATAATTCTCAAAAATTAAAAAAAGTACAAACAAGATCTGGATTGAATGTTACCCAAACAAACAAACAAATTTCGCTTGAAATTTTTGGACTCACCGATTGTTCTTTCCTTTTTCTTTCTGGTTTAGAGTCGGTTCAGACGCTGGATCAAGCCGAGTAAAATATGAAAATAGAGACCTCTTCATGTTGTAGGTTCAAAATAAAATGCTTTTTTTTAACTATCAAATTGCAGTTTTTCTCGATGACACTTTAAAGAAAATTGACACTTGTCAGGCTTATCGAGGAAAAGTTCGAGAAATTTCTGGCAGGTGCTGCCATTGGATCCTTTTTGGCGCAGTATTTGAAAAATTAGACTTGTTACATTTGTGATGAGTATTGTGTATGCCGGTAACGATTTGAATATACTATATATTGTTCTAAAATTAGTATAACTACTTCTTTTCGGGCTTGAAGGCCGTCGTTCTTTGGAATTTCTTCCTTAATACTTCCTGACGTTTCGCTAGCGCGAGTGGCCAGCTTCTTCAGAGGCTTATTCATCTCCGATGACTAAACAGTTCGATTTCTCAAGGCGTATTTATATTGATGCAGGTAGTCTGGAGTGTTAATTACTTCCGTAGGGTTCGGGGAATAATCATCATTATTAGTTGCCGCACTACCTGCTGTGATTTCACTAGTTATTCTTGATTTCTTCAGAATCGGATTCCAAATTCTGTTTAGACTCAACGCTTCTTCCTTTCTGTTAAAATTCAATCAATAATAATCAATAATCAAGGAAGAAATTCCAAAGAACGACGGCCTTCAAGCCCGAAGAGAAGTAGTTATACTAATAACCTCGGCCGCGAAAGCCTTAACCATTTTGTTCTAAAATTGTTCGCTTCCGTTAACCAGCTGACGAACGTCAACCCTCAAAAGTTCAAACTTGTGCGAGCAATGGATCAACGAGGCCTTACCTTTTAACGTGCGATTACCCAGCACGGTGGCCCGGCGGGGATTCGAACCCCGGTCTTCCGCTTGATAGGCGGATATGCTAACCACTACACCATGAGTAGAATATGCTGTTGATTAGGTTAAATCAAATCGATTCGATTTAAAAAAAGTAAAGTTTCGAACCTACTTTACCTCCTGGCTACACCTTTTCAAATTTTGCTCATATCAATCTCTTTCACCTTTTTTTTTGGATCTTGACTAGTATTGTTAATTGCTATACGGTAGCTCATAATTTTCTGTTATATATATATATATATATATATATATATATATATATATATATATATATATATATATATAAATTTTGAGTTATAGACCCCTCCCTTGACCTGATCCTGGATCACTGTCTGGAACGTATCTTTGGAATGTTTCAAATGCTACCTATCACGGTTCCGTTGACATGTTTCAGACACCTTTGGTGTTTACTAGGAGCTATTCAAAATACATAGATCCTCCCAATGAGAGAAAAAACGGTTTCGGAAAATCAGTTACAGTTAACTGGCAGTCCGATTCTAGGTCCGTTAAACAATGACACGTCATCTGAACCACATCAAATCAAAGTCTCGAGAAGGATACTTCGACCATTGCCGCATCGCCTTTGAGAATGTCTGCCGCAGATGCAGACGAGATGTCAGGCCCGAAAACCTGCTGATACCGATTCAGAAAGCCGGAAGCTTCTTATAATTGCAGGCCGTGAAAATCTACAATCTTTGGCAAAAAAATGTGTTAATTTACGACATCACATATTAGAAACCTCTATAATTATTAGTGTTTCTCTACTACATTATGCATTTACTATACATATAAATCTTCCTCTTGAATCGCTCTTTCTATCAAGAAAACTGAATCCTTTGCGTAGTGTTAAAGATCTAAGCATACATATATAGGGACAGACAGACAGCGCCAAGCGACTTTGTTTTGTACTATGCAGTGAAGTGATGGAAGTTAACCATTTCAACTCGTTCTTGAATGGAATAAACCGTGTTGTATGGAGAAGTTTAAATAAATTTTAAAGACACCAATCTCAATTAGTACAAGACTGAAATGAATGTTTTCCTAAATTATTTTTCTAAACTCCCCTGCAGTTTTTTCAACAAAAAAAATAACAAACGATGAATAATTGAAGAAAAATTCCAACATGGAAATCTTGCTTTCGTTGAAATGAAGTTGTTCTGAAATGTTTCTAGTTATTCTGATTCTTAAATTCCAAAACTTATTTCCATTTTTCATCAGTACCAAAATTATCGGTTATAAATGCACGAGTGCATCAAAATTACCGATAATTTTGCAAGAAAGCGTGATATCTAAAAATTGGCGAAAGGGCCCGAGTCCGAAGGACGAGGGCTTTTTTACAAAAAATGAAAATAACCGAATGCAATTTGTATAAGATATCACGCTTGTATGGAGTACTCACCTAAACGCGAAATGTTTTTCTATTTTTGATGTCTATCTGACATTTATTTGTGTTGATTACTGACGTCTAGCGATACGGTTTCAAATGTGTTGTTATGGTGACTTATTGATACAATGCAATTTTATACCGCTGTAAGTTTTCGATAATTGCATTGCTCTTATGGGACATTTTATATATGAGGGAAATATTCGGTAATAATTGCACGAGTGCATAAAAATTACCGATAATTTTGCAAGAAAGCGTGATATCTAAAAATTGCAAGTTTATTTTCATATTTTGGCGAAAGTGCTCGAGTCCGAAGGACGAGGGCTCTTTTACAAAATATGAAAATAACCGAATGCAATTTGTATAAGATATCACGCTTGAATGCAAAATTATCTGGTCATTTTTGTGCACGAATGTAATTCATTGGAATATTTCACGAATGAAGAAATTCTCAAGGAAATGTTATTTTTTGTTCATTTATACTTTCCTTTATAGATTGTATGGAGTAACTCACCTAAACGCGAAATGTATTTTTTGAAGTCTATCTGACATTTATTTGTGTTGTTTACTGACGTCTAGCGATACGGTTTCAAATGTGTTGTTATGGTGACTTGATACAATGCAATTACCGCTGTAAGTTTTCGATAAGTGCATTACTCTTATGGGACATTTTATATATGAGTGAAATATTCGGGTTGATGTTCTTAGCGCTGATTTTGCGTTGAATGTTTGGTTGAATTTCGATGAATAGGGTATCACCGGAAAGATAATTGTACTTTTTCAGAAGATATATCAATCCCACTTATTTTCATTAAAAATTTTTTGGGACTGTGACAACCCCTTGCTAGGGGTTCAAAGGCTGAGGTCCGAGCCTTTTTGCTTCAAATTCCAATTCAATGAGAAAAGCTAGGTGCATACTTTTCGTTGGTTCATGAAAATTGTCTTTGAAATCAATAACATTTGATCAAAACATTATATTCGACTATTTTCAATCGATAACTAATGATTCAGAAGCTGTATAAATAAGAAACAAATGTATTCAATACTTTTTTATTGTTCTGTTTGATATAAAAATATATTTCTTTCTTCTACTACTACAAATATAATATAAATATGGCATGCACACTCAATACAGATATACCTTATTTACACTAAACCAGTAATCGTTTTCCATTAACATTTTCAGATTCTTCGTCATCTCACAGTAAGTCGTATATAAAACTATATAATACAAATATTAAAGCTATTCTGGCCCAAATGAGCATTTACAAGAAATACCTGGTAATTTTCATGAATTTTCAATAAAAATAGATACAAGAATAACAATAGAAAAAACGATTCAGTTATTCGAAGAAAGGAGCTTTTAGCTTAATGCCAGTTGGTAGATTATTCAAAAATGTAAACGAGCACAATGAAACTGATGATTTTGAAAAACAAACATCATGTGGAAAAATATCGAAACATATTTACAAAAGTAAAGAACGAAAGTTTAAGAGATGAAATAATGCTTGTGAAGAAACTTAAAGAGGATAATTTTGAACGTGAAATGAAAAACAAATGAACAGTTGCATCAGATTATGAGTTCAGAGTAGGCAGCATTGGAAACTGTTTTTTGCCGTTTCCATTGAAGAGAATAGGAAAATATATTTGCGAGAAAAATACTTTTCCAGCACGAATTAGTGTTATGCCTACTTTTTCGCTTCATTTATTCAAACTGAAGATAGTCCTTGAAATCAATTGGTTGTAAACTAACATACTATTATCAAAGTAGGCAAAATTTCAAACATTTTGCAACAATAAAAGCACTTTTGGATCACCCCTTTTAATCTGCCTGTAAACATTATTTCAACTGTTATTTCGTATTTGATTTGAAATACTGCAAACTCTAAAACTCATAAAAAATACCAAGTATCTCAAGAAATATTCTTACTGAACATCTAATACTGGTATCCTCCGTTACCGTTGGATGGTCCACCAGAAGGGTAACCTCCTGGCCCTCCTGAGGGGTATCCACCAACTTGCTCGTAGGTTACTTTTGGTTTGTAACCTTCTGTGTCAGCAGTGTACTCAACAGTTTGGACACGGCCATCAGGAAGAAGCACAAAGTATTTTCCTTGGGCTACGTCTCCTTGTCTTTGTTCTTCGTGACCAAAATCATTGCCAGATGCAGCATCCTGAACGTGGTATTCGAATTGGTAGTTGGCTGGTTCCTGGAAAACAAAAGATATGTTTACCAAAAATGTTGCTTTGAATCGCTTGAATCATCTTGTCTAGCGAGGGCAACTGATGACTGGATTTCAGTTTGGCGCCTTATTTCACAAATGTAAACAAGGTAACTATTTCAAAATGATGGATATAGTTTAACCACCACCAGCGGCCTCATCGGTCGATATTCTTCCCTATATTGGAATGTGGTTTTGATTCTGAATATGAACATATACCAAGAAATGGAGTGAAAGTCAACTGATCTGATAAGTTTATAGATCTGGTACTGGCTGAACAGTTTTGAGAATATCGTCCTGAGAGGATTGATTCTGATTTATAATTTCTGAAAATATCAAGTTTTCATCTATGGCTCCTACATTGGTACTTGCCGGTATCTGCTTTGGGAAATTCATATTAGAGCTCTGGAAAAGGCATTGTGAGAGGTAGGCACTCGAAATGTATTTGAATATAGAAATCAACAATATATGTGAATCAAAAAGAGTGCTTTATGAGAGAATGCACTAGTGCATGGTATGATGATAAATACTTCATATTTATTCTTTTCGGAGCTCTGAATATGCATGCATTTTTCGCTCGAAATGTATATAACGATCTGGAACTAAGTTGTGAATTGAATGAAATGGCAATTAATTCTGCTAATTGAAAGTATACATTCTGAATGAGTACCCTGGATAATTGATGTTTACGCTGAAGAGCATGGTGTTCCTCAAATTATTATAATTTTGTTGGCAAATTCTCCATTCTCACCAGTAGAAGTGTAATTAAGAGTCTGATATTGCACACTTTGTAATCTTTTATGTGCCACAAATAATTCTAGGTGGTTTCAGAATTTTCTCCTTTTTATTTCAACATCGGAAAGACGTCGAAATAGTATAAATATGACACCTGATTTACAGATAGTTTTGAAAAAGATATTCTAAAGGAGCTATATGATACTTCCCAGAAAATAGCATACATCTACATATTGTTGATGAACTACTTAAAAATGTTGTTAACCATGTAACAATTATAGCGGAGGAGATAATTTTTGATATTTGCGTCCCAATTATAAAATTTGGTTACATTTTTAGAGCCTTCAAGAAACGAAAGTTGACTCATTACAGACAAAAACATTATCAAAACAAGCAAAACCCTAGTGTTCAAAATCATGCCATCCACAAGCTCAATGTCAGGCAGCTGTTTCGACCCGTCCTAGGTCTCCTCAGGAGCACTAGACAAATCTTGCAGACCTTCTATATCCTTGAGGAAAGAAGGAGAAGCGCCACCTGGTGGCTTTGTCAAAAAGTCTCATACTAATATAACATATGCATTACCGATTGGTCGTCTTTTCCATAAGCATATCCAGGTGGCCCATATTGAGTGCTGGGTGGACCATATTTGGAACTGGGTGGTCCATAAGTGTCGCTGGGTGGTCCATAGGAAGCTGCAGGTCTCAGGATAGCTTCAGTTTGCGCAGGTGCTCCGTATGTGCTAGAGGGAGGGGAGAACGGCTTTGGTGCGCTGGGAGCTCCGTATTGGTTGGAGGGGGGGATGTATTGGTTGGAGGGGAGGTACTGGCTGCTGGGAACTGGAGGCTCTGCCAGGACCATTGCTATGGTGGCTAATGTGATAACGGCGACCTTGGAAAATGAGTGGTATTATTGATTTGTCGAAGTTATCAACAGATATGTATTCGAAGAAAATGTTGAACACAAGAAAATGAAAGATTCAGGAAATATCATTTCCTTATTTATAACTGTATGCTGTCGAATGAAACTCAATAACTGGAGTGGCAGTAGCCGAATGAGTAGTAGTTTTCTTGTTTTTATATAAGAAATTCGCAATTGAACAAAAATAGGAGAAAAAATACTTCTATAATAGTCTAGAAAGTTGAAGATAGAAATGAATGAATTGGGTACAGCAGGATTTTATCATCAGTATTCAAAATTCAAGTTAATAAAGCCTGCTAATGCGTTCCCACTGAACAATAGATTATTTAAAACAATCATTTTATGAAGGATGCATTTTACTGTCGAATGAAGTTCGACATGAATTGAAAAAAATTGGTCTGTCTGGAAGGTGTGTACAAAACAAATAGAACAACTGTGACTTGTTATCTCAAAGAATTTTTTTATATTCATAAACAATTATACTAACCATTTTGTAGTATTCGTCTGATAATGTCCTTATAGATACAAATATATAAGTGGGATAAAAACATAGGAAGTATCATTTTGCAATTCCTTAAAGGATAATGGCATTCAAAGATTCAAAATGAGACTTTTTCGAGTCGAAACAAGTTGGAATATTTGAACTTCAGTAGGAATAGAAGCTATTTCCGTTTCTGCTTTCATCAATAGTTACTTCTACGGCAATCGAACTACTATAGAGGATCATGAAGGAAATCGATTCTTGTTCTTTCTCTGCCCATTTAGTGCTATCTTCACCAAATTGGGAACATGTAATACCCATTAATGATTCAATTACTCGCATTCCATCTCACGTTATGTAAATTGGCCTCAACTACCAGTAGTTTGCGAAAGTGGTCTATCTTCTAATTCATCATTAACTTACTCCAGTTATTAAAATCATGTGTATATAAATACGTTTTACTCTAGATACCTGTTATTACATACTTTTCTCCAACATTCATGTATCCATCTTCGACATCGGCCATTGGGAACGTTTAAAGATGTCTCTAATTATTTATGATTAGATTATGTAAGAGATCACTACGAAAGGATACATCTTCGTGGAACTGATACGAATAAAGAAACGTAATGGGAACATATTTGAAAACTCTGCACGGTCAATGGATTGTGGTTCATGTTTGAATCGAGAATCCAAACAAGGTAGCAGATTTCCTGTCTTAGGAAAGAATGTTGATTGCCAATAAACCGATGGACTGGAATAGAAAATCAATGAGACCCTATTACTCTTCTGTTTGAACATGAGGAGTCGGAGAAATTATAGCTGTATAATAAAAGGTTCTGTTTGAACTAACCACTAAAAAAGAATAGTGTTTGTTCCTGCCGATGGAATCGTTTTTTGTGTAGTAAACATTTTTTGCATTCTCCGTTATGACGAAAAAAAGTCTTTCAAATGAAGCTGTAACTTCATCCTAACCTAATATAGACGAATTAGTAATTTTTTTGCATTATTTCGGAAAATACTGAAAGAGTAACATGCGTCAATCGCAAATAACAATTACTGCATTGAAATCAGCGTTAATATTATTAGGTGATTCATTACTTACTGTTTTTTCAGAAATAGAAACGTGAAACTTTTGCATTTTCTTGTTTCTTGTTTGGATTGTGAATAAAATATGATTTTCCTTCGAGTGATCTTGATGTCGGGAATAAAGAAAAAAAATAAAAGTAAGTCACACTTAGTAGTAATTTATTCCATCTAGACATTTTTAACTGCACTGATAAACAGACTGAGCTCCCTTTCTTGATTTAGCTTAATTTTATGTGTTGTTACAACTCTGTTCACATTTTATCATGAATATAATCTATATGTTCCGCAAAATCACAGGCGTTGTATCCTATTTCATAATTGCCTATTTACACCTTGTGAGACAGAAAATGAATAAAGGAACAAATGATAGATTTGAGAACTGATTTTTCAATTAGAACAGTCATTATGAAGCTCACTGAGTGTAGCTTGGCTACCAGAGAATCACAGTAAATTTCACAGTTTGAACATGGTTATGTTCCAATCAAAAAATTTTAAATTTGATTTCGAAATTGAATAAAATCGTCTATATTAATGCTCACTTATTCATAAGCCTTATGTATTGTCTTTAGGAATCTTTGAAACATAATGAATTTTGAGACCTATACAGAATTGTTATCGAAGACTTCATCAGTTATTTGTTGAAGAATGGTGTTGGACATATATAACAAATGACCACTGAGTCATCATATGAAAAGTGAACATCAGCCACATTCTCCGAATTGTGTATGTTAATGAGAAAGAACATTTGATTTAGGATAGATCATTGTAGTAAAATATAAAATATTTCAATGATGATTTTGATAATAGACACAATCGAATGCCTTGATGAGATCGCAAGAGCAATATGGATTCGCTAAAGCATTATAGATGAAGGAAAATGAACACTGATTTTTTTTTAAGTCTGCTAGTTGAAAGCATTCTCTTGCAAGACAGTTGAATAAATACATTCCAGGGCTCCCCTCTGAAAATAAAAATCAACACTATTCAAAACTAGCACTAGATTACAATTGAAACCTCTTTACTGATTCCTTTAGTGACTATCATCAATGAAGGAAATAAGAAGTTAGTATTTGCAAATTTACTAATTGAGTAACTGAAGTTTATGACCACAAAGTAAAAGAAATTACTCTCCTCGAGGTGTTGGAGTGAAGAGCGCAAGATAAAAATCGATAATCTTGCAATAAGTAGGTAAAGCTGGTAATGATATTCAATAATATTACCATAATTATGGCATCGGTCTTGATGCTCTTAAAAAAATCTTTCTCACATAATATTTACATAACAGCGTAAATATTTCCTGTGTTATATGGGATGTATGCGTATGGCTGATTATAAAATATTTTCTTGGAGATAACGTTATTGTTGTTAACTGTAGCAGTTGAATATATATATCGAGATGATTATTTGAATAAACTATTGGGTGATACCTTTTCATATGAACTTGAAGATAGAAGAAAAAACAACTCTATGTTTTATATAACGATTGTGGAGATTGACAGAACCAGGAACTTTTTTTGCAATCAGATAGTAAGAACAATTGAAGGATGATGAATGATAATATAGATCACTGAAAATTAAAAATAGTTACTTCAACCCTACTAGTCTGAGAATTGAAAACATAACTATGATTCGAAAATGATGGAAAAAAATTGGAGCAAATTTCAATACAGGTATTTTATTCGGAAACTATTGTATATTTTTGAAGTATTTTGTGAAAACTGTTTTTGTTATACCGATGAATTTCATTACATTCAGTTTGAATTATTGTGGACTAAGCTAAGAACTATCGGTAATATAAATTTATTTGTTCTACCTATAGACATCACTTCTTCGATTGTGTTGTGTTGAATCGAAATAGTTTCATCGATAGTAGCTGCTTCAGTGTCATTTTCTCGTTATTTTCATGGAACCTTTATAATTGATTTGGCAAAAAATTCATACACTTCTCTTGAAATATCATCAACATGTTCACTCAGCAAAAAATAATTCTGATGGAATTGATTGATAAATTGAAAAAATTTTAAAAATGTGTTTGGAGGGGCCCAAAAATAATTTATGTCAGTTCGGTTTCAATTGACAATTTTCAATGAATTAATTGTGGTAGATTTTTGAAAGAATAATTGCAGTTCAGTTCAATAGGTGAACTGAATTGAGAAATAATCAACTGTATTTCAAAGTCAGCTTAAATCTTCAAATATTAATTTCCTTTAATATAATCGATCAAGTAGGACTATACCCGGAAAAATGACACGAAACTGTTATTTCGGAAATATGAAGATCACTAAACTTGTCACCAGATCATATCCTACCTTCATTTTGCACTTTTGTTTTAGTATGGGCACTACTGGTGTTGAAAGAAGAGATGTTACTCTTGAAACAAATCTGGATGATCTGATAATGGTGAACCACCACACAGAAGCTTATATACTCAAAATCCGCAGATAGTGGGTGTATTCCATACACACAAAATATTTCACTTTCATCCCAAAACCTTGCTGTACCATCACTCTTGGAAAATAATTTCACCCTACCCGGCCATCTAGCAGGCCCCTCTCTTTTCTTTGACGCCAAACAGTGGTGTAAGATGTAACTCACACTTTCTGCTTTGAAATGGTTCATCTTGACGTACTCGCTATTTGTCTTTGATATCATCCGATTAACATATCTATCTCTTCCGTTTTTTGCAATGTAACATAAGTTACTAAATTTCTACGTGATTTTTAGTGATAATTGGGAATAGGATGATGGTTTATGAATTTTTTAAATTATCGATATTTGAAATATTAATTTTTTTTTGGGAAATATTGATTTGATGACATCGATAAAAAGAGCATTGAGAGATAACTATTTTTTCAATTAAATTTCTAAAACAATAGTATCAGCCCTATTATCTTCCTGTCGAAATATTTTTTCAACAGATAATAAATCAAATTTGTTTATTCTCTTTCTGCAGAATCAAGAACATCAATAGTTTTTTTCCCCAAATCACTAGGAAATTTTTACATCCCAGAAAAAATTTCTTAAAAAAATGTCAAGATTTCTTTACAGTTGTCAGTGTTCAACATGAATGATTGAAACCATGTGGATTCAAGCAAGCCAACTCAACATATGAATAGCTTAACTTTGAAACATAAATTATCAGAATTGAATAAGGATATTTAGACGAGTACTTAACTTGATTTGGAAATTCCCATGTTTTATCTTTCGCTCGAGAAGAGTTAAGTTATTTATAAGTAAAGTTGGCTTGCTTGAATCCGCCTTTCATTTTTCGAAAGAGGTTGTCAATATTGTTTTTGTTATTTGTGATATGTTATAAGTATTAATGAAACATATTTCCAGCTTCTATGTCATACCAACTAATAAGTGCATTTGAAGTTCACAAACATTTCAGGAAATTCAAGAAACCTGTTTCATTCAGAAAATTTATTATTGAACACTATAAAAAACAATTCATTGTGGCATTTTCAAAAGACAGTTCACCACAACCACAACTATATTATACTACATACTATATACCTTCTCAAGGAGTGTTACCCTCAAATAAAATAATCACAAGGGGTCAAATCTGGTGATTTAGCGTCCCTGGGAAGAGTTCCTATGCTGTTTCCGCAAATGTGACCAACCACCTTGTTGAAATATTAAATATTGGTCTATTGGTTTTCAGTATTGGCACCTGAGCTTAGTCCAAAATCATAGGCTCATTACATCGCGAAACAAATATTGCTTTGACTGTTCATGGATTTTCAAATGAATCCTCAAGAAAAATTGTCTACCGTATTCACTGTTGATTCAATCGGAGGAGTCTTTTGATCAGCAGTCTGATAGTACTCTCAATATGAATCGGATTTTTATTGTTCTTGGAAAGGGAAGCCCTGTAATGTTCAAAGAACACCGCGTGAATCAAGGGAGATACGAATAAACATTTACTTTGAATTTCTGAAGTTTGTAAGCCTCAGGAAAAACCTCTTCTGCAAGGAGTTCCAAAGCTCAGCTGTTCTATTCTAAGTATCTATAGAAGAGAGAAAAGTCTCCGACCCTTCTACGATGTTCCAATTAAGTGAACGAGTCTGTGAGCGAAGAATAACCAACAAGACGAATTGCCTTTCTCTGAATAGAATCAAGAAGCCTCAATGAATGTTCTGATGCCGAACTCCACACATGAGAACTGTATTCCATGACAGGTCGTATCTGAGCCTCGTAGGTTATTAGAAGCTGACGAGAAGTGACGTATTTCTTCACACGAAATAGAAATCAAAGTTTCTGGGAAGCACTTTTAGCGATCGATCTCACATGGTTTTCCCATAAGAGATTATCACTGATGGTAATTTCTAGCATCGAGATACTTGATCCTGTAAGAATAGTCACTCCTGACATCTGAATATTAGACGATGATAGATCGGCTTTTCTTGAGAAGAGACATTGCTGGGTTTTCGTAGCATTAAATTCCACCAAGTTCATATTACCCCATTTTATTATTTTTATCAAGTAGTCGTTAATTTTATTGACGTGAATGTTTCTTTGAAGTTTTGTTTCTCGAGCTGGTATGGGGACTTTGAAAGAGAAACTGGTATGAAGAGTCCTGTCGTCCGTAAAACTATGTATTGAACAAGATGTTTTCTCGAGCAAATCATTGATATGAAGCAGAAACAAAGTGGGCGTCAGAACTGGACCCTGTGAATCTGCATTAATTGGGAGAATGTCAGATGATACTCCATTATTTTGTGACTTTCATTTTAACTATTGACTAATAAAATCACTGGTCGATCTGGAAACAGAGGGCAAGTGATTTGGCAAGTCCAATTCTAATGAAAAACACAAAAATCAAGAAGAACGTTCTTTTCTATATAATAGAGGCCATGTTCGGGGGTTGTTTTCCAAAGCAAGAGCTTCCAGCAAATATGATTGCAGATTATGATAATGGATAATGAACTCTTCATTGGTGAAACTAGTTTATGAAAAGTAAAGGTTATACACACACACATCTCTAAAAAAAGGAGAGAATGCAGTGGATCCTTCTATACAAATTATGCACACATTTACTCATAAATAATGAAGGTTCCAAATCAGTCATTTTTAAAATTAAACACCTGTATGTTGATCAGATATACGATTTTAAAGTTTCACTTTGGATTGAATTTCAACAAAAAAGTTTCCCTAAAATTCAAGGCTGTTATGATCGTAAGGATACAATGAAAAAAGTCTCTGTATCAAGCTCTTGTGTAAAGTGCTGGATAACTACGTGAATTATTGTAATGCCTAGTGAATGTACATATGTTAAAGGTGGGCACATATATTTTCAAGAAACTACGTAATATATTATCTGATTCATTCAAATTCAGTATGGTACATTTTATCCAAAGATCCGCCACTTACGTACCGTCATTTCTTCATTTTCGAATACCTCACCATATTCATCAACATCAAGATCATAAATTTTTCTATGAAACATTTAGACGCGATGAATTTTACATTCCGCTAGACTTATTTGGGATTGCTCAGGTCACCGCAGTATGCGACTTGTAACTTATTACCATATTATATATACAAAGTGCGAAGTGTGTATCAGCACAATGCTAAATTATGTTGAATAAACCAATTAGAAAACAAAAGAGTTGTACAGGATCTTTCACGATGTTTCCTGGGAATTTATACGTGTTGTTCCAGGATCTTCTTCATGGATATAAGGTCATATATATATATATATATATATATATATATATATATATATATATATATATATATATATATATATATATATATATATATATATATATATATATATATATATATATATATATATATTGTGTGAAATTATCATTTGACTTGTGCTGAGACACATCAAAGGTGAGAAGTTAGCTATTATACAGTGTGGTCCATTAAGTTTGCCCAACAAATGAAAAAAAATTTCTATTGCACAATGAAAATTTGAGTACCGCCAAAGGTTAGTGCATGTTCGATAACCTTATTGAATTTACTAAGAATGGTTTGGGGTTAATTATCTTACAGAAAAGGCCACAAAAATATAAAATTCGTCTTTTTACTTGTTTCTAAAATCTAAAATTCAACAAATATATTTTAACAAAGGCATACTCTTAGTTACCTATATCAATTAAGTGCGAGCCGTCAAATCAAAAGTTATTGAATTTCATAAGTCCAAATGAGTGTCCAAATCAGGAACGAACACAGAATTTGGGTCTGGAGAGGGGGCTGAGCTCAGAAAACTGAACTATTCATGGATTGTCATGACTTCAGTGGTGGGTCTTTGAAAGGAAAACAAAATATCCTGTGTAAATTTGTTAGTTACTGGTTACTGAAGAGGGGACTGCAGGCGTATACACTCCTTGGGTGCACTATTGGCCCAAATACAAAAATATCGGCCATAATCAATTTTTTTTAGAATACTATTTTCAAAAATTTTGATTATTGCACAGGGTATCTTTGGTAAAATCGTCCTATTTTCTAGGTTTAGGATCAGACACACGAGTGAAATTGGTTCAAACTTCCACTGTACCCTATATATTGTATCTAAATTTTTAATGATAATAATATAAAATGCCTTTAATACTTTTCTACATGGTTGCTCCAAGCATACATCCATCTGATTTTCTCTATGATTCGGTTACATTTTTTTATTTATGTTTATAATCAATTACGTCTTGTTCATTTCATTTATTTTTCTTTCCTGTACTTCAATTTTGAATTCTTGGGCGAGATGAACTTCAGTTTTCTTGTTTATATTCTCGTGCTTTTTGTTTTGATTCAGTTTTTTGATAAATTTTCTTTCTCATTATAACTTTTCGACTAATTTCTGCTCATATTAATTTAGTTTTCCATTATGAATTCATTTTTTTTTATCAAATAATTGATGGTATTGTCCAAAAGTTATTTGATATCCATGATAACGTGATAAAAAAATATTTATTTTGTTTTGCTATGCAATAGCTTCTTCAGGCCGGACGTAACTTACTGAGCAGAGGCGATTTTTTGAAGCTTTATTCTACTTTTGAACATGGAGATGGACGGATATTGATTATAGGTTTAGTCTAGTTCGGTAGAATATCTGAGGTCAGGTAACGCTCCGAGCGGCTATGATGTGGATGGGCGAATGAGCTTGGACAGACTCTCATTTCTTATTCATTTCCGTATTAGGAATCACGCATTAAGAACTCGCACAAGTTTTTGACAAAAAATTCCGAACCCATTTTTTTTTGAATTTTGACAAAGAGTGATCTCCAGTTTCAGGTAGTTCAGATAGTGCAATACAATTTTCTCCCGATGGAGGGTTGTAATAATTTATAAATATTCGTGTAGGGTAATACAGTTGCTCTATATCGTATATAATATATACTGTTTACATTAGAACAACTAGAATTTTTTCAGCAGGAAATAGAAAAATAAAACCTTGGATTTCGAATATCACATAAGTTATTCGAAGCTGCCCCTCTTTCATAATCAAAAACCATTATAGAAATTTATTGAGGAAGGCGCTTTCTCTCGATTTTTTTAATAGCTATGAACTTTGTCACCCTCAGCATGTTTTGGCCAATTACATTATGTACTTACTGGTCATATTTACATCGTTCATGGTGTAATTGAAATGTAGAATGAACCTTTTTTTTTGTAATTTGATTGAAATGTTTGACATGTGCGGAATCGTTAATTCTTGACCTTTGTGGAGAAAGGTTTCCTCTCCGGTTCGGAAGTATTTCGAGTGGATTCAATGGATTGAATAGTCATGAAGAAAATTGAAAGAAAGGTGTATCAACATAAAAGGCTTCCACAGTGAAGCTCCTGACGAATACCTTACAACCCTGGGATATTAAGTGCATATCTTCACCTACTACAAAATGGCGGAACTTTTAATGATAACCTGAATACAAACACAGTATCGATATTTCTAGAAATATCCGTTTCAAATAGTCTCATTTAGTTTTCGATTTTACGAGTAGATAGGTACCACGTGAACTATCACCAAAATGGTCAATTTGACAAGATTCAACAAGAGAACTGTATATCTGAATATGCTGGAAACTACTGTTGATCCTCTTATCACCGAAATCGTTGAAGTGAATACTAATGAATTCGATATGGATATTATTATTCCAACAAGATAGAGCACCAGCACGTTACTCCAGACACGTGAGAAACTATTTGGATAATACTTTCCATGGTCATTGGATTGGCCATCGAGATCCTACGGAATGACCAGCCCGCTAGCCAGATTTAACACCTTTGGACTTTTTTGATGGCGTCAATTGAAGCGAAAGGTGTACAAAACTGAACATACTTCAATATTGAATATACAGCAGGGAATGATAAATATTTGTAGAAATATCGACGTTGCTGTGTTCAAAAATGTTTGACGTGAATTATCGGGTAGGCTGTTCTTATGTCAAGACGTTGAAGGGAACGATTTCGAACATCTTCTGAACTGAACTCAGCTTATTTCCTCAAAGAAAGAAGTTAAACTTCGATGTATACAGGCAATTATTGAATGTTCCGCCATTTTGTAGGAGGTGAAGATATTGACTTCATAATATAGGGTTGTGAAGTATTCGTCAGGGGCTTCAAAATCACAACCACCACCTTTCCATTGAATTTTTTTTTTCACATGGCTCTCAGTCGCCATTTTGAGATTTTCATATGTCACTTTCCCTCCAAAATATAGTATTAATGCATCATTTTCATTATCCCAAGTTTCAATTTTCTGAGTTGACCAGTTGAAAAAATAGAAGGGGGGGGCTTTATAAAAAAGCACTGAATGATTAAAATAAATCACAAAATGAGAAGTATCTTTTTGAGGATTTACTTATTTTCAATTATGTTTCACTTCAGAAATCGAAAGTGCAAGATAGTTCAAGTGAAATTTGGTCTACCATTTTTCCTTTAGAGACCGGGTGTCTTCAGTTTCCCTTTTATCAATATAAGTGAAATTGTAATTAAAATAATGTGATTTAAATATCCTGTGTAGAAACAGGAAGTGACTTATGGCTTTTTCTTCTCCAATTCGATGAGGAAAGAAAACAAAAATTTTATAAAAAAAAAGTAATATCAATTATTTAGCAAACAATCTCTTGGGAAGGGAAAATCCAGAAATCAGTTCCTCGAAGCTTCCACCATAAAATGAATCATATTCCCTAATTTCTAGTTTTCCTTTCGAAGAAAAAGCTAACGCTTCCATTTTGGTTAAGGCGATTGAAATATTCTGAATTCCTGAGGAAATGTTCCACTTAATAAGACCTTTCAAATGATCTATCACAAATGGTATAGAAAGATTATTACTTTTGTGGAGAGAAAGAGGTTTTGAGGAACTTCTTTTCACTTTTTTTCTACAAGTCGATGCGAAAAGAATTCAAAACTTCTCTGAGAGAAGTAATATCGAATAATCAGCAAACACCCAATTTTGATAGATGTTTGGTTCAATCGTTAAAAGGAAGAAAGAGTATCTGAAGCAGCCAGTCCTTTGCATATACCGGGTGACCCGGAACCAATTTAGCAAGTATTAAACCATATATGACACTTCCGGTTTGATCGGAAACGCATCCAATTTTTATTTCAAATGGTATCTTTGATTTTTTTGGAAATTACGATTCTTTATAGAATTACCTTTCTGATGATGTATCATAATCATACTTCCAATTCACAATCTGTTGGTATAATTGAGATTTTATAAAAAAATACTTTTTGTATTCCCCTCGTGACGGAATATCTTCATGAAAGTTAGTTAAGGATTATTGAAAAATATCATGTGAGTAACAACAATTCATCGCCAAACTTTTCACACAATATTTTTTGTGCAAATTAGCTATTTTGATTTTTTCTATAATATTTCAACATCAATATTATAGGCCTGTACATTATTCGTCAGCAGGTTTGAAAGGATGTTTCGCAAGGCTCCCCTGTCATTAAAAATCGAAAAGATGGCACAGTCGCCATATTTTCGATTTCACTCCAAAATATAGTATTCATGCATTGATTTCATTATCCCAACTTTCAATTTTTCGAGTTGACCCGTTCGAAAAATAAAAGGGGGTGGACAGTAAAGAAAGTCATTGTATATAGTTTATAATAATTTTTTTTTGCTGTAACTAGATTTTTTGCGAAATATGAATGAATAGTTACTATGCAAACATTATTTATTAGATATAATTCTCTGCTCTTTGCTAGTCCGAGTCATTTTTTTAGTGAATGGCACATTTTTTGTTTTTCAACTTTTTTATTTGAGCTTTCGACAATGCTGTCCAACAGTCTTTATAAGATTCATTGACCTGCCATGGATTTTGAGATTTTACAATTTTTACGACTCACTGCACTCCATTATACAGTCTGTAACAAGGAAAACTTAACAGAGCCGTTTTTGAATATAAAAAGTAAGAGTTTTAAAAAACGCTCGGACACGTCGATTTCTAATTAAAGGGGGACACCATTCAGACTAATCAGATATTTTGTAGTACGCACACGGAGGGGTGCGTCCGACGACCCTTATTTAGATAGGGAAAGTAGGTCGAGTGGCACCTTGTTTTAAAGGTCTTTCGAATACCTTTACAACTCTGTTAAAAGAAAATTTTTGAAACGATTGGTAACCAACCCCATCCCCCGAAAAAATCTCCTCGTAATAAACAAAAAATGCGAAATCACATGGACACGTATTAGCAGGTTGTCATAAAAAGCAAAAATTTATTTTTTAGGAAAGTTCTGAATGTAAATTGTACCTTAAAAACAATTTGATTTAAACAGCGTTGAACTCAATACAAATACCTTTAAAACTTATCTCGAAAACTAATCGTCACAAAAAGTTTTCGTTGTTACACACTGTATTATGTCTGATATGCATTTTTACCAAAATTTTCGGGAAGGAGAGTTCTCATTGGGAAACTTCTCACAATTATCCTATAAGGCGAGGCGTGCCCATAATTATTGATCTTTTACCGTTGAAAGACACTCTCGGTGGTCAGCAAAAATAGCCCTCGCGGGAGATTTAACAATTCTAATGATGGTTTTGAAATGACAATTAAAGCCAAACTATACCAATTCTCAAATAACGATTACATTCTTCGGGATGCTGAAGGTCAGCAACAAAGAATCACAACCATGTCTGGACATTCAAACACAATTCGATACCTAAAAATAATTATCCTTTCGATTCTGCACATTTTGAAATTTTCAGGGTCTTCAATCAATCAATCAATCAAGGTATACTTTATTGTCGGAAGAACGAGGTTCTTAAAGACAAAGATTATGTACATATATAACTAACGATTAGATAAAATTACAAGACAAGATACAGTTTAAGAATAAAACTATATAAAACAATTTTTAAAATACAGTTATTACATACTACTATTCATTGATATTAATTTAAAATTGTATAGTTGATAGTTAGACAGAAAGTAAAATGAAATGTGCATATAATCAAATGCGTAATAATATATTTATCAGGATTCAAAAATTAAAACTTAAAACTCAAGGGTTATGCTCCAACCTCCGGGTATGTAGAACTTTGATCATCTACAGAGTGGAGACGAAAAATTCATCTAGTTTATAGTAGACTTGTTGTACTAGTATTTTCTTCGTATCCCTTCTGAAACGCCTGAGACATGTAGTGTCCCTAATGGCTGTGGGTAGGTGATTATACATTTTGATGCCGTTATGTATTATAGAGTCTCTAACTAAATTATTGGAGGATCTTGGTAATCTGATATGATTGCTTCCTCGAGTGTTATAGTAGTTATCATTTGTTTCAAGAAGTGATTTATTTTTATGTATCAAAGTGACCGATTCTAGGATGTATAGTGATATTGCTGTTAGTATACCAAGGTCTTTGAATAACGTTCTACACGAGTATCTCGGACCTTTTTTGCATATATACCTCAGAGCTCTTTTTTGCAATATAAAAACATTATCATGAAGGTAAGAGCAGCATGTGCCCCAAAATGCAATCCCGTAACTCAAATGCGATTCAATTAAAGCAAAGTATGCAGACCTAGCTGCGTTTAGTCCCAAAACGTTAGCGATTACTCGGATTGCGTAACATCCGGAAGACAACTTATTGCAGAGATTGTTAATGTGGTGATCGAATTTGAGTTTAGAGTCTATATTTATTCCAAGAAATCGTGTTGTTGTTTTATTAAGGATATTTTCGTTCTCTAGTGGTAAGTCTGGAAGATTACAACGGAATGTGATTAAATTAGTTTTTTTTATGTTGAGCACCAGTGAATTGGAGTCACACCAGTGTTTTATTACGGATAATTCTCTTTCGATTGTTTTTATAAGGTGCTGCGGTGAATTATCATGCCAGAGGAAGGTTGTGTCATCCGCGAAAAGGGTCACTTTGGCAGAGATGTTCAGCTGGTTGATGTCATTTATATATAGTAAAAATAAGATGGGGCCGAGTACTGATCCCTGAGGTACTCCCGATTTAATACCTGATATTTTTGAGTCAGTGCTACATCTCACTATTTGACTGCGGTTGTTCAAATATGATCTCACCCATTCAAGACTCGAGTTTCTGATTCCATAACATTCAAGTTTATGCAGTAGAGTACGATGACTTACGCAGTCGAAGGCTTTGGAAAAGTCGCAGAAAACTGCAGCAGCACAATCGCCAACATTGATGTTTCTATAGACCTCCGACATAAAAGAAAATAGGGCATCATTAGTCCCTTTGTTTGGCTGGAAACCGAATTGGTCCGAGCAGATTATGTTATTAATAATTAGAAAGTTTTGAAGACGTATTTTCACTATTTTCTCTATTATTTTCGCTAAACTAGGTATTAGCGATATGGGCCGATAGTTGGATGGATCACCTTCATTGCCACCCTTATGGATAGGTATAATTATAGAAGTTTTCAAGAAATGGGGGGAAGTTCCAGATCTGAACGAAATGTTGATTAATTCAACCAGAGCACTTAGTGCTACATCTGGAACATTGAGAATTATATTAACTGAAATATCATCTATCCCTGAACAGTTTTTGTTTTTAATATCTCTCAGGATCTCTTTGAGTTCACTGAGGTTGGTATCCGTGAGTTGAAATTCGTTAATACAGCTGATATTTTTCATATACGACATAGGTGAGTTGAAAGCTGAGATATTTTCGGTAAGTGTATGTGCAATATTGCAGAAATATGTATTTAGTTGATCGGGCTCTATTGATATAGGTTGATGTGTTTTTGTTTTGCCTCTCAATTCGTTTATTATCTTCCAGCATTCTTTACTTTTATTATTGGAACTCTCTACTCTATCTCGGTAAAAAGTATCTTTTGCAAGTTTGATGACGCGGCGGTATGTGCTTCTATATTTATGATAATAGTTAAGAAATGATGGCTCATTTGTGTGCTTGCGAATGTTATGTAGTGAACTCATGTTTTCCGCTGATGTTTTAATTCCAAGTGTTAACCAAGATTTATTTTTCTTTTAATGTTAATCTTTTGAAACGAAAATGCTTTCACGAAGTCACTTCTGAGTTTAACATAGAATTCATTGAATGCCTTATCAGGCTTTGTAGTGGTTTCCCAGTTTGTAGATTGACAGAGGTCTTTATATATGAAGAAAAATGTACCTCTCTTCGCTTCACATGATGTGTTCTTACGTTTTCATTTTGTTCTCGTCAACCCAATATCAGAGGAATAATCATAGACATTTTTATTGGACAGTAAATATTAGGTATATTATTTCGATTCCTAAATTCACAATTTCTAAACTCTCAAGTTGTAAGTTTTCAAGAAAGAAAATAAACTACTTTTGAAGATTGGTGGGTATTTTTTTTATGACGATATTTGATGATATCAGGATTTGTTGGAATGCACCTGTCTTGAAAAAAAAAACAGCTTCATGGAGAAAAACGAAAGGATCCATCTTGCTTGATTATAATTGACATCTCATCAAGAGTCACGCCACAATCCATTTGAGATTCTAGTATTATTTATCATTCTAATTGAATCACTCAATGCGGCTGGTTGAATTCGGCATCCAATTATTATTCAACGTATAATATCTCACTCACGATTTTACATCTGTTACTTTCAGCTTTTTTTTTTATTTCTAACACCAGAGTTGCGAACAGAGAACTATTGATGAATTCCAAAGGAGAATGGAATTTCACAAAACTATACTTTTTTACAACCTTTTTTTCAAACCATGCATTGCGTAAATTTGTTTTGCAGCTTACTATTTAATAACATTAATAATAACTTGAATACAAACAAAATATCGATATTTCTAGAAATATTCGTTTTCCTCTGCCATATGGCAATCTCAACAACCTGATAAAGTTGGATGGGTCATTTTGTTCATAAAAAAGAACAAAAATGTCAGCACGACAACGAACATCTTTGTTCAGTTCAAATAGACTCATTGAGTTTTCGATTTTACGAGTAGATATGTACCACGTGAACTATCACCAAAATGGTCAATTCAACAAAATTCAACAGGGAAACTACTGTTGATCCTCTTTTAACCGAAATCGTGGAAGTGAATACTAATGAATAAGATATGGTTATTATTCCAAGAAGATAGAGCACCACCGCATTACGTAAATTTGTTTTTGCAGCTTACGATTTGTTTTAACTTCAAGTTTTTCTTTTCTTCTCCGTAGTTTTCTAGGTTTCTGACCTACCACAATCTATAAAAAAGGAATTAATATTGGAATCTATAAAAATGTATCGATTGTGATTACATAACAAACATTATCATGGGTTTTCTTTCAATTTTCCTACCAGTAGCTCCAAAGGAGGAGTACTGGAAGTATTCAGAGCAGGGTGGGGCAAATTCTGATTTTTATTAAAAAAATAAAAAATCATTGATTTTTTTTTAAATCATGATTCATTTGATTTTTTTCATTTTTTTAATTTGAATATAAAATTTGAACATTTTGATTCTTTGAAATTATTGTTGATTATTTCAATGTATAAGTCTAAAAATTTTAATACAATTTGTGACAACGTATTTGTCGCGCTTCTTGCAAGAAAATTCTTGTCGCGATTTGTTGTCCTTCCGTCCTATACACTCGCTATACAGTGCCGAGTGAGGCACGAACACGAACGCGTTTGTTGTGCTTTTTGCAATAATATCCCTGTCGAGGCTTGTTTTCCTTCTCAACCTATAAATTGACGTTACCCAACAATTTCACGCATTCCGCTAGTTGTACACTCGGATATTAGAAACAAATTAGGCATAGAAAAAGGAGGAAAACTCGTGTTTTTGTTTGAATTGTATAACGAAAATGAATAGACTGAAAATATACAGTAGTTTAAGAATTTGGAATTATGTACTTCTTTATTGTTGTTTTTGCTAAAAGCAGATACTCCTTCTGATCTTCGAGAAAACTTTTATATTATGTTGTTATCTGGTTCTGAATATTAAAAACAAAAATTGATTCAAATCATGATTTTAATTTATAAAATCAAGCGATTCAAATCATGATTCAATCGTGATTTTAATCACTTGATTTCAATCAGCCCAACCCTGATTCAGAGTAGAATAATAATAAATATTCAGTAAAAAGTTGTGGGCTAGCACTATATTTTTTGTGAGTCATGTTCTCAACACCCGATCCCAGATGGTGTCCCCTAAAAATATTGTGGATTATCAGATTCTGAGACTTTTTTTTATTTTAGTGTTGTGAAGATTTGAGAATTCATTTGGTTGGATAATATTGATGCATGATGCATTGAAGTTTCCTTTAACTATATGCAGACCTGCCTTCTGGAAGCTAAATATTTCAGTTTCAATATGATTGTATCCATCAATATGATGCGTGCAATCATAAAAAAGTCAAATTACTCTCGTCTCGTGCCTCTAATGGGTCATCTCATTTCCATAAAGAGTATCAAACTGAGACACAATGGAGAAAGAATGTAAATTCTTCAAGCTCGAACGAATACAGATCGAGATTTTTCTGTTGCTGCTCTGTGAATGTAGACCGTAATATTATATAATCCAGGACATCGCATGCAAATCAACATTTACTCCAAGAATCTTCCTTTTTTGCAGTGAAACAAAGCTATTTGCCAAGGATTGTATCAGGTCGTTCTTATATGAGTTGTAACATTTAAATTACTTTTTTGGGATGCATTTATGGTCGCAATAAACATAAATTGAAAGATTGTTATCGATGGTAAAATGTTGTTGAGGAGGAAATTACAAGTCTGAGATGTGAGGAAACTGAATTTAATGTAATGATACAAAATGAAAGTGATTCGAATGAAAATTAAAAGTGTAGTGTTATTTTATGGCACTCTGAGTGAATCACGTTATGATCTTTTGCATAATAATTAGGGCAGCAATCACAAACAATTCACAGAAGTATATATAAGAGAAAAAATATGTAACAGATGACTGAAATAAAATAAGAAATAAGAATGAACCAATCAAGTTGCAGCTTTTTTGACAATGACTTTTGTTTTCTGTGGATATCACAATTTCGTTTTGACAGTGGCTACAGTAAATAACCTCCTAATTGTTGATATTTTGAATTTTGATTCTATTACATATAGTATACATTATCAGTTTCCGAATAAAATAGTGAAAGATGGCATCTTTTGTTGTTATTCTTATTTCTTATTTTATATTATTTCTTGTATGAACGCTTTCATAAAGATCTATATGTTTATCTTTCTTATTTTGTTTTATTTTGTTCCTTATTGTATTTTATTTGCTTTTTAAACTCACCTTCATTGCGGATTCTTATCCTCTGATGCAATCCCTGAATTCAGGTTCTTTCACAAATGAAATACGAACATTCAAAAACTTGTAGGAGAAAACAAAAAATATCAATAGAAAAAAACAGATTAATTGTTTTCCAAAGTATTCGCCTCCCAAATAGAAACACTCTTCACTTTTCAAGTTCAATATTGTTGTTTTTTTCATTGCTGATTGATTAGTTGGGGTGAGAAAAAAGAGCAACTTCAGATTTTGAATTTGATTGATAAACGAAAAGTTATCTTAGTCATCGAACTTGAACCATATATCTGGTTGGAAGTGATCTTTACTTTGTAGTACAAAAACTCGTCTGAAAATGGTACTGTAAAGTGAAACACCTCTAGCGTCTAGTAAAAATAACACAAATAACAGTTTCATGGATTATCATCGAGTATCAACCAATTTCATCAGTTTCTTGATCTTCACTTGTTGAATATGACATAATAAAAGGGGTTTCTTTCGGTCCCCCTTCTGCTATGAATAACTCTTTTTCGTGAAATGTTTACGCTGAAGACAGTTCAACTGTCGTTTTTCTGATTGCAACCTACACAAGTGGATAAATTCAACAGTCACCTACAAAGATTATTGGATTCATCTTTCTCACACACAATTTTTCTTAGTACTCTTTTTAAAATGCGTTCGAAGCAATAGGAAATAGGATTCTGAATCATGGAATAGGATACTAGTTAGGATTTGTTGAAGTTGAAAGCTTTTCTACGAATTCTCAAAATGACCATAAATTTTTCCTGTTAGTTGAAAATTTGTAATTTATCCTTTCCTATATAGATAAATATTTTCTTTACACCTCACAATCTCTGATGGTCTTTCACATTGTTCCGAAAGAGTAGATAATGTTTGCAAATTATTTATTCATCATAGTCATGATTCCTATTATTCCATGAATGGTTATTCTTTCAACCAAATGACCATTATCATAATAATTGTAACAGTCTATTGACCATATGTTCTCGATACAAAAGCTTTTGTTGTTGAGTTGGAACAAGAAACGATTTCCTTTTTGGGAGGAAAATGTAGTCATCCTAAGGTTATTTTTCTGCAGCTATTCGATGTAGTCCGGTCGTGTTACTCTTTCTGGGACTGATTGGGGATCTGCATGACACAACGCTATTCTAAGCGTTAGACAGTCTAAAAAAAAAATTGTGTTCAATGGTGACGAAGGGTATATCCCTTTCAGCTTTAATTGTTGAAAAATTAGGTAGAATTGTTGGTAGTTTACAGTCCATAACGGATCAAAAAAAAACTTTACAGGTGATTTATGCACTACCTTAGGTTATAAAGCACATTCATTCATTGAATAATTTTCCAAGAAAAATACATAATACTCATAGTAAGAAAGGAATACAATAATGTAAATGAAAATGGGCAAACCTTTTTTTCAAATTAAAATAATAAAATCGGAATACTTCCAAACATCAGTTATGTTAATTCACAAGTGTGGTAAAAATAGTAAAAATATCATTGTAAAACAAAAACTCTAACACAAAATATTAACACAAACACAAATTGTTTTTGAATTTTAGTTTGCCACGAGATTATAAATAATTTGGTGATTCGTTGTAATATCTCATGTCTTAATCGAATGTTGACCCAAACTTGTTGTCATTGTCATAATTGACAAGTTGTTGGAATGCCGTGTAGAATGGTTATGGTGTTCACTATTAGATTTGAAAACCAAATTAGAGTGTTCGAAGTTATTTTTGACCTGGTGAATGAAAATACAAATTTTGGGCCTATGAAGGAGAGACATATCTAGAAGTTCTTTCTTCGTAGTTTTTGTAGGTTCTTAACCTACCACAATCTGAAAAAAAATTGAATTAATATTGGAAGCTTTACATAAAAAAATCCGGACAAACCAAAAAGAAAAAAAACGATTATTTTTCATTATCTCTTTCATTCGAAATCAAAATCAAAAACTGTTCTTTTCAACTGATATATCTGAAAGGAGTCTGGTACGGGATTACGGAAATTTCACCGACCTTTTTGAAAATCAAAGGAATTGGGAGCTACCCTGATGTCAGCAATATGACCAGAGGGTTACTTTATGCTCATCTCTTCTATAGTTTGTGTGAATTTTCCAATACGAATTCCTAAGTATCTATATTATTTGTGTCTGTTTATGTTGGGTGTCACATATATTTTTTCTTATTTTGACATAAGAAGTACCTAACACTTTTCAGAATTGACGTGTCTGTCAAGACGCCTTACTTTTCATAAATTATATAATTGATTACTTTATATAACTCAGATGGGAAAAGTAAAACAAAAGCATTTACTTGTTCAAAATAGATGTATAATATTGTACGGTTTACTTCATTTATAGTTATGTTTAAAGTACAATTATTTGCAATAATCATATTGAGCGTTGATTTTGGTGTAGGAACTTCTGAGTTTCTTGTTAAAAATATGCTATGCTTATTGAATTCATCCAGATCCAGTTTGTAAGCCTCAGGAAAGACCTAATTCAGCAAGGAGTTCCAAAGCTCAGCTGTTCTATTGAAAAAAGATCCCTGAGTGAGAGAGGTTCGACAGGTCTCCAAATTCACAACAAAGGGGTGGGAATTCTGTACTTGTCGAGTCATGCATGTAGATATTGCCAAGGGTGGAACGATTGATAACAATTCAGAAGAGCACCAACCGTGAAAATATCTAAAGGAGAGAGATAAGTCTCCGACCCTTCTACGATGGTTCAATGAAGTGAGCGAGTCTGTGAGCGAAGAATCACCAACAAGGCGAATTGCCTTTCTCTGAATAGAATCGAGAACCCTCAATGAATGTTTTGGTGCCGAACTCCACACATGAGAACTATATTCCAAAACAGCTCGAATCTGAGCCTTGTAGATCATAAGAAGCTGACGAGAAGAGAAGTACTTATTCGCACGAAACAGAAATCCAAGTTTCTGGGAAGCGCCTCTAGCGATCGATCTCACATGGTTTTCCCATGAGAGATTATCACTGATTGTAATTCCTAGCATCGAGATATTTGACTTTTTAGGAATAGTTACTCCTGACATCTGGATACTAGATGATGATAGATCGGCTTTCCTTGAGAAGAGACATGCCTGGGTTTTCCTAGCATCAAATTCCACCAAGTTCATATTACCCAATTCTATTATTTTCCACAAGTCATCATCAATTTTATCGACGTGAATGTTTCTTTGAATTTTTGTTTCTCGATCTAGTATGGGGACTCTGGAAGAGAAACTAGTATGAAGAGTACTGTCGTCCGCAAAACTCTGTACTGAATAAGATGTTTTCTCTAGCAAATCATTGATATGAAGCAGAAACGAAGTGGGCGCCAGAACTGAACCCTGTGGGACAACTGCATTTATTGGGAGAATATCAGATAATATTTCATCAACAACCACATACAAAGACCTATCAGACAAGAAACTCTTCAACAAAGCACACAACTGGGGAGGCAAACCATAAGACGGCTGTTTAGAAAGGAGACCCCGATGCCAAACTGGATCAAACGCTTTTGAAATATCGAGTGCTATCGTTCCTCCGAATTATTCTATTGAATGTTGCCAAATATGAGAAACATAAGCCAATAAGAACTGTCTACACATCCTCTGCAACGGTGGACGACTTCCACCCACCGTGTTTTGTCAACTGTAATGACGTTCATAGGCGACTTCGCCATTTTAAAATGCAATTTGATAGCATGAAAAAATGACACGTCACGGTATTTTTTTACTTATAGTATCCTTTCTAAACGTGTTTAAAATAGTGGTACTTTATCATCCAATATGAATTTTGAAAACTTTGGGTGTTATAACGATGGTATAGAGATGGTATAGGCTATTATGTTCATAGTATTACACTATATGTGAACAAACATATCGCTTATTATTATTTTATTTCCAACATCAATCTTTACGTTAGTTTCCTAATTGCATTTTATATATATTTCCAAACTGTTAGTACTTTGTTCCAACTAGTACGAATATTCTGATTCTCACACAAATATTCTTGATAACTAGTCTTTCGACTTTGAGATAAAAATCCATTCATCTTTGCCATTCTCCCAGTCTCGCTTGGATGGTCCTACAGATTCAATTCTAGGATCACGTAACCAAACACACAATAGACGATTTTTTTCCGGCGAAGAAATGAAGTGCAAATAACCGAATTATGATGATGAGATCAACGCTAACTTTGATTTATCATTCTCGACCACGATTCGGTACTTCAAACTCCAGGATGGTGGGCGGTACTGCTGCCTGAGCGATGATTAAGAAGCAATTAAAAACGACGCGTTACCTCGTCCTTGGTTGTGGGTGGATGACCAAAACTGGGTCGAATGTGATGGCCCATAGAGATTTTTGATGTAGAACAGAAGCATAACCAGAATTTTGAGGTGAAGTGTGAAGAATCATAATGCTATCAATGTAACCATAGCAGATACAATTTAAAAACTGTTACACGCCATCATGGGCGTTGTTAAATTTTGGGGTACACTGTAGCCAGATTGTTATAGAATTATGGAATATTGGATATAAATCGAAGTGACGTCTTGAACATGAAACAAGGAAAATCGAAAATTTTCACAAATCTTCTTTGTTAATAAATACGTGTATATCATTCATTTAAGCTCATCTATGAAAAAGTTCTTCCCTAGTTTTCCAATAGGGAATTTAGAGTTATATGCCCATCCGAAGGTTCAAATCATATATTTTGAATAGCAACATCCAAACTATTTTGTAGAATATAGATTTTATCATATTTTTATAAATTATAAATACAGCGTTCCTACATAGTTAAAAAATAGTATATTATGCAACGATCATGTAATGATGGTTATTAATACACGAGCATCAACCGGGATACGAAACGAGCCGAAGGTGGTTGATGCGAGTGTATTAATAACCGTTACATGAGAGTTGCATAAGGTATTTTATCTACACCTGATAAATAGTGAAGAACTACAACTATTATATTTATATTTGTGTTGCACACAATAACACTAATGAAAAGAATTTCTTTGAAAAATTCTACAAAATTGTAACTAATGGTATTACTTTGAGATATAAAACGATGAGAAATGAAGAGGAGATCAAAAATTTAAAAAAAAAGATTACTCGAGGCCGGAATCGAACCCACGACTCTTCCTACTAGCTAATAGTGCCTTAGACCGCTCGCCTACGGAGAGCTCACCAAACTTGCTTGAAAAAATAAAGAAATAAATCATGCATTTGTCAAATGAAGAATTTAATCATTCTAACTGTATGTCTGCCGGTGGAGGTGTCGAATGTGATTCTTCCATATCGCTGGTATCACACATTTTGTTATGATTATCGAAGTTTGGCTATATTCTTCAAAAATTACCTATACCGATTTTGACTTGACAAACGTCAAATGCAGAGCATGCACATCATGCTTGATTGAAAAATAATGGGTTTCTATTGGTTGAAAATCTGTATCGTAATGAAAAATCTGTATCGTGATGGATTTCATTATAAAACGGGTTGTGGGCATATAAGTGTATTATTAGGGTACGGGTGTAGATAAATATTGTTACGTATAACACCTATATCCAGTACTGCAGTATTTGAAAGCCTTTTGGTGGTTTGTGAACTTTGTTATCTTCAATCTTTTGAGAAACACGGTAAAAATGATTATCTGACTGTAGATTATAATAGTATATTATGCAACGATCGTGTAATGATGGTTATTATAGCATAAACCGGGATACGAAACGAGTCGAAGGTGAGTTTCGTATGGTTTATGCGAGTGTATTAATAACCATTACATGAGAGTTGCATACGCTATTTTATCTACACCCAATAAATAATGAAGAACTAAAAATATTATATTATTAGGTATTTATATTGAACATAATAATAGTAGATAATCAATCGTATTTCTTTGAAAAATTCTACAAAATTATAATTAACGGTATAACCACGGAAAATGCAACAATGAGAAATGAAAAGAGGAAAAAAATGAAAAAAAACTTCTGCCGTGTTCAGGATTTGAACCCGGACGTAACTGACCACTGCCTGCGCCATTGGCCACTCGGACACAACAGCTCATGTAATTTGGTTGAAAATAAAAACATATGTGTTGCATTTGTCAAATGAAAAATATAATTCTTTCGATTGTATTTTTTTCTTGTCTAAGACATCTGTGGAGGGTCGCTGGTAATTCTTCTATATCACTGCTATGAGACATTTTCATACGATTATCGAAAATTGACTAAATTCTTCAAAAATTCAATACCTACTGATTTTGACTTGACAAACGTCAAAATGCAAAGCTTGCACATCATGCTTGATTGAAAAATAATGGGTTTCTATTGGTTGAAAATCTGTATCGTAATGGATTTCATTATAAAACGGGTTGTGGGCATATAAGTGTATTATTAGAGTACAGGTGTAGATAAATATAATTTACTATGTGGTATTCAATTCAGCTCTCTGACAGTCGTTAATGGAAGCGAATGGAAGATGTCACCAATCCTTGGCCGCGATAGTTTCAACTCTTTTGGCATTTTTACGAAGAGCCTCAGACTGATATTTTTTAAAGAAGCATCAAAATACACAGTTTTTGATCACAATTTTCTAATTTGAACTACCAAAAAGACCTAAGCACAGAACTGTCACTTTCGAGATAACTGACGCCTGAACCACCCGTATTTTATTTTTATTCAAGGAATTTTTAGGTTTCTCTATGTTTATAATTTCTATTAAGTACTCGTTTTTGGAAGTTTGTTTCAGTCACAACGCAACCACTTCAGTATTATTAAAATCAAAATTGTGTAAATATATTGCAGCGTGTTCACTCAAAACTATTTTATAGAGTTCCTCGTTGGATATTGTGGTTTCGTACTCCTCTAGTATTCAGGAATACGGGTTTTGAGATATCTTTCTATTTGTCCAATGTAGATGCCATTGCATGCCGCATATACCACGCTTCTTTGAAATTATTTTGTTGTTCTTGTTTTCAAGTTTGAGAAATATTTTTATAGTCTTTTCATTGCTGAAGGCAACAAAAGTTTTAGTTTGATGAGCGTAGCGAGGTCCCATAGAGTAGTTTGAGTTATCAGAGTTTTAAATATACCTTATAAATACCTGGACTTGCCCTCATCTCAGTTTCTCGGAATATGTTAAAGTGAGAAATACTGTATAGGATAGATTTTCGGTTGGCAAATGACAACAAAATAATGCTTAATTCCATGCGCACTGGAATTGTTGTTGGCGTTTACACCTCCGCTAAAGTCAGAGACCCATAACGAAGTAACACTCGAAAAAAGGTTTCTTAATCCCATATTATATAAATTCAATAGTGAAATATCACTGTACCGAAATAGAATAGGTACAGCTTTTCTACTTCAAATTAGTTGACTATCCCTTTTTAAGCGAGACGTTAGCGGTATTTTAGCCATAGTGCCAACCACGGCATTGCATTTTCTTTCAGCCTGAAGATCGATGCTCTCTCTCCTAGACCTAGTCTAAGTATTTTATAATATCTATGGTATGTATTTAAATGTTCTAAAACGTTTTCACAAATCTAATGTCAGACAACTGTCTCGATCTATCATTGATCTCTTCAGAGGCACTGGACTTGCGAATACAATGTATTTCGAACTGTATGTCCTTTGAAGAACAAATCTTCATGTACCATTTCCTTTGGTTCTTTTTGATCAAGTTTACATATATGACTTCATTTTTTGCTATGGTTTCAACACGGTTTTTAGAGCTGCCCCCCAAATCGAAATCAAGAATTGAAATATGCTAAAGAGAAATGAATTGATTTTAGATAATAAGAGGCAACATATTTCGTATTTAAGAAAGAATGTCAATTTATGACACATTAGCCATGATGATATTTCAAGAATGTGATTTAGCATAAGAGTTTTGGCCTCTTGAAATTCAATTCCGCTGGTCACTATTGTAGTATATATTTATATATATATATATATATATATATATATATATATATATATATTATATATATATATATATATATATATATATATATATATATATATATATATATATATGAGGAATAGCAGAGGCCCTGTAATAGATCCCTGAGGAACACCGCATACAACTATTTTCAATGAACAATTTTTGTCTGTAATGAAGCCTGAAGAAGCTATCGTATAGTGGAACAGTTACCTGTCAAATTAAATGTGGCGGATAATGAAGTCATTCAATGATTTTGTCATGAGCTCCTAGTGGAATAAGCAGAAATACATAAATCAACTGAATCCTGAGGGCTATTTCTCTATATGCTAATGATCGAAGAGATCATTCAAGGATATCATACACCATTTATTTGTTTTTATTTCTATCTCTGCTTTCTTTGATGGAATCGCCTAGATTGATGCGACCCACTTCTAACTTATCAAGTGCCTCACGAAAATGATGTAACATTGATGTTCCACCTTGGTTTTGATGGATATTGCGCATAAGTGTTTTCATCTAGATCACTCATTGTTCGGTGAAGTGCGAAATTCATAATGATAAATGGATCGAAGACTCAAGGAGATTTCGATTGATCGATCTGAAAACCTATGAGCACATGCATATGGGGAAATCAATCATTGAAACTATATGCAACGTACGGGGTTGGTGAGAAGTATGGAAACGTTTGCTTGGATATCATCACCTGAAGACGATTGCTGATACTAGCAGTCGAGACATCGTGAGTCGATACACTTAATTTAAGAATTTTGAAATTTTTTCGTATTTTCTCTCTAATTTTTTCAATTTCCATTTGTATATTTTTAATTTATTTTGATATTATTTGCATTTGATTTTTCTCACAAACATCTCTTTTACTGATTGCTTGAATCCAATTTCTTTTCAGGGTTCATTTAATTTTTTTTTGTTTTTATATATTCAGTGTCTTCTGTTTCAATTCAGTTTTTCATCGCTTTTTGCTAAATTGGATTATTATTGTATTTTCATTAGTCTGCTATGTTCTAGTGCCCTATTTGAACGTTCCATTTTTTTCACCTCTGCTCAAACTGGGTAAGTGATCTGTTATGTCAAACAAAATATTCTCTGCTTATGTCGAAAAATTTCCACTCTAATTTGCCATGCCGAAAAATCCCCAAAAATACCTGAGTTGGCATGGTAACGCAAAACAAAATAAGTAGTTTATTGGTCGAAAACTCTGTGGAACACCTGCATTTATTGAAAGAATATTAGATGATACTCCATCAACAACCACAAACAGAGACCTATCAGACAAGAAACTCTTCAACAAAGCACACAACTGAGGAGGCAAACCATAATACGGCAGTTTAGAAAGGACCCCGATGCCAAACTCAATCGAACGCTTGTGAAATATCGAGTGCAACAGGTATCGTTTTTATCCGAATTTCTCGATTGAATGCTGCCAAATATGAAAAACATGAGCCAATAAGTCACTGGTTGATCTTTGATGGCAAAATCCGTATTGTCGATCATTGATAATTTCTTATTTTTCTAGATATTCGATAAGCTTCATATTGATTGCTTTTTCCATGACTTTGGAAATGATAGAAAAGAATGCAATTGGTCTCCAATTAAAATTTGGAGCGAGAAACACTAATGAGCAGGAATTTAGCAAAAAGCGATGAAAAACTGAATTGAAACAGAAGACACTGAAGCCACGGACACGGTAGTTTCTTGAGCGAATCGATTCATTTTGTTGAAGCTCACAGAATAACCTAAATTAAATGTGACAGAACAAGGCAATTTCGATTGTTCAATCTGTGATGTATTCCACAGCCTATCTTGACGAACTTTGAAACCGTAAAACATGAATTTCATATAATGCGTTGAAGTTCAATATGGTGTGAAATTTTCTTACCGAATATTACGCACACTTGCATTATCCTTGGAGAGTTTTCTTCGCTGACGAATATTTTAAGAAAATTACCGGCTCGGGATAATTTTCAAAATATTCATGAGCTCGAAAAATTTCCGGAAATAATTCAAGAACCAGTGATATTACAAGTGATAATTTGCTGTGTTTTGTATGCGTAAGCCAGTGAATTTCAATGCTGTTTTGGAGAAACTTATCGTAACTTAGCTACACTAAGCTTAACTAAGTTGTCATCTACACAAGAACTAGTTGCTTTTGGATCGTTACAATTTGATCATTTTCCCTTTATATTATAGAGTATAGAGGGTATAACATTCGACAAATATTTTGATTTATTTATTGCTTTCGTCGATACAAATGAAGGAATTGATTTTCAATTATAGGGACGGACACACTTGCAGACCGGTTTCGGGCTATTTGGCCACTCGTCAGTGCAAGGCAGTGCCATCATCAACATAAAGTCGATGATTTCCCATAATTAAAAATCAAACTCCTTCAAGAGTATCAAGCCCCGGCCGAAGCTAATGCGAACAACGAAATTATTACGCCATCTACCAATGGACGAGGTATTCCAAAAGCAAACCGAATTTGTCCATTCCTCCTGCGAGGAAAATATAAAAACACTTGACATAGTCAGTGGGCATACTTGAAGACTAATAACTTCGTAATAACTTCATAATAACTTCGTTGTTCGCATTAGCTTTGGCCGGGGCTTGATACTCGTGAAGGAGTTTGATTTTTAATTATGGGAAATCATCGACTTTATGTTGATGATGGCACTGCCTTGCACTGACGAGTGGCCAAATAGTCCGAAACCGGTCTGCATATTACGCACACTTGCATTATCCTTGGAGAGTTTTCTTCGCTGACGAATATTTCAAGAAAATTACCGGCTCGGGATAATTTTCAAAATATTCATGAGCTCGAAAAATTTCCGGAAATAATTCAAGAACCAGTGATATTACAAGTGATAATTTGCTGTGTTTTGTATGTGTAAGCCAGTGAATTTCAATGCTGTTTTGGAGAAACTTATCGTAACTTAGCTACATTAAGCTTAACTAAGTTGTCATCTACACAAGAACTAGTTGCTTTTGGATCGTTACAATTTGATCATTTTCCCTTTATATTATAGAGGGTATAACATTCGACAAATATTTTGATTTATTTACGAATTGATTTAATTTCTCTGTAGTGCATTCAATCAAATACATACTGAGAAAGTGAAAAATTTATTTGGAATCTTTACGAGTGCAGAAAAAATCACGTGCTGCGTGGTACTTCATGGCTAACCGAGAATTTGTTCTTGATGGAACACACTGTATACTTCCAAAGAGTATACTTCATAAATTTTCGTTATTCTCACGATGAGACTAATTTCAGTTGTAATTGGCGTAGTGGGTAAAGTTGGTTTTCATTGAAGTTTTTGGCAATACATTCGGGCATTTGTAAATCACCCTGTATCATTTGAAACAGTATATCTTCATGATTTTTGTACCTTGATCGATGTTTTTATGTGTAACAAAAGTAAAGCAGTCTGTAAAAAGGCTTCCATCCAAATTCTTGTTGAACTTAACGAATGCAAATTTTGGGTTTTACATGAAGTACCACGCACCGCGTTAGTTTTCTTGCGCATTACAATTTGTTTTATCTTACTTCCTTCCTTCCAAAGCCAGACTGTAAAAACTTGGTCCAAAAAATCTGTTACTGCAGCCCGATCTATATAGACTGCTCCCAGAGGCTTGAAAATCGCTATTTTTTCCAGTTTTCATATCAGCATATCATCGATTGAGTCGACATTTTTTGGAAAAAATTAGTCCAGGGAAAAACAACCTCATTTCAAGCATGATGTAATCAAAAAATCATTTTTCATCGCGAAGGCAATCATATCGGAATTGGATCAACCATTTCATCGCATTCCTTGTGACCCTGAACATACCTAAGTGTTTAAATCAATGTTAAGACATAAAATACCATCGCACGGATGGATTGATTTGGACGTCTGATCGTATTTCATCTAAATCATTTTCATCTCATTGAATTCAATGGAGTAATAAAATAACGACTTCGACACTCAAGTTAAATATTTGAAAAGAACACATGCGTGAGAATTCACCGTGCTATATTGCAGTGCCTGAATTTCAGACATGCAATCATAATGAAATAACAATGTTTTCATCAGAAAAGGCATTACAACTCCGCAAGTTGATCAATCATTACTCTGACAAACGCATCTTGAATGGAGAATGAATTACTGCAGATCAATTAACATCAATAAGATGAAAAAAATCAGGTACCTACGTCGATTACTTAAAAACCACTTGGAAAAACTACTAACATAATTTCCTATGTGGTACCGAACGTATAAAGAGAAATTGAGATTATTCGTCTTATGCAATATAATATGTTTTATTTATATCTATTTCACTAGGTTGACGTATATGTTTTATTTAGATCTATTTCACTAGGTTGACGTTTTTGAACAAACAACTTGAAATTTGGAACAAAAATCAAATGAATTCGAATTATACACCAACACAACAACTCACATTGAAATCATTGTTCAGACTCTTAGACTGAAGGAATTTGAGTCATTTAGTTCATAAAACTTCTTCGATCAGCCCATAAAATTGAAACATTTGTACCTGATAGGTGTTTCGTCACTTATGTTGACAAGTTCAGGAAAAAAGTAAAAAACACTTATACAATTTCCATTGGGTTTTTCACTTTGAATAAGTTTCAAGCAGCGTATCCACTAAGTCGTCTGGCTGATATAATACATTTAAGTAAACGATGATACAAAGCTAATAAGTAACGACAGAAATTTATTTGTTTTCTATTCTAGGATTTAAAATATGCACTGTTTTGAAAAAAACATTTAACGCAGTTTGCTTCATGAATTTACTGAAATCACCCATTTTCTATATATCTCATTATAAAATTAACAACAAAGTTGACAGATGACTGCAGTGACGTTTCAGGGTAGGAAAATTTTCACTTATTGGTTCTAAAGCTAAATGAGACTAGTCTTATTCAGGTGATCAAAATAAGATTTTAATGGCGAATGTCCCTGCTGTATCAATAGTCGAGAAGCTTCAATGAATGTTTTTGTGCCGAACTCCATACATGAGTACTATACTCAAGACTGGTTTCATTTGAGCCTTGTAGATCATCAGGAGCTGACGAGAAGTCGAGTATTTCTTCTCATGAAATAGAAATCCAAGTTTCTGGGAAGCACCTTTAGCTATCAATCTCACATGGTTTTCCCATGAGAGATTATTACTGATCGTAATTCCTAGCGTCGAGATACTTGACTTTGTAGGAATAGTTACTCCTGGCATCTGGATACTAGATGATGATAGATCGGCTTTCTTTGAGAAGAGACATGCCTGGGTTTTTCTAGCATTAAGTTCCATTGAGTTCATATTGAACGTTTCTTCGAATTTTTGTTTCTCGAGCTTGTATGGGGACTCTGAAAGAGAAACTAGTATGAAGAGTACTGTCGTCCGCAAAACTATGTACTGAACAAAATCTTTTCTCGAGTAAATCATTGATATGAAGCAGAAACAAAGTGGGCCTCAGAACTGAACCCTGTGGAACACCTGCATTTATTGAGAGAATATTAGATGATACTCCATCAACAACCACATACAGAGAAATTTTCATAGTAAAATTCATTCCCGAACATCTTTTGTTTTTTTTATACAAAAGCACTATGATTATGCTTCTATTCACTTTCAGGTTCCCTCAGTTCAGTGACTATTTGTGAAGGAGTTTGAAAAACGGAAGCGGATTTGGTTTCTGAAACGTTAACAATGAGTATTCTTTGATGAATATCAGTTCTTGTATTATTTTGACAAATTTGAGTTAGACGAGTTGCTGACTAATGAATAGCTGAACCGATTGGGCTGAAAATTGGTGAGGAGGTAGCTAAGAACCAGGAGACTGACATAGGATACTTTTCATCCTGTTTTACCGTGTTTTCGGAAATTCCATAACTGAGGGGGGTGAAAAACGGGCGCCAAATTTGTGTGGGACGCATTGGTCCAATCTACTTCAAATTTCGCATAAGAATTCTTTAGAGAATTGATGGAGGACGTGTTTTGTATTTTATTGAAATTATTCGTCTAACGAGGTAGAAAAGGGGTAGAAAGTTATTTTAGGATTCAATGAACGCAAAGTCTAAACCACTGACCCTAGAGATTTGAAACTTGTTGGGTGTGTGCTTCGTATGACGTAGGCATTCAATAGGAAAGGGTCTTCTGAGCTGATGAACCTGATAAAACTTAGTACTGAGAACTACACAATATATTTGCATCCCAAAAAAAATCAATGCCCAACGAAGTGGGTACTGGTCAGCTAGTACTTATCATTTCATCCACAGTCAGGTATGACAGCGCACATCATAGTGATAGTAACATTTCAAATAATACAAATGTGATATCGGAGAAACATATATAACAGCGCAGCGGAAAATCATACTTAATTTTCAGTAAACGTTTGTTTTAAATTCCAGACATGTGTGGACAATGATATTATTATGTCATGAAATAATCAAATTGACTATGTTTGCTCTCAATTGAACAAAGATAATTTGGTATTTGGAAAAACAAGTCGAGAAGCTCCAAATAGAGAAGGATTAATTATATTCAACACGATGTTCTTCGATTATTATGGAAATGTTTCTTTTTCCGAATGACAGCAAATATTAATGTTGCAGACACATCAGTCAGCCAAGTATTACTTTTTCTGACTTGACAGCAAATTGAGGACTTTCCTGCCTATGCAGCAAAAATAATAATCTACTGATTGATATGTGTCTGGAGGAGTAAGTACTTGTAAGTCGCTATCACTATCGATAATGTTTTCTATATAAACTATAATTACTATCAACATATAGATTTCCATAGCAACCAACCATTCTAACACTTGCGATTTTCACAAAATTTATTATATATATATATATATATATATATATATATATATATATATATATATAGGAGAAGAATTAGTGACTGGCTATAATATAATTCGATTGATTTTGTGAGGTTGCAGTCAAGTTTGTGGGCAGTTACAAAGAGGACTCTTTGTTATTAGTCAAGCTTTCGGTAAATTTATTACCTTCGTCAGGACAACTAAAAATAATACATTCGATGATATTTTGTAAAGATAGAAATATGGAACACTTACTAACGTGAGAATAAAATATAAATTGGCGCAAAAATACTAAAATAACAGTTGTACCTATGAGGATAATAATAGAAACGAAACCGTTTGAAGTCACATAACGCAGTTGAAATAGTCTATTTCGTTAAAAATTTATAAATAAATACCATACACCCTCACACACACACACCCACACCTGTCGGAGAGCTGCTGATGCATGTTTCATGAAGTGTTTTATGCACCTTGAAATTTTGTTATAATGCATCTCTTGGGTAGTTGTGAAGGTGAGTGTGTGTTGGCTAGACCAATCTTGGGACACCAGGTACTGCGCATAGAGGAAAGGTGCAAAAAAATATGGCCCAAATGAAGTGTTTTATTCAGAAGCCAACAATCTTCAATGTGAAATTGAGCTAATTTTACAATGGATAATGAATGAGGAAGACACTTTCAAGGGGGTTAACATGAAAAAAAATGTTTCCAAAGTTGTTATTTTTTCTTTACTAAATGAAGTGTTTTATCCAGAAGCCAACAATCATTAATGTAAAATTGAGCTAATTTTACAATGGATAATGAATGAGGCAGACACTTTCAAGGGGCTTAACATAAAAAAATAATCCAAAGTTGTCATGTTTTATTCAGAAGCCAACAATCTTCTATGTAAAATTGAGCTGATTTCACAACGGATAATGAATAAGACATTCAAACACCGTCTTCAATTCAATAATTTAAAATAATAACAAAAGGCATACACTTTTAGTGGGTCAGGGCAGGACTTGGAACTACTGAAAAGAGGTGTTTCTATAGAATGCCTCAAATGCCTTTCATTTCGAGGAGGACTATTATTATTATTAGCAATTGAAGAGCACATGGGAAGAATGAAAACAGTCCATTTTTACCAAATTCATTTGTAGACATAATATTTTTCCTGTCAATAAGCTGTATCTTCTGGTACCTGAATGAACAGGAATATCGATAACACTCACATAGAAAACGTGAATTTGAAAATTCATATACTCGGCAAAAACGATGAAAGATTTTGCATTTCGAATTCTGAAAGGTAGTTCTGATGGCTAGCTATAAACGTGATTATAAGAAAACATATCAAGAGGGACTGTTTTTCTCACTAGCTGAAGATAATGAGTGAATAGCTGATAACCCGAATTTCAATTAAAAAGCGCTTTCCTGAATATTCTTGGTTCTTGGGCATTCATCGTTTTTTCCATGCGCTCTTCATTTGATACGACATTGTTTTCAATCCCATCCATATCTGTGCTGGACATATTGTCTGAAATAATACGTGCTCTCCAAACGATATGTATTAATACTATTCAGAATTCAGAAGTAGCAGACTGTGACAGCCTAATACAACTCTGTGCGTTCTTCGATATCACAGCCGACCAATCGAAACGCGAGGACTGACTTTCTACCTGCTCATCACTCGCTGATAACCCTGGCAGGGTTGCCAGACTGGGCGATTTATCGCCGATTAAGCTACTTTCTTCTTTCTTCTATGCGCAGTACCTGGTGTCCCATGGTAGGTCTAGCCAACACATACTCACCTTCACATCTACCCAAGAGATGCATTATAGCAAAATTTCAAGGTGCATAAAACACTTCATGAAACGTGCGTCAGTAGCTCTTAGACTAACATGCATATATAGACATGTATATACATACCTAAACCTAAAAATACACGCATATATTCAAAAACACTCATCTTTACGTATACATGCATACACCTTTGCATATTAGTAAGGTAACACTCAAAAACTAACATAGATTGGATTATGCACCTTGTTATCCAAATTTATCATTATAATACTCCTGCAAGTTATAATAGGGCCTGTCTGCCAGAAATTTTTTGATACTTTCTCTAAAGTTTATAATGTTTATATCGGCCTCCCCTATGTCTGAGGGTATGTGATTGTACATCTTAACCCCACTATAAAAAATCGAATCATTGACAGCAAATATTAATTTTGTGACGAAAATGAAAAGATAGAATCACGAAAAAACAATTCGTATCTCCAATTCCCTGGCACGATATTCTTTGAATATTACATGAGTTTCGCTTCCGCCTGAAGGATCAAAAAGACAGTCCATCCCTTCACCGAACATTCTCCAAAATCACCAACCATCTTCTACGCCGAAGATGGCACATGCCTTCGTTCATTCCATTTCCTTGCAACCACGCTCTCTCGGTGAGCCAAGAAAACAAGCAGCGTTGTGAAATTACTCTCACTACTCGTTGTTCATCTGTCAATAAAACTCTGCCTCCTGAAATGGATCCAGTAAGTGTAACACAATCCAAGGTCGCAATGCTGCATCATGTATGATGTAACGCTACAGCTAGTGAAATTGCCTTGTGATACGCTTTTTCGATAGACCAGTACGTCGCAGGTGTTCTTTCAGTAGAGTAGAGTTATTGGGAATCATTGGGAGAACTTATAGAAAAATTACTCAAACAGTTACTTGGAGGTTTTCAGCACATTCTATAGCGAAACTGGGGTTGCATATTCGTCAAACATTTTAAATTAAAATTTCACACGAAACTTTTTCAATGGTTGTCAAGATTATTGAAAGATGATGTTGACAAAGTAGCGTGTCAAAAATATATTTAAGACTAGTGTTAAAATAATTTTTTCCACGTGAATGTGGATGGTTTCAGGAAGGATGAAAGAACCATTTTCTGAACTGTTTTTTTTTGTTGATAAGGGCCCTTCAGACATTTGGTATGTTTTGAGAGTCATCTCTTTTGTTGATTTTTCCATGTTTCTTTTTATCACGATGGCTTCCCTGATTTGGCGTGTTCTGAAGTGGTTCAGGTATTCGAGACTCTAGTAGACCATATAATCACAAAGTGGATGAAATAAAATTCTCGAAACCGATTTGATTACTGCCAGACCGGACATAATCATCATGAAGATCAACTAGGGATTGTTGCTATTAACTTGAGAAACTCTCAAGAAGATCTCTAGAATGAATTCCACTTCAATCTCCTTGAAAAGACCAATAATCATTTTATCGATTAGAAAACCACAGTGTGTTGCAGTTTCAACGAAAACAAAATTTTCCTGCTGATGGTAATGGCTTCATTTGATTTCTACATATCTTCTTCTATATATATAAAAGAAAGTCGTGTTAGTTACACCACTTATAACTCAAGAACGGCAGAACAGATTTGGCTGAAAATTGGTAGGGAGGTAGCTTAGAGCCAGGAGATGGACATAGGATACTTTTTATCCCGTTCGACAGCGTTCCCGTGTGACTCGACATGAAACGTCATCAGTCACTATCTGTTAACTCCAAATGATTCTAACAGATGTCGAAACCTTTCGACTGGGTTGAGTAAGTAATCAATAGATGGCGCTGCTGAGCCCATCAGTTGGCAGAACAAATTGAATCAAGATGTCGATACCTTTAGACTGGGTTGAGTAAGTAATCAATAGATAGCGCTGCTGAGCCCATCAGTTGGCAGAACAAATTGAATCAAGAAATCCAGCTCAAAGAATCAGGACAGCAGAAGGTCATGCACAACCACAAATGGTTTAGATTTGGAAAATCCATGTTTTTCTCATGGGCAACTATATGTTGCGTGTTCACGTGTTGGGAAACCGTCGAATCTATTTGTGTTAGCTAAAGACAGGTTAACCAAAAACATTGTGCACCGATTGGTGTTAAATTAAATTGAAATTGATAGTATTTATAATTCAAAAAAATAGATATTAATGTTTAAAAGTTTAAGACTGTCTGCCTTGCCTACCTCATTCATGAGTTTAAGCGTCACATGTTATTTACTGTATTATACTGTAATATACTTATATTTGTTATAAAATTAAATGGAAATAATAAATCTGATAAATTTTTATTTTGTACCTATTGATTTCTGCTTAATATCAAGTGTAAGGACATTTTAATTAATTGTGTTCAACGTACTTCCCCTTCAAATCTCAATCCAGTGAATTTGTATACCAACATCAACATTTTCGTCTTTGTTCGTAAATAATTTCATTGTACTAAAGGGTTATAGTAGTAGAAAGTCAAATAAGGAGATCACCATATTTTTTTACAAATACTATCTGTGTGAAAAAGCATAGTGGACTCCGTGACTGATGTTCTCTTATTGTTCCTCTTAGATTGTTTACTATAATGTAATATAACAAAAACTTTAGCCACAGCAACGCGTGGCCGAGTCAGCTAGTTTGTAGATATAGATAACCTTCCATATCCCTTACTAGATTTGGAATTGTAATTGGTCGTAGCTCTTGAAGCACATCACATTGGGACACGGCATCAGGACAATTTTTACAGCACACCTTCACCTAATCTCTTTCCTGCGCTCACTCAAAAATGTTATACCCACGAATCGCAAGGAATATATTTACCTCTTAGTCGTGACTGCTCGAGAACATACAGAGGACAGACGAGCAGATGGGTATCGAACAGGTCATACGAACACAAACTTGCAGTACGAAATTCGGACATGACCTCAACTCTCTTAAAACATCACAACGAAACCGGACAGTCATATTTGTCTTAAACAACACGAAGACCATTGCCACAACAAAAACACTCCATTTCAGAATAATTCGCGAAGCAATAGAAAAACGTCCTGAATACATCAACGAATTCTCAATATGAGTCCAATATTGGATTTCTGAATGCAACTCAGTCTCAAGTATACTGAAAGTGATTCTAATGGGACTGCAACTGCTGATCAGACGTTTAGTGAAGGATAGAAGATAAAAGAAATAGGCCAAAATTTAGTACGTTTAGGTGAACTAGTACAACATCAAGCGATCTAAAGCTGATTTTATAAGGATAGATACACCCACATGCGAAGATGTTGATAAACAATGCTTTTGTTTGTTTATGTTATGACGAAATCCTGTTGAAAATACTGCGAAGGTGGTTGAGTAGGCGTTTCAATTGTCTCAGCTTGTGAAAACAGACAAAAATTACATCATTACAATTGTGCCCACTATTTATTCCAATTTCAGATCGATATACAATGATCGTAATATATAACTGCTCATTTGGGTTATTCATAATCTCATAGCATCGCCATTCGCTTCTCAACTACCATTTTAACGATTATAAAGATCCAACTTTCGATTATACTCCTCGTGAAATTTTTAATTGCCTTTAAATAGTTTCACTATGTGGTCTGATGATCTCGATAATCCTTTATTCGATTCATGAAAAACGTAATTACCTTCGTGCCTCTTTTACATAACTGAGCTGATGGATATTTTGATATACGTTTATATTTATTCGGTATCATCTTAAGCGGGACTAATTAGAAACTTGTTTCGGATACTTTCAATTTCAAGAACGTTGAAATCCTTCGAATTGTGATGGGCGAAACGTTGAATATTCCTCAAAAATCACAGAAACGGAACCATTTCTGTTGAATCAGGTACTCAACTGGGGTTATCCTCTCGAATGATGAAGTCTGGATTTTTTTTTGATTCATTGGTATTGCTTGTCGTGATGCTCTAAATAAGAAAAGGAACACATGCGGAATTGAAGACCCTGCAATTGATTGAGTGGATTTAGTATCATTGTGAATGATGAATATAACACTTCTGTGATCATCTACACAAAAAATGATCTTGCGAATAAATCGTTCTTCTAACTGAAATGAAAAGATAGTGGGGATGTACTTAAACAGAAATATTACAGTTTCTTGTACGATTTTCATGGGTTTACAAAACCGTCACACGTGTTTCACTATACAATAGCTCCCTCAAACAGAATGAATTCATCCTAGTAAGAGTACATAATTCCCACTCCTTTGTTGTGAGCTTGTAGTCCTCTCTTGCTCAGGGATTTTTTACAATAGAACAGCTGTACTCATTTTTAGAGAGAGAAACACTTCAAAAATTCATAGGGAATGTTGATTCGTATCTCCTGTCCTTTGATTCACTTGGTGTTCTATGAACATAACTGTGTGAATCTTTATAAACACGTGTCGCGGTTTTGTAAGCCCATTGTCTGAGAATCTCACAGGAAACTGGGTATATGTCAAAGGCGAATCCTTCAACAAGCAGCGTCGAAATCAGCTCATTGATGATGTTTAATGATTGGAAAAACTCATCACTCAAACAGAAAGATTCGTTTCAGTTACTTGGGAAGTAGGTATAAGAATATCTTCCTTGTGATACCCTCACGAGAGAATTGTTCAAATCATTGTTCTCTGAAAATGGACCCAGTTGGGTGAAAGATTTAGCAAAATACCACAAGATTCATCTGGTCACTCGAAAGTGATTGAAAATTATTTTGTTCTTTGGTAGCTTTGACTACCCGTCGCATCTATTACTCATCTCAGTTTACTCTGATAAAGGCCCACACAAGCCCTTGTTTTCGGTTTTGATTCAATAAGTACAGATCCCATAAAGTGATTTCATGATTGAAATGAGATGTATGAATATCATGTTATTAAATAAGGTAAGGGTAAATACACACACACATGCATCGGGTCAACCGGATGCAAATCAGACAAAAAACATATAGCCCCTCTGCCAAAAATATTGTTCATATTCTCGCCACAACACAAATCATTTTTGTTATCGTACTAGTATTAATTATAGTAGTTATTGAATAAATAATTTTGGATTCTGCTCCCAATAGCTTTTGTATACACTTCTCCATATTACGTGAAAGTATTGAATGAAAAACACCTTCTGGTCCAAAAGATATGTGTGAAAATCATGAAAAAAATATTTCCGATTATCAATCATTGAAGTGAACAGGACGAGTGAATGAAATTTGAACTGTGAGTAGAGGTATCAGAGGAAGCAAAAAATTCAAATTGCATAAATCAGGATTAGTGGTCAAACAAAGGAGGGAGAGTATTTGCAGAGTGTTCGAAAGCATCTGAGAAATCACTGAATATTCAAGCAAATGATTGAATTTACCACCAAGTAGAGAAATCTTTGTAATTGGAAAGAATATTTCCCTCATATATAAAATGTCCCATAAGAGCAATGCAATTATCGAAAACTTACAGCGGTAATTGCCTTGTATCAAGTCACCATAACAACACAATTGAAATCGTATCGCTAGACGTCAGTAAACAACATAAATAAATGTCAGATAGACTCGAATCGAAAAACATTTCGCGTTTTGGTGAGTACTCCATACAATCTATAGGGGAAAGTATTAATGAACAAAAAATAACATTTCCTTGAGAATTACTTTATTCGTGAAATATTCCAATGAATTACATTCGTGCATAAAAATGACCAGATAATTTTGCATTCAAGCGTGATATCTTATACAAATTGCATTCGGTTATTTTCATATTTTGTAAAAGAGCCTTCGTCCTTCGGACTCGGGCACTTTCGCCAAAATATGAAAATAAACTCTTGCAATTTTTAGATATCACGCTTTCTTGCAAAATTATCGGTAATTTTCATGCACTCGTGCAATTATAACCGATAACAGCTGAAATGCCTGTGTTTGTATGTGCTGCTGAATGCCATTGGTGATACTAAAGGCATTGAATTTGTGAATGCGATCATTTCGAACATTTCTATTTTCTCCAGACAAGTATCCCAGTTAATATTTCAGATCCATTCGACAAACATTCCTTGACAACACCACGATGTAGTGAACATAGCGACAAAGAAAATGATCGTATTGATGACGGCACCATAAATAGATCTTTCACATCCCACCCGATGAAAAAATACCACATGTAATCGAATAATCGATAATAGATTGAGTATAAATTAGCAATGGCTTCAATTAAACAATAATAATAATCATTTTGTAGATACAACCGTTCCAGTTCTTCTAGCGGTTTATTTGAAGATGCGTTAGATCATCGATCAGAAAAAATGTCATCGAACTCCTTTCTGGCCGAACAGTTCTTGTAATTGATTGGAATTCTTCTCGTATCTTCCAATCTAAATTATTTATTTTTAATTAATCTTGAGGACGTCTCGACCGTTCGTGATATCTCTAGCATACCTGATGAAAAGAAACATTCAGTGCATGAACGAACAAGTTTCTGTGAAATGTCGATGACGAAGGTGATTCATCTAATGGGTCATGTAATCGGATTGCAAACAGATGTAATTATTGATATTCTCACCAACTTATAACTAGAAGAATTTCTTCAATTAGATCATATGAATTCACGTAGCTAGTAGTTGACAATCTTTAGATGAAGATGTCATAATTATCATTCATCTCCACTTCTTTTTAAGTTTATGGTTCATATATCTCTTTTACTAATTATATGCTACATTTGCTTGTGATTGTTTAGCTATCACTTGTGGAGCGCCGTGAGATTTATTCCCCGGAATCCAAGGCAGGTCCATGGATCTCTATAAAAGCTGTTGGACTGCATCGTTCAAAGCTCAAATGAAAAGTTGAAAAAAAAATGTGCGATCTTGATTACAACAAATTTTATCATCAATGTATTGAAAAATGAGAAGGACAAGGGAAAAAATGTTTGAAGCAAAGATTTATACCTGATAAATGATATTTGCATAGTACCTTCAATGTTAATTCATTCATAAACTGCAAAAAAATATAAACTATATACAGTGACCTCCTTTAACGTCCTTCCCTCCTTTATTTTTTGAACGGCTCAGCTAAAAAAAATTAAAGTTGGTATAATGAAATTGATGCATGAACACTATATTTGAATTGAAATTGACAGATGAGAATTTGAAGATGGCGACTATGAGTCATCTTGGAAAAAAAATTTAATGGAAAGGGGGGTCTTGTGACACATCCATTTGAAGCTGCTGACAATTACTGTACAACCCTAGAATATTAAGTCGTAATCTTCACCTATCACACTATGGCGGAATATTTAATAATTGCCTGAATACATCGATCTTTAACTTCATGATTTGAGGAGAAGCTGCGTTCAGTTCATAAGATGCTCGAAATGATTGCCCGCTTGAACTTATTCACATAAGAACAAATTATTCGATATTTCACATTTTCCTCTTTTCATTTTTATTTTCCTTTTTCTTCTCATTTTTTTAGTAAGTTTTTGTTGAAACTTTTAGCAATCGCATTTTTTTTTTAACTTTTTCATTTGAGTTTTCATTAAAGCAGTCTAACAGTTTTTATGGAGATTTATTGACCTGCCAGGATCGAGAATTTACAATTTTTGCGCCTTACGCCACTCAACTACACTGTTTTTCGACCACAGGCAATCGTAAGAGTGTCTTTTTCGAAGATCCTTATACACATGTCTGGTATAAGCCAGATATATAGTTGTTTTCTGGAAAGAACGGGTATTTTGACTTTATCTCGAATTACCACCACGAAAACTGTCGATCCATTATTATCTCTCTATCTCCCCGGCAAATCAACGAGTTATGTTCATTCTCAGTTATATATTTGTTGATAGTGGGATTTTCACAACCCACAACCACTATCTTCGTGACAATTTTTTTTTCTTCATCATGAGATTTTTATTATTTTTTGTATGTTTTACTTTTTTATTTGAAAGATATATACATATATTATTGTTTTTGGTATTATTTTCAGTTATCCAAAAAAAACTTTCACAGAAATTAATTTGTTCGTAATAATTCTTTATTGAATACACAGGCGAGCTAGTTGGCGTAAGTGGTTGAGTCTCCGAATCATGATCGAGAGGTCATGGGTTCCATCATCAAATCAGGCAGCGGTTTTTTCCTCGAGATTATCACCTGTTACGTATTGGAAACTGACTCTGTTACGTTCAATTGTTGACGGGTACGCGGATTACCAGGCTGCTCCTGGGGTATGGCGTTGGGCGTTAGTAACAAGGCCTACTTGGACTTCAGTCAAAGTCGATGGATGTCAGTCACTAGTGATGAGTCTTTTATTATCCTGTTTTTCATATCTCTTTACTATATGCATGAACATTCTCTCGAAGATCTGGAATAATGTATGAAGGTATGGATATGAAGTACTTGATCTGATCTTTGTTCTCTGTTGAATTCTAAAGATGCCAACAGCAACTTCTATTACTACTCGTACAATGTCGGAAAATTTTCTCCATTCATGGTTTCAGCCTTGGTGGAAACGTCAATATCATTTATTCGAAAAACAAATCATCCAATACATATGTTATGATATAAGAAGTTGAAAAGACAATTGTGGAACTTTCAAAGTTTCTCTTCAGTCACTTTATAATTCGTTAGAAAGAACAATCAAAATAGAGCTCATCAAATATCTGGAGGAA